>JAGKPW010000070.1:600000-987500 GCA_019926035.1 Melaleuca alternifolia
ACAAACACCCACCAAAGCCCTACCAAAGTCTTCAGCTTCAGCCACTCCTCAATCAATTACACTATTATCCAGCTGATGCTGAGACAGGCCAAAATCAAATTCCAAGGATTTTGCGTCCTAGGGGTGGAGCGACAGGTGGTTATTTTCTCTACTGCACCTGCTCACCAATACCAACCAATCTTCAACAGACTACGTATTGCAGAAAAAGCCTCCCTGTCAATACTGGAAATGCTATGTACCCTGGTCTGCATCTGATTCGAAAGCAGGTACAGTTTCATTCTCACTCAAGTTAAGCTCTGGTATGATTAGACTTAAAATCATTCATTCCTGGCCAACTGCCATTTTACTACATCTTCCTCACCTCAGTCAGCCTTATATTCTCTCCAAACAGATTCAGCAACAAAATCCCAGCCCCAATGATTTAAGTTCCTCATAATATCCACCTTCATAGTATTTCTGCCATAAGAACAGAAATTGTAGAGCTGAGGTGCTGCCAAGTCTACATCTTTAAGGAAAAGGGGTGGAAGGTGGTGTAGAACAGCACTGCCATGCCAACCATAAAAAAAAATCTCCCCTGGCAATGTTGAAGTTGACAACACATATCGAATCATGCCAATGCCTAACAATCCATTTACAAAGCCTCATCAAAGAAGTGTCATGACCAGCTTTACTAGCTAAATCAAATAATTCATGTTGTCCTTATCCTAATCACCACAAACTATATCCTCCACCACCATCTCTTCACAAAACTATCCCACCTATAATGTGTAAGGCATTGTCGAAAAACATGGTCTTACACTTTCTTCACGTTAACATTACAAGAGACTCTTTATCAAAAAGGATTTAACTGACTCCTTTATTGTTACTGTTCCACATTGAACTGACCAACCTCATTTTCAATCAAACACCATTGACCCCCCTCATTCAATCAAAGAATCCTCTCTAAAAGTTGCTTCCCTCAACAAGTTTGACTATCTATGATTTTGCGCAGAACTCTTTTTTAGCTCAGCTGCTAGCACTTCCACAACGCTATTGTACATGCTTCCCAACAAAATTATCAGGAGATATTAATGTCAGTCAAACCATTTCTCTTAGGATAGCATTAAAATGGCTGAAAATCACAATTTCTTGGAAATTTTGTGAAGGTCCATTCAGATTATGCCTAGTGATATAAACTCTCATTCAGAGAAGTGCTGGAGTCAAACTATATGCCGCAAAGTATTCTATCTTCCCAAAATAAAGAGATTGAACCGGAAGGAGATGAAGCTCCCTAACAATTATCTAGCTCTCCTCAATATGTGACATGAAAGTGGGAATTACTTCGTATGGCCTATATAACAGTCCCAGAGTAATAGAAATAGCACATCTTGATTAAGAAAATTAGACTGGCAACTCAACCAAGAAGTATAGGCTCAGAGAAAAAGCTTAATCTGCAGAAGCAGTCCCACAACTAGCCCAACTCAGAATCCAATCATATGCCAATGGCCCATGTCATGCCAAGCAATCCTAAGTTAGAGTGGAGTAGACAAGTTATGACCAGCTCTTTGGAGTCTTACGGTTATCCACATGAGATTAGACAGGCCTCCTAGGTAATATACCTAGGTCAGCAGTATCATATTTTCAATTTCGAGATTATTTAACAATACAAAAATGGAGACATCTATCTGCACAACCATAACATTGTCTCCAGAGAGCTAGCAACCCGGAAAGCTATCTAAAGTTCATATTTCACTAGAAACCATCATATACTGTCGCTAAGGTTAGCAACAAATATGCAAATTAGAGTTGAACCTAGCTAACTTTCAAACTTTGACTTCAGCGTAATATTGCACCTGGTGAGTCACACGCTCTAAATGAATCACCTCATATCTCAATCTACCTCACAGAAATCTCTGAAGAAAACCTATATGAGAGCCAAGTACCTCCTCATATTTTAATCAATTTGGGGTACTAATTTAACTACATGAAGAATAAACTAGCAGGAAAGAGAACTTTTGGCCTAGATAAAATCAGTACCAGTTTCCCTACCTAAATATATTCTTAGGGGAAACATACTCAAAGAGCGATCCTAAAATTATAAAACTACATAAAAAAACTTACTTTGTGATCCATAAATTTGAAAACTAAATAAAAACTTACTTTTTGAAATGAAATCATGCCATGAGTACTTTAAAGATGGAAGATCGATAATAGTCCTGGTCGGCTTCACAAGAGGTTTAATCTGCAGTCATAGAAGATATCAAGCTGAGAAAAGAATATAATCTGTGCATTGAAAACAAGCAGAGAGCAAACATTCATGATTTAGCTTTTACAGCTAAGCAGGTTAAACCAACTTGCCTGGAGGAAGTAAGTAAATGTAAATTTGCATATGAAAATGACCAACCAGTATAGAACATACCTGCAGTAGATTATGAAAAACAGTCAATATAGATTCTCTATGCTTAGAGCTGACATTCATTAAACGCAGCAGAAGAGAAGAAAACACGTTCAAATGAAATCTTTAAGTTACCAAAACAGTAGAGAAATCATATTGGACATCGTGCCAGCATACTTAAAAACAAAGAATATGGAGCTCTAGACTAATTAAGTAGCCAGATATTTTAACAACCAGCAACCATGAAAAAATACTACAAAAGATAAATGTATTCCATTATCTAATCAGATCAAGTTACAGGAATTCAACTTCCCCACATTAACTACATATAACAATCCAGAAAAATGTAGATGAAAAAGTTTAAAAACCCATTCCAAGTGCTATGACTAAAAATTTCTATAGCACAAGTATAACTGTCATCGCCTGCTACAAGGCTTGTTGCCGGAACCCAATGGACAATCACCACCATCTGTGCTGAAACTCATCACATGCTGAAAGCTGTACGAGATATATAAAACGGACAGAGACTTGGGAAGAGAAAAATAGGAAATTTCTATTTAAGAACAATATACCCTGTTAAACCAACTATTACTATTCAAAGCAAGATTCTCACTAAAATGCAGTTTAATTCTTCCTTCAAGTGGTCTCTTCTTTTTAATCTCCTTTAATTCATTCACTACTCTGCTATGTGTTTCGTGTAACTTTGGTCTAGCAATTGTGGATCGACAAATTTTCTTTCATCTATTCCCTTAAAAGAAAATTATTAAAACCACCCTAGCATGGAGTAATTTATTAACTCTAGTTAAGACTTAAAGAAAGAGGAGGCCAAGATAAAAAATTAGCACTTGCATCATTGATTACACATGCATGGGGACGTTTTTTCTGGCCAAATTGATACAGCGGAAAATATTAGAAATGATTCCAAGAAGCAAAGCATATCATTGGGTTCGCAAGAAAGGATTCTGACACATAATATTAAAAAAAGGCTACATGATATTCTCAAATTCTCCACACAAAACAAATGAAAAAATTTAATTCATCAATAAACTTTACTGAGGATTCTGCACTTCATGCCGACTAATAACTGGATTGAGGAAATAGAAGGAGAAGAGCTGCACTCATCTGAGAGCCCATCTCTTATATCGTATGAAAAGGGAATAAGATCAAACTCTCCTACAACTCACTTCTTAAGAGTAAAACTAAAGCCACCTTTACACTGTGATAGCACAGAAGCAATGAGGATAACACAAGGTTCATGCATCCATAGATACCATTAATCCTCACGCCCATTAGGACAGAAGCTTACCGACCGTAGTCGTTCAAACTTTCATAAAGTCCGCGACCAACATAGTAACGTTCCTGGTAGAGACAGTATATATTAGAACAAGGAGAAAATAGTCATATACAAATAATTAGCTGCAAAAGAAAATTTCTATTAAAATTTCTAAAATCGGCCAAATAAACAATGCAGAATACCTGATAAATCCACTTGAAAAATTGAAAAAATGGTTGATCAGACATCTGAGAAAGGGAATGACATGCTGGTAGTTTCAGCAGCAGCCCTAGGACTAAGCGTAAAGCCGCATAGACACCCACAACCAGTATGTAGATCCGAAAATAGGTAGAATCAGAGTTCTCCTTATTCATTTCCTCCAGAACATTCCTGCAAGTTAATCACTACCAATTACAACTCACAAGATCCAGATTAAGAAAAAAAAACTCACAAGATTGCATGACTGTTCTTTTCCTTTTCACTCTTTAAAAGCCAAAACCACAAACTTACAGGTAGAGATATGTCACAGCTACAGAGGTCAACCCACACCAAAAGAACCGAATGACCAGCCTTGAGATTGCCATTCCTCTTGCTGTAGAGTAAGCCCCATACATGAGGAGGACATCTAAGCAACCTATCAGACAAGCACCCCAAATGAGAGCTCTTCAAAAGGTGGTACGAAAAGGACCGGAGGGTTATCATTTGATTATGCAGATGCATGAACAAAGAAACACTAAGGGGAACTCACTCTCAACAAAATTCATTATAGCAAATGTAGGCCCGACACTAAGAACAGCCTTGAAAGTACGCAAATTAATATCGCCGTTATGGAAGGCAATCATTGCAAGAGCCTGAAATAAAAGTAAGCAAGGAGAGCTTGCATTAAATTATAGAAAGAATAGCACTGAACCTGTTATAGTTGCATTACCATGTAACTACCTGAAACATTAACACCAAGAAGATCCAAAGACGATGAAAACTTCGATACAAGTGAAGAAAAGTACGGTGCTCAACAAATGTGCTTTTCCCAGTCTACAAAATTTACATGCATGCAAGTTAGTCAAATAACCAACAATAAAGATGAAATATTTCAGAAAGAGTAGAATACTCAAAACCACAACAATAATGAATGGCATCAGTTATGGTACTGTATATTCATTCTTTGAAACAGCGCTTCGTATACGATGCACAAAGAATTGATGAAAGCGATCATTGAATGGTTCACAGCAGCACAAGCTTATTGACACTAAATGGCTCCACCCATGGATCATCTTATGCCATTACTCTGAGCATAGAACACAGAACTATAATATAAAAAGGCTCAAAACTCAACAAACAGAAGTCTCAAATCTATAAGGCAAAATTGGAAGCCAAAACATTGATATGACCAAATGCTCACTATAGGTTCTCAGTCCTTTAATAATTACAGGAAAGCTAATAATCAACGAAACATCGCTCTTTAACATTAGTAGCATTACTTTCAAAGAAAAATTAGATAATTCCGCCTATGTTCACTTAATAACAAGTCTATGAACAAGTTACAAATACTGGACGCACATCTCCACTTTGGCATGTCCCGTATACAAGTCATGTCAAAAAACTCAAGATAACACCAAATTCCAATATATACCAAGTTGCAACAGTGCTCCCATATTCAGCATAAGAAATAAAGCAGAGATTTTGAAAATCTAGGCTCTGATGTAAAACAAACCCTTTTCCTCTTTTTAGGCTTCTGGAAGAATGATGAATCCCTTTTGAAAGGCCAGTTCAACTCAAAACAAGTAGGTAACCTGCAACAGATACAAGCAGGAGAAATTAAAAAACAAAGAAATCCGCACAAAAAAATTCATTGAGAAGGTTTATATCAGGTAGGAGAACAAACCAAAAGTATTCGTTAAAGTCATCATAATTTCTCCATTTAGAATGTGCAGCTCTACCATTATCATTTCTAGCAGCTTCCTGCGCAGCAAAAGTGAAAATCTCGATACAGAAAGTAACTGAATAAACACAAGCAGGACACCATCTGTTAATTAAAACTAGAATACATATTTGAGTGTGACTCCAATTACTTCGCTTCACTTAAAGATATTGACATGTTTTATGAAATTTATGTCAATTCATTTTTTTTATTTGAGCAACAAGTATGGCAACCAACAAGCTTACATTTTTGCCCTTCCTCAGCCAAAAAGGAAAGGGAAAAAAAGCTGGACTGAAGAAGAGCAATGGGTGCACATCAATAAGCTGATGAACTCTTGAGAGTATGTTAGCACAATAGCACAAGCAAATAACAAGCACATGGAAGAATATATACATACAGAAGAACTCGAAGATGCGATTAAAAAGAAATGGCACAATGCGAAATTGTTTTTCATTATGTCAGTAAAGTTATCAACTTAACCAATCTAACACACATTTGGTCAAATACAAAAGCTTATATACACACAACACACAATGACAGTAGTCCAATGAAATCTCATAGCTAACAGAGATCTGGAAACTGACAATACATAGAAACTCCATGACCTCAAAAAGCATTCGCAAGAGAAAAACAGCAAAACAATGTCGATACTTGAAAGGAAAAAAAAATTGGCATCTTTCCAAATCAGCAAGCAATCATCAAAATAACTAGGAGTACCCACCGCAACCAAGGTGTCATAAATAGGACAAATTATTTGCTCCAGGAATGATGCTGAACCACTTTCTGTTCTACAGCTAGCAGCAAGGGTAGCCTCTCCATGATCCAATATTGCATCTAATTCTTTTGCCATCTGTAATGATAAACTCATTTTGCTACCATCCATGAGGCAATGCATATTCAAAATTCAATTTGGGCAGCATGCATCAATACAAATAATTCTCAACTCGCCACTAGAACAAATTTAAATTGACATCGACCGAAACTCTTGGAAAAAGAATATCAGACTTTGAGAAATGGCAGCATTGGCCTCGAGAAAAATTCAAATTTGAAGGTGAACCTCCACCAACAGATCAAAATTCTTCAAAAGAATTTTCCGGGGCCAGCATGAAAGGGACAAATATTTGGTCTAGGGGAAATTCGAACCTCCCCTAGCAGTGTCAAAATTAATTCTTGAACACTATGAACAGGACACTCTCTGTGAGAGTTAATATTGCCTCAAGGCCGGAGTAAGGTTTATGGAGTTTGAGCATTGAAAATGATCTTAACAGGCGTGGAAAATAAATCCATGTTTTTTTAAGAGAGATGATGTCCCAAGACCTTGAAAAACCAAAACCCGGTTTTCTTCATAGGAAACCAAATAACATTGCTTTCCATAGGACGTCAGCATAATAAATATGCTCTCACCTTCTCACACTGAGAATGAAGGTTCACACCAAATGTGAATTTGTGAGAGATTTCGACTACTCAATGAAGAGAGATGTTTGCAGATTTATGTTATTTGTTAAATGGAGGTGGCAAAGAAAAGATGCAGGTGGATTAGCAGCTATAGAGAAATGGTATTTCTTCAGAAGTTAGAAGTTCACAGATCATACATATAAAAGTTGTATCCCGTTGTTCATAGAGTAATGAACAAGATTAACGTGAGGCACCTAAAAATTGAGCTTTGGCTATGATAGTGTTTCTCAAAAGGAGGTGAAATTACTGAAAGAGGAATCATCAGCTTCCCATGCTTTTACAAAAGATTACAAAAAAAAAAGAGCTAGACTCAAAATTTCATCCATTTTTGATCTTTTTTTTTTTCCAATTTGGTTTGAAATTGACCTTTAAGCTAAAGAAGAGGTGGTCAATCTCTTTGAACTTTCAGGATTTCGAAAAAGCCACTCTCCTATGTTAAATTATTGGTAAACATTAGACTTACTTTCTTGTCTTGTAACTCTTAGAACCTATTAAATTAAGAAATGTCCATTCTCCAATAAACTTGCATCATAAGAAAAGTTGCAACCCTATGTCAAGACAACTTCAGACAACTTTTGGCAACACAAATGTGCATCAAGTATAGTTGGGTAGATAATAGTCTAATGCTCGAGACCATCAGTTCGCTCAATTGGTAGAGGTAACCCTTGCACAAGTGCAGACCTAGATTCAAGTCTTGCCATTCCCCAAGCCCATCACCCATAACCAAGAGAAATTGAAGACACTACAACTATACATGTAAGGAATAAGTGCCCAAGGACAAGTTTAAAGAATCGAACAGCAAACTAAAAAGACTTACGTTGTGAAAGATATAGCAGATACACTCAGGAAGGAACCGCACATTTGCAGCTTCACCCCATATGAGAAAGTACAATGAAACCATAAAGAGTTTCCTGTCCCTAGTAATTGCTTCAAAACTGAAGATAAAAGCATTAGTTAGATCAGCCAAAAATGAAATTACAGAAAATTAGGATATTAGTAAATCTCCAAAAGCAGTAACCTAACCTATTCCAAGCAAGACGTATCCGCAAGTATCTGCACCACTTGATGTAGTTATCCAGCACCTTCAAGAACACCTCATTGACTGCTTTCTCATCTATTTTCTGGATCAAAAGATAGAACAGATAGGGTTCAGCCACTGGCCCATGCAGAATAAAAATCATATATTTGCACACCTCCATAAAAAAAAAATTCTAAATATGCACCAAGGGGCCATACATCCAGGTGGTAAAATAAGGACAGCAACAAAATCTTTGCTCTGCGGCTTAACATGGTGCTCTACTTCAACAAAATACCTACAGCCTGAGATAAAACCCCAGATATTTTCTAAACCAACAAATATTCTCTAGCATAGGAATATATCTCAGGTGGCCAACCTCTTTAGATCTACTCCCTGCTAAGCTGTTGAAGAAATGATCAGAATGCGATCCATGGAAACAAAAATATCTAGAAGGAGACTCAATGGTCAACAAGCTCCCCTACAATCCTCGGTAACGAGAATCACTCTGAATTGTCACAAAAGAGGACCGCATCTAAATCTTTTCCGCAAGACTCAAAGAAGGAACCTTTTGTAATGCACAAAAATTCAGATGCTCTGAGAAAATATATGTTGATTTAGTGAACCAATCCAATCTTAAGCCACATCCACTCCCAAACCTATTTTAAGTAATTATACATAAGAGGGACTTATTAGTCATATAGTCCTTTTAACACTCCTTAAAACAAAATCATCTTGGCATACATTTTATTGGAAATACAGCAAAATATCACCTGCAGAAGTCTCGCTGAATCCAGTTATAGGAGCCAATGTGAAAGAATCAACCAGAATTGCAACTCATAGATGCATGTAGTCTACTTAAGAAAAGCCACACTTGGAAGAGTAACAACAAAACGAGGAGATAGCCCAAATCAAATACAACAAATTTGCTATCGATATTCCTAGCTAGCTTTGAATATAACAATTGTCAAACTATGAATTTCAAACCAAACTGATATTAACATGGTCCAACAAAATACCTGAAATCACTATTATAGTTGACAATAAAGCAAATAAATCTAGTAATTAACATTGCAACAATCACTTCTACCTCTTCATTCTTTAGAGACTATGACAATCAAGTAGAAAAATTCCACGAAATAACCACACGTGAAGATTGTATGTGAAGCACATAGCATAAGCAACTTTAACTGTGAGGAGAAACAGTAAAAGTTCATCCAAAAAGAATTCGTCTCAAAGCAAAGGTACCAACAGGATCGGTCTCAACAGGTATGCTGAGTCGAGTCTGTGCATTCGCTAGACTAAGAACAATATTCTCACGCTGGTTCCTTACGTTGTCTTTCTGCAAATAAAACAAAATTTTAGATCATCCTATCAATCTTCTATGATGAATAAATTCAAATGAAAAGAATAATCGGTGACCATACCCTATGGTACTGCCAGTGCAAAAACTGAAAACACAAACTAATTTATCAAGCATTGTTATCAAGCAAAGAGAAAAACACAAACAAGCAATGTTTTTAGTGAAGTCACACTTCAGAAGCTACAAAGAATCTACCTGGCAGGCTGGGAACGTGGCACCAAAGAATCTACCTGGCACCCAACTAACCTCAACAGAAATACCCTACGTCTTTCAAGTTATTTCCACTCCGATACTTTTATTAAACCTCACACCTTCAACTAAAAAACGACCGTATCCACAGAGACGTTGGCAGATGGACATATGATTAACCTCCCCCATTGAAAGGGAATCCTGATATTGTCAGCACATAGTGAAAAGAGTGCAAAACCTGAAAGCTCCTGAATAACATTATTCAATAATTTACATTGACAAGCTTCATTAAGCACTGCCAATAATTGTGTGCTGAGGCCACTGAAAGAATTAGGAGAGCTCTATCTCTTAAGCAGAACTCATGACACCAGCATAAAGGTCAATCCATCAGTCCTTTTTAGGTAAACTAGAGAGAGGAACTGCTGCTCATGATTTGTGACACGTTCAATTGACAAGTATCTGTATTATAAAAGGTAAATTGCAATCATGATCATTTCGGAGAAAAAAAGTTCCGCAGAAACTATTCCAGTAAAAGGCGAGTCCAACCCCTTGTTCCTGCTTTTCTCGCTTCTATATTTTCTGGCATGTATCCATCCTATCTATTCTAGCTTCAAAATAAGATCATGGCATCACTCATAAGAGCTTAATCCAAGCAAGATTTTTGGAGAAGCAAGCGACCAAAATCTGCACTCACTTGACAGACTATAATATATGGACCGGTGGGCATTGCTTATACAACCCATCTATTTAAATGCTAAGCATAGTAAACCTCAATATAGACCACTGCACAAAGACTATAATTTTGCACATCATCTTCCAAACTTTTTCAAAATGTATGCAGCATCTTGTCCTATATAGGAGGTATATCGTGCATTGCCCATAAGTAAAATCATATGATTGTGAATACATCAACACCAAAAAGAATAGCCAGGTGCATTTATTAGCATTCTATGGATAGCCATTACGCAACAATACAGGTACTTTTCTTGCGCAAGAAGAGATATTATCAGGTCAACATAACTACTTTTAATCCTCCTCTAATCATTTGCCTGGCTTTCATTTTCTCTTCCTCCTCCTCTATGCACATTCATATAAAACCACCCTCCTATAGCCCCATGAAATCCCTTAAAAACAATGTCTGGATCCTCTAAAAGCAGGATGCATACATGATAAGAAAAATTGCAACTCGTGATATACATTGCACAGATAAGGTTTAGTGAGCACAAGTATGCACAATAGAGAGGACTATTTATTCGTCAACAGATTACAGTCAAGAATTCTGATTATGGTATACCAAAGAAATCTAAATATGAACCAAGGTATGAAAACACTTCATTACACTCCATAAAAAAAATATTAAAAAAAAACGGAATGAAAAACAAACCAAATAATTGAATGTGGAATGTACATACCTGAAACCCAAACACATATTCTAACAGATCAAAAATGTCAGGACCCCGCTGTCCAGAAATCTCAAAATAATCAGGAAGTCTAGGGAAGTAATCAGCATATCGAATAGCTGATATGGCACCTCTAACCTAGAAAAGTCAGGTAAAAGGGAAATGGTGAGCTAAGACAGCAGGACCACTTCCAACCAGCAGATGTTTGATAATGTTCTTACTAGTGCACGGAAGCAATTGTTTTGCCAAAGAAGGGAAAATTTTCCAATGGAGAGACTTGGTTGACTAGACCCCTTAAAGGGAGGTTAACTAACCTCTGGAAAAATGCTAATAGCATTGGAAAGCACTGGTGTTTCCAAAGGAACTATATTGTAGGGAGTAAACTCTCCAGCTATTCTTGCATCTGATTTCTTGATTCTTCGCAACTGCAAAAACTCACAAAATTGTTCATTTTAAAGATACAGAGTCAACCTGTCACAGTAGTACACCAGCAACAACAATAGCAACTATGCCTTCCCTCCCCCCTCCCCTTCCCCCCCCCCCCCCAAAAAAAAAAAAAAACAACCCCAAGGATTTCCCTAATTAAACCTACAGCCGATCCCAAGATTATGAAATCCAAACTGAAATCTTTCCATTCTACCAAACTATTGACCAACGGAAAGCATGTGTTTGTCTAAAGTAGTTCTCTGACGTCCCTATAAAACCCAAAAATGTCAGTCAATAACCTCTTCTTGGATGAGTTTTCCAACACCATCAGGATCTGCATCTTTGCTAAGTGCCTCCATGACCTCGATTAAGGCTCGCAAGGTCCCAAATACCTTTTTCCTCGCTGCATCTCTAAGTTCCAACCTGCAGACAAAGTACTTACGTCAACCACCTTAGTGAAGTAACATTAAAGAGCCAAACATTCCCTGCCCCCATCCAAGAACACAGGCAAAAGATCCATCTTGATATCAATTATCCAGTCGAGCAACTATAAAGGAGTAACATCAGTTCACAATTACATGACAAAAGAGAGTAAGGGAACAGTCACGAAGACAATTCACTATAAGCAGCTAAGAGACATGTCCCAAAAGGGAATATCAGAGAACAAGCGTTCGCCATTACTCTCATTTTCCTGGAAGATCAGAAACCAAGCGCTGAGGAGTAAAAGGAACTTCACAGTTGACAATTCACTTTAAGCAGCTAAGAGACATGTCCCAAAAGGGAATATCAGAGAACAAGCATTCGCCATTACTATCACTTTCCTGGAAGATCATAAACCAAGCGCTGTGGAGTAAAAAAACTTCATAGTTGACAAAAGCCCATGCAATTGAGAACTTTCACCTTCACAATCTACATGTTGCTGACTTTGTTGATTCATCATTTTAGGGTGCATCTAGATTGGCTTTTACTTCTTTCCTTTTGCCAAATCAAATTCTTGTGACTCATGCACTTCAATTTTTATTTTTTTTGACCCCGAACACCCAAAACCTTCACAACGTAAAAATTTCGTCACAAAGGTTCACATAGAAGCTTTCGTATCTTCTTGAATTATATGCAATTTTTTCGTTTTGGCAAGAAGGCAAAGTAAGTACTTTTGAATTTTTCAGCCCCCTCATGTCATAGGCATAAATCTAACTTTCTGAAGATTCAATGGGTTGAGATGATACATCTTCCATTGCCACCTTGGTATATGTGCCATTCCAAAATTTAAGAATCCATTTCACCAGGCCTACTTTTATGTGAGCAGAAGTTACCAAAAGCTAATAAGTCTTGCTTTGAATAACCACAATATCCTATAAAAATTATCATTGACTGGTTTTATTGATCAAGTCACATCCTCCAAAAAGCACATAATCCTTTAAATCAAATGATAGTTTACAAAATAAAACTCTATACCAAGCAATCATGATGAATAGTGATTAAATAAGGCAAGCAGAAGTTCTCCATACTCTCCCAAATTAGCACTATAGCTCCCAGATTCAAGCAATCTTTGCTCTTCCCTCTGCATATCATCCACTCTATACCGCCTCTTGTAACGTTGATAAAACTCCCACAAGTTTTCTATATCCCGATTGCGATCGATTGGTGCCCCATCCTTCTTGGCAAGTTTTTGCTGCAGCAGCATCCAGTTTTCAGACAATAATTATAGAACCCAAAAAAAGAGGAAAAAGAACATGCGTCGGGAGAACTAGACCGAGTAAAAAAATATAATAGCAAGGAATGACGAAACTCGAAAGGGCGGTGGCGATGCCAATTCGAATTCAGTTGTTTAGTCCCACCTTAATAATAGACATTAAGCCAGTCTTGAATTGAAGAACGCCTCGGCCCTCACTACTGGGATCCAGATTCTGAGCCATAGAATACGCCTGCTCGCATACTGCAGACAGAGAAATGGAGACGAAAATCAGATAAATGCTCAGAGGCTACAACAGAAGTGACACGTATTCAAAATCAGCTCTGGAAGAGGCCCTACGAATCCGGGCAACATTAGGGTCCTCGGCCTGAATCTCATCGGCGGTCTGCAAGATCATGTCAATGTTGGTGGAGCGAGTGAGGGAGGGAGGGACCGCCCCGGCGATGCCGCTCGGGGTCCTCTCATGGCCCGGACGGCCGCTAGCGAGCCTCCTCAAGGCCGTCCTGACCAGCCTCTCCCAGTTGTCGTGAGCCCTAGCCATGGCTCCCGGGGGGACGCGAAATTCGCCTGGTTGTTGCCGAGAAACGGCGTCGATAGTGGTCCGAATCCGAGCGGTCCAAACCGTCGACGGAGGAGAGCTTGGATCTGGAAGCGGGGTTCGGAACAGTGGAAAAGCGAAGTTTTGAGAAATGGGGTTTGAAATCCTAAAGAAAAAGGTTTTAGCAGAGAGAGAAATATGAGGAAGAAGATTTGATCTGAAGCGAGAAGGCGGAGGTCGCGGGAAGAGTAAGAGAGGCGACGACAGCCCTGAAATTACGGATTTACCCTCTTGCGATGCTCCTTCGCCACGGCGTCAGCGTCGGTTTCATGCAGGTCATTTTAACAATTTCATGCATTCATAACAGTAATAATGATAAGTATAAATGTGTAGGATGATATTTCCCTATTGGTTGCCAAATGCCAAAGTCCGATAGCCACGACTTTTTCTCAATGCGCGTGGACGCGGGAATTGCTTTTGTGGAGTGCTTAAGAACTAAGGCAAAGAAGGATGTTTCGCGGACCTTGCGCTTCGGGCTCTAGACCTGTTGAATAGATGGATCAATCCAAATTTGGATCATTTAATCAATTTAGGCTCATTGCATGCAAACTTAACGACTCATATTCAACTCAACTTATATTCTAAAATACTTTCATATTTAATCCATTCATAAAAAAACTCATAACAAAAATAAGATTAAGGAATGAGCAAACACAAAATCCAATGAGGCTGAAAGAAAGTGAATAGAGATGTTATTAAATCTAAATAAATTACGATCGCCACCCATCACCTATCTTATTTAGATTTTACCATTTTAAATCCATTAACGATTTCATTTAATCAATATAATTAACTCATATAACAACCAATCCATTGATGATGGATGGACGAATAGATTTATGACACATTTTTGTAGGTTTATTCACATCCAGTTCACAATCTTTCCATAACCTAATCATCTCGTGTTTCTTTCCAATCGTGGACGGGCACTTTTATTTACACTTAATTCATTATTAGTCTGGTCTATCATCTCAAAGTCTATGCAATTCTTATGAGTGCTGTAAATTAACAATGCGGATCGGCGAAATCGACGGGCTCGATAACCCAAACCGCAGCCGGAGCAACTCAAACAAGCAATTCTTGCGAGGGCCAGCTCGAAGTTTCTCCAGCTCATTACTCTCTATAGTTGGTATCGTTGCGCCCAAGCTTGATTCCCAAGGGGGCCAGCACTCATCCAAAGACTTAAGCTCGTTGACTTGGGTTCTGTATTCCATAGAGAGGAATGGACTCTACCATGCATGAACATCTTTATGGAGCCAACTATTAAGTCACCTTATCAAGCTGGTCGATATTGATAAGTTCATGCCATGAAGCGGGTAAGCCAATCGTGAAGGCTTTACAGCCGACAATCACATTGAAATCTAAGCAGCAATGAAAACACTTGAATCTTGCAGGGTCCTGCTTGGTTGATTCTCAGAGACCTGGCCCTCGCAACCGAGCAAGTTCCCGATCAGAAGACTTGCATTCTCGTAAACAGTACTGCAAGGATCTAACTGACCAGCATTTTCACGCCTGATCGCATGTCTAAATGGGCCAAAGACAAATGCAGTCAAACTACACAAACCCTTCGAGACATTTGATCAAATCTTGGAAGAAAAAATCACTCAAATCTCATACAGGCACAAACCGTTCACATAGCATTAGATTGACCGTCGGACCGGAGGTGGTTCACTTTCATTTCAAAAGAGATGGCGCTTCACCAGCTCAAGGGTACGGAATCCATTTCATCATTGTTAAAAAAAATTTGAAATGTTTCTACCGCTCCATGACCCGGAAACCAATAGTAAGCTCCCCTAATGCACGTGATTGATGACGGTGCAAGGTATAAAGGCCTCAAGACAAGTCTCACGCAAAAGAAGGCTACAGTACATTAAAACTTCAAGTTTAAGCCAACAATCAATGTAGAAGTGATATTTTAGATCCCAACCTTCCATGAAGAAAGCAAAATTTCTGCATCTACTCTTATATCAAAGGCACAAACGAAAAACCAGGATGATAAAAGACTCAGATAGCTCAATCCTAAGCAAAAGCAAATGCTCAATATCGACCCTAACTCATCCTCTGGGCAGCTTCCTTAGCAACAAGCCGTTCTTTGGCCTTGGTTTTGGCCTGGGATTTAGAACCCATGATTCCACCACCCCACTTTTTCCTGTACTCGTCGTACTTGTCATTAAAGTTAGCCTGAGAGAGCAAATCATAGAAATCAGTATCATAATGCAGAACTCAAGAGACCTGAAGCAAGATACTTCATCCATATTCTCTAGGCGCGGAACTCCCATACCTTAATGGCTTCCAAGATTTTGCTGAACTCCAACTTGTCCTCATTTTTCACTGTCGTCAGGCACAATACAGATGCAGTTTTCTTATGGACAATCTGCAGACATACAGAAATGAAGTTGAGGAGAGAAAGATGCTAGAAATTCAGAAAACAAGGCAACCAGATACACCGCAATTACCGTTCCCAATCGTGCTTTGCCCTTCACAATGCAGTATGGAACTTCCATTTTTCTGCACAATGCTGGGAGCCACACAACCAGCTCTATCGGATCAACATCATGAGCGATAACCACCAACTGCGCCTTATGCTGTAAGGAAATTCATCGACTTAGATCTATTTTCCAAGAAGATGGATAGAAGGAAAAAAGTACCAACCAAAAAGAAAAAGCAAAACCTGCTCAATGAGGTAGGTGACATGATTAAGGCCATATTTCACAACAATTGGTTTTTTGGCCTCGACAGTTTTGCCTTCTGCCTTTGCCTGAGCCTCTGTCAAGAGCCGCTCCTTCTTTGCGGCCTTGTCCTCAGGCCTGTACTTGAGAAGCATCTTGAATAGGTTGGTTGCTGCATTTAAGTAGGACTTGTTGACTGAGTTGCTTCCATGAAACAAATAAAAAGGCATGCATCCATAAATGTGCATACACACGTATGCGCCCATGTGTGGAAATGAAAGAGTAAAACAAGGAGCACTATGGGGAAATAGAACCAAAAGAGGCAAAACATATTATGCTAATGCTAAAATTCCTAATGCCAGCTAAAAAGCCACGCTGAAGAAGATCTCCCCAGAAAGAGCTATACAATGTATGACAACAAAATAGTAGAGTTTGCAGAGTAGGTGAGAGGGACTCAAAAATAAGTTGTGAGATACTCTCTTATGCTCAAATACCTCATCAATACGAGAAACGTCTGATTGTGTATGATATTACAAGGAAAAAACAACCGGAGATCATATCCAGACAGACATGAGAGATTAAAGCAACCTCGCAAAGCATGATCACACAAGTCATAAACGACAAATCTACAAGTATGAGCATCTACTCCGTCCATATATAATACAATGTAGCTTCTAGTACCAAACAACTTATCCGTAATTCACCACCTGAAAAATAGTAACAGGGGAAGCTCGATAGGATTTTCCAACTTCCTATGGGGTGATAGATAAGTCTTTATTTACTTCACATGGGAAATGAATTGAACTCACAAACTCGACAGCCAAATACAGTACGAACTGCGTTGCTCTATTGCCAATAATTGAACTTCGTCAGCCATTTCTTAATATGTTTGCGCAATTCCAGATTGCAGAGGCAGGTGGTAAACTAACCAAAGAATCTAACTAAGATACCATTCAAACCAGATTCCCGACGGGTCAGAAATTCGAGCATAGCAAATCGAGATCACAACTTAACGGGCACAGCTCAGCGTACCCAAGTTCTTGTCGAGCGTCTTCGTGAACTGGTTAAGAGCTGGCGGGACCTTCAACCTCTGCCTCAGAATTCTTCTCTTCCTCTGAATCTGGACGGTCTTCGGGAACTTAACGAATCGGGTCAGGTCCCTCTTCGGAGGCAGGGCACCTCCAATCCCAAACTGCTTCGGCCGCTTCTCGAACAGAGGGTTCGTCACCTTCTCCTGCTTCTTCTTGGCCGCAACCGGAGCTTTTCCGCCTCGCTTAGGAGCCTTCGAATCCAAACAAACCGAGGCAAGATGAGAAAAAAAGATGAAAAATAAATCAGGAAAACGAGATAAGCTCGTGTGGCGTGAACTGATCAAGCAGAACGGAGACATCGGGATCCGATACATCGCAATAACATGAAACGCAACCATTTTTCACGAGAAAACTGGCGAGCTCGATCTAAATTACGATTGAGCAAGAAACGAGAAGACTACAAAATTCACAGTATCACATAGAGAGATGGAGAAATCACCATGCTTGCGGGTTGAAGGAAGGTTCAACTCCGAAGTGGCGACGGCAATGGAGGAGGACTTCCAAAACCCTAGCTTCGCCTCTTATATATGCCCTGAGAAGATGGAGGAGGGAAGCGTTTTGTGAATTGGGCCAGAATTTGGGTTCTCGGGCCGGCCCTAATTTGGATTATCGGGCCGAACTCTTCTGTCTGAGTTCTATCGACGGCCGAATGGGCTGACTTGACCCGAACCATGTGGGCTTCCACGTGACCATTTGTAATAGAGATTCGAGAGAAGTATGTTATCCCATCATAAGTCATCTCTTCGGCGCATCGCCTTTTGATCTCTAAATCTCATCAACACCGTGACTTTGATATATGAGGTCTACTCAAAGTGTTTGGTCCGAGCTCTATCGATGATCAATTGGGCTAACTTGACTCAAGCCATGTGGATTTCGAGATACTTATGATAGAGATTCGAGTGATCTCTGGATATCGCCTATTTGTCTTTAAATGTCATCACGAATGAACACATTGACTTATGATTTATGGGATCTACTTGAAGTGACAAGTAGAGGGCACACTCAGTTTACTAGTACCATCTTGAATCACCTAGTGCTAGAGATTTATTATTGTCTTTCTACTATCATTAGGCCGAAAAGGAGAGAAGGGTTTTATAGAAATAAGACTAAAGAAAATATGTAAGATTTCATGTGAATATCACTCTACATTTATATTTGAGTTCATTCTTGCCTTTATAACCAAAGATAGGGCAATACCAAATTGAGAAATTTCCGACAAAAATATTCAATTAGTTTGTACTCGTTTAATTTTGAATCAAGACCATGTCAAAAGAAAAAAAGATTCTTCTATGGAATAGCCTTATATGGCCAACAAACTCGGGAAACCTCGCTAATACAACACATTGTGATTATTGAACTCGCACAAACAACTCCTTTACTAATTGATTGGATAATGACATATGTCTATATTGAGGTGCTTTTTTGGGACTTGGATCACCTGACCTACAGGTATCCAGGTCAAGGGTAACCTGTTTTGGATCGGACGGCCCTCATTAAATGGGGGGTTTTTTGTTTTTTTTCCCAAAGTGCTTTTTTGCCCCCAGCCGTCCGATCTCGTATAGGCCGGCTAGGGGTAAAAGCAGGTCGCCATGACCTGCGTACCTACAAATTAGGTGATCCAAGTCCGCTTTTTTGTGCCACCTTTTGACACGTGTCATCTAAATGAGGTTCCTCGTTCGCGAGTCGTGAGTCTACATTCCCAAGGGTATAGAGAAAATTCCGTTGGTTCCAGCTAATCACATTTGTATTCTTTTACAGCCCGATGGATTCCAATTTCGGTAGATTCATATGCTTGACAATAATCCCATGAAATTTCTTCTCAATTTATGCTAGGCTAGAGGGATCTTGGAATAGTTCGGTTTTACTCACAAAGATTTCGTTGCACCTCTCTACATTATCCACTAATCTTTCAAAAACTACATCCAAATAACCTCTATAGGCTGCGTTTAATTCGACTTTGGAAATGGGTCTTAAAAAAATGTTGAAAACTAGTAAATTTTACTTTCGATTTTTCGTATTCTCAATACCAGTCTTTCACCTCAAAATCCATTTGAGAATGATGGCCAAGTACCTCGTATTTTTTCCAAAGCCATCACACTCATAACCTTTACAACAGAGCATACAAAAAATTGCTGGTCCAAAAGCGAACAATGTCCATTCTCTGTGTAAGATTACGGTAGCGTGAGCATCAGGCATGAGGGGGCTCTTTATTTCAACCCCATGGAGAACAAATACTAACAATAAGGCAAAGGGTGAAGCCATTCTGGTGCTTTCTGCAAATCGTCGGAGATGACGATTCTAATATCCTTGCACGAGGAAAATGGCCATGAGTCGATGCATGGATGCTACGGGAAATCCCAATGTCGAATGTATGGTTTTCGAAACACGTGCCAGTATAGAACCGTTCTTAACTCGGCATGGGGGCATTAGGACATTAAATTGAATAGGCAAATGAAGGGATAATTTGGAATTAGTCCAATGGGTATGACTTTTGAACGTCCACAGTGAATGGAAAATTTAGGGGTAATGATACAAATAGTGAATGAATTTTGATGTAATTGTAATTTGATCATCAACCTTTTAATTCATTAAATATGATCCCTGAGCTGTACTCGTAACGCCATCTATGAATTTTAATAAATTTAGCATGATCCGTGTTTAAGTTAGCCAATCTATTATATGATAAAGTTCCACGTTATCATTCCATTGACTAAACTTCCAAAATAATCTTAAATATATTTATATAATTTGTAGATTAGATCTAATATGTATTAAAAGTTTAGAGATCATTTATGTCATTTTCCTGAAAGATTAAATCAATGTTCACAACGAGAGGTTTAGTCAAGAGAATTGTCCAAACAAGATCAATATAAGAACTTCAGGTGGCCCATCTCTTCTCAAGTTCGCGAATCCTCCACCTGCTTCGTGATAAAACATAAGATTGAAACGCGGAGATGGGCAAGCTTTCCTTTGATCCCAGAAAGCAAGTCTGCAATATTATTTCTCTTATCGTGGATGCGTTCGATTCTGAAGTAACATTGTGAAAACCATTCTAACTCATTTGAAATGTCGAGGGCATGGGATTGTCCTCGCATTGAATTCCAGCACATCGGGAACAGAGGAAAGTATTTATTTCTAGACAAAAACTGATAACTTATAAAATGAAATGCAAATATTCAAATTCCAAATTTGACAGCAACAATTTATCGAGGTGGATGCCCTTGACTGATCTAAAGGGGCACTGGGGCTCCCGCCTAAGATCAGAAGGGTCGTGGACCACTGGCCAATCATTATCCATTATCATCGGCCCTTTTCATTCAATCATGGTGGGACGACAAGGTCCTTGCTACTTTGCCTCTTTTAAAAATAATCAAATTTGAACAAAAACGATGTAGGTTTAAGTTTATTGGTCGTATTTTAGCCACTCTTCGTATTAGTATTTTTTTTGTTAATTAAACTGTTTCGAATTAATGAAAAAATTTGCTTATGCACATTTATTTATTTTTTGCAAAAGGACTTACATTAAAGTGCAATTATCTCTCCTCTTCTTTATTTTCCAATCGCGGTCATCCCCAGACCGTGAGCTGGCGGTGGACGGATCAATGGTTCGGTGCATCGGACGATCGCCGAGGAAGGGCATTGATGAGAGGAGGGGCCACCATTCAAAGCCCAGCCCTCAACTACTACGCCGCGAGCCCATACCCGCGCCCTCGGGAAACTTACGACACGTGCATGCATTCAATCCGCCGCGGTCCGACATTTTGTGCCCGCCGTCCCCACAAATATATCTGGTCCCCGGGCCGGACCGTTCGCATCATGCGCAGGTCGCGGGGCGGTTTAATTGATTTATAGCTTGGGGCCTCCGATGCGCATCCCGATCCTCATCTGGAATCAATAGAAAAGCGGCTCAATGGCACCAAAAGATGCCGTTCGTAGAGTAAGCTACAAGGTTATGTCATTTTCGGAGAAATGTAAAAACTTGTCGATACCGATCAATCATTCATGCATCACAATTCGATTAAAAGTGCAAAAAATATTTAGGGAAAATTTTAAATAAGGACCCGAAATGCCATCATTTTATCAAATAAATGCCTTAAGCTGACATTAAATAAAGATATAAAATACCATTATTGTCTCAAATAAGGACATGAAGTGACTGTTACTCTTTCAAATAAGGGTCTCATCTTGTTGGTTCTCTGGCAACCCCCATATTTCGCCTGAAAAAATAATCTTAACTTAAATTTGAAAAAAAAAAGAAAAAGAAAATACAGGAGGAGGGCTGGAGCCCTTCCGCCTGTGGCTGTCGTCGATGGTGTGGCGGCCATGGTTGGCAAGGTCGCCAGCCCCTCGGCGAGGGCTAGCGACTCCTCGCTAGCATTGGGAGAGGGCCACGACCCTCTCCCAAATTTGGGCGAGGGTCGCCGGCCTTCTCCCTCGTCTGGTCAGGCGAGGGATTACCAGCGGCCACACGTGAGAGGAGCCCTCCCTTGTATTTTCTTTAAATGAAAAAAATAAAATGATGAAAATGCCTTTGTAATCAGGTTTTTTTTTAACTGATTAATCATTTCAGGCTCTTATTTGAAACATGATCCATTGTATGTCCTTATTCGAAACAATGATGGCACTTCAAGCCCTTATTTAAATCAATATCCACTTTTGGTCCTTATTTGAGAAAAAAAAAATATGATGCTTCGAGTCCTTATTTGGAATTTTTCCAAACATTTACAATTGTGAGGTAGGTTTGATTAGTCTTGAATATATCGGTTCAAATTTGTTTCTATCGTACGTTTGTAGTTTCCATACATAGAGCGCCTGGATTTGATAAAATGGATGATTGTGATGGACTTAATTCTCCGGTTCAAATTCATACAAAAATTCATCATTCACAATAAAGATTAACCAATGAGGCATAATGATACTAACGGCATGGCCTTGATATCTTGCTCTAAGTATGTTTTTCTTAACCTCGAGAGAACTTAAATATTTCTTCCTTGTTAGACTTTTTTTTTGGGTCAGACCTTTTTAGACATTTGACGGGACAATTTTTCAGAAGAACTAATAGTATTAATTGAGAAAGGGCATGTCTTAAGCCGTTCGATTATAAGTAACGATTGTATAAACACATAAATCGGATAAATAAATATTGTTTTCGTATAAAACAATACAAAAATATATCTCTTATAAATATTTATTGCCGGGGCAGGGCGGGGCGGGTCAAGTCATTAAAAGGCCAAGCCGCTCCCGCGGGAGAGCTTGCTCGAGAGTCGGAGCTGAGCAGCCAGCACAGACAAAAATGTCGTCGTCCGCCTCCTCCTCCTCTTCTATGGTTCTCACGGCTCTCGCTGTCGTTACTCTGACCATCCTCTTCTTCTTCTCCTCTCCCGCCTCCGCCGCTGGCCCACGGCCGCGCCCCTTTAAAAAAATGTACGCCTTCGGGGACTCTTTCACCGACACGGGCAACACCCGCTCCGGCTCCGGCCCCAGCGGCTTCGGCCACGTCTCCAGCCCCCCCTACGGCGTGACCTTCTTCCACCGCCCCACCAACCGCTACTCCGACGGCCGCCTCGTCATCGACTTCGTGTCCCAGTTCCTCTCCCTCCCCTTCCTACCCCCCTACCGCAATATTACCTCTTCCTCCGCCGCCTCCGCGGCCTACGGCGTCAACTTTGCCGTCGCTGGCTCGACGGCCATCAACCACGAGTTCTTCGTGAGGAACAACATGAGCCTGGACATGACGCCCCAGTCGATCCTGACTCAGCTCATCTGGTTCAACAAGTACTTGCAGAGCTTCGAGGGGTGCAAGGCAGCGGCGAGAGGCGGGGCGTGTGGAGACGCGCTCGAGGACGCGCTGATCTGGGTGGGTGAGATCGGCGTCAACGACTATGCCTACACCATCGGGACCACTGTTTCCAGCGACACCATCCGGAAGCTCGCCATCAACACCGTCAGAGCTTTTCTCGAGGTAAGTCCATAATTAGGAAAACGGATAGACGAACATGAACGGGTTTCGCATGAAGAAAATGATGAAAGCACGCAAAGAAAGAGCTCCCATGGAGGATTTGATGAAGCTCAAGATATAATTCAGTGCTCCGGCTCCGACGCTTGCACCCTCGCGCTAAACTTTTACGTAATACTAGCTAACTAGAATAAGCTTTTCGTAACGTTAGGATCAACTTAGAGTGGCATTATCTAGTGTGGTGTCTCGTGGGTCTGTCGTCTGTACATATATTTTCGGGCTTCATGGTCGTGAAGAGAAAGAGTCGGAGATGTAGCTCCGTGTCAGCTGTCTAGAGAAGCAATCAAATCCCGATAACCCTGTCGAAGTGAACTGTGATCCTTATCGCAACATTCCATTCATACCTATGAATGCTCGCCGATATGGTGATATCCATGATCTGTTCATGTTTGATTTTGCAACTCGATTAGGGAGCATAGCGACACGCGGCCGCATCGAACCCCAGTGTTTTCTTTTTCGACCAGACAGCAAACCTCGAGCTGTTCAACCAACTTAGGTGGGCTGATCATAAATGCTGTCTGCTATAGAAAAATGGACGCACATTAAATGAGCCCTTGAATTTTCAGTTGGGTCATTGCAAGATCCATTAAAATGTCGATGGCATCAGTCAAAAGTGTCGATGTAATTCCCATTTCACCAGCCCAGTAACTTCACCAGTGTCAAGAGTTTAACTGCATTTGCTTTGCAGTCGCTTTTGAGGCGGGGGGCGAAGTATATGGTGGTCCAAGGTCTACCGGCGTCAGGGTGCTTGCCCCTGGCCATGTATTTGGCCCCCGAGAACGACAGGGATGACATAGGCTGCGTGAAGAGCGTAAACGACCAGACCCGCACCCACAATGCCGAGCTCCTGGCCAAGATCGGAGATCTCAGGAAGGAATTCCCTGGTTCGGTGATTGTCTACGTTGATTACTGGAACGCATACCACTCCGTCATGAAGACCCCGGCCAGGTATGGCTTCAAGGAGCGTTTCAGGGCATGCTGCGGTACTGGCGAGCCCTATCATTACAGTCCGTTCAAAATATGCGGCACGCCGTCTGCCGACATGTGCCCTCATCCCTCGGAGTACATCAACTGGGACGGAGTCCATCTGACGGAGGCCATGTACAGGGTGATCTCCGCCATGTTTCTGAATGGGAGGTTCAGTCACCCTCCCTTTAGCTACTTGATCGGCAAGAAACAGCGCGGCGGATGAACCGCTCCTCGCTATGGTTAAAATGGGGGATCGTGAGTTGTGTTGGGACGCTGCCGGCCTCGGCAATAATGGATATCGGCTTCTTCTAGCTGGAGCTATATATACAGGTAGAAGTGGAACCTCATGTTGATGCAGATCGCATGATGCACCCAATGTTTGAAGTTTCATTATTTCAAGCATTGGGTTGCTTATTCCTATATGCTTAGTAATTCTGGAAGATAGGCTCCTAAGGCGTGATGATGCAACAATAAAATGGGTCAAATTTACATTTTATGACCCTGCATGTTTCGAGAAGTTCGCTTTTGGTCCCTGCTCCTTATGGTTTATATCATTATCAACGACAATTAATTATTACCATCAAATCTCTGTTTTCCAAAACAATCGGGTCAGCTTCGACATTGGCCTGTGGCGCTCAAGTGAACAACCCTCTGATATAAATTACTCTTTCGGTATTCGCACTTTTAGCAGTGGTCTATTTTGGCCCAACAAAACTAGTCCGTTGAAAGACCAATTGTTGATGATTGTTACGTATAAAGACATGCCCAATTCGATTGGCACTACTATGGACCGTTTCTACTTTATATACAACAATGAAATCCTTAATCTTGCCTCATTGGAACTTGATCAAATTAGCCTGTTTCTAAAATTTGAGATAGACATAAAATTGACCTTTGTAGTAGGGGCGTCAAATGAATGGGCCGGGTAAAAAATGGTCTGGCTTGTATTGACCTATTTAATCTATTTTGACCAATTTTCATACAATATAAGTTAATGATTTATACCTAACTTGACTTGTATTGTTAAAACAATTTCATATTTAATCAAATCCATGAAAAATTGCTTGATGATTTAAAAAAAATGTATTATTAAAATAATTTGTTGCAATACGATTTATTTGATAAATTTTTATTTTAAAAAATATTTTAAATTTTTTCCCTCTTCTAGTTGTCAAAGTCTAGTGAACTCACCACCCTTCGCCTCTTGGCTGGCAACCAACTTAGAAAGAAGAAAAAATGAGAAAAAAATTAAAGAAAAAAAGTAAAAAAAATGAAAATGAAAATAATAAATATTTTATTTTATTTTTTAAATTAAATAATTATAAATATCGAATTTTCATAGTCTAAGAATGACTTCTTAATAAAATTTAAAATGATTTATTAATAATACTTAGAATTAATTAGATGAACCATTTAAGATCTGTTAAGTTATTAAGTGACCTATTAAACTTTTTAAGCTAATTCATTAATGACCTATATTATTCAATATGAGTTAAACTACGAGTTTTTGACCTATTCTGCCATCTCTACTTTGTAGTTAAGTTTAAGGGTGGAACTGACCTTCCTTGAGACCTAGCACCTTACTCATTTCAAATACAAATTCACATATCTAGGCTATGTTGAAGAACTTCTAAAACTTATGACCAAAATATTGAGAAAGTTTTTTCAGTAATAATTTTAGACTGTTTATAGAAATTATTCTAAGTTTAATAACTACACTAAAGTCGAAGCATTACCATTTATAGGATTTTGTTCACATAATATCGATGTGAAGCACCGGCCTTAATTCTTCATTATCTAATGGCACGATACAAAAAGTTTCTTTACTTTTTTTGTAACGAAGCTATGAATACTAGGAAAAGAGCACGCGTTCTGCATGTGAAGAGAAATAGTGAAAAAAAGCTTAATTGATAATTAATAAAAAAATATGCAAAGAATTTGATTCATTTTTTTTTGGATATCATGAAGGGCCTGACTCAACATATTTTCACAAATGATTCCATGGAAATTTGACGGCGTAAGTTTAATTCATCGCCGAAGAATAGCGTGAGAATTATAATCGTGACAAAATAAAAATAGATGAGGCAAGAAGTGAACAAATCTCAAAACTACAGGGACCTAAAATGAGACTTCTCATAAAAACAAGGACCCCAAAGAAAATGGACACGACATCGTCGCACGGCAACAAAACCTCGCCTCCCTCCTTCCTGGTCTCGTCGTCGTCGACGTTCCATTGCGTTGCCGCCAGTCTGACTGATGAAACGGTGAACTGTACACAGAGAGAGAGAGAGAGAGAGAGAGAGAGAGAGAGAGAGAGAGAGAGAGAGAGAGAATGGGGAAGAAGACGAAGAAGCCTGGAAAGGGCAAAGAGAAGACGGAGAGGAAAACCGCGAAAGCAGAGGAGAAGAAGGCTCGCAGAGAGAACAAGAAGATCTCCCCTGAAGACGACATTGATGCTATCCTCGTGCGATGCTCCTGCTTTCTCACTCAACGTCTCTTTTGTGTTTTTCTTTCACTTTTTCGCTGGTTGTTTATCTGCTGGGACGATAGAGTTCATTGTGGAAACCTTTTTTTTTTGTCGGATACTTAGAATGGAGCAATCCCGATGGTGTTGTCTATCATCTGTTTCTCAATATAAAAAAAAAGTGACAAAACTGAGTCTTGCTGTGTATCAAGAGTAGACTGAGAATTCTATTGTTTTCAATAGATTAAGATGATAATTGATCTATGAACCTCTCTGGGTTGGCAGAGACTTGCTGGAAACATCTACTCATTAGAACTAGAAACTGCAGTTGAATTTCTTCCCGTCTGGCGTGGGGCCATTTGTTCTAGATTTAGAGTTAGACATGGCTGTTTTCTCCTTCCTCGAGTTCAAACTGATTTATATGCACTTAACTAACCAGCTCAGTATCCAAAAAGAGGAAGCAAAGAAGAAGGAGGTCCACATTGAGGAAAATGTACCTGCACCTTCTCCGCGATCTAATTGTACGGTAATACCCTCTTTATCAGCTCTCGCCGCATCGTAGGACAATACCCTCTTTATCGGCTCTCCGTGCATACCATTTTATGCGCCTTGCCTGAATTATGTAATTGATTAGTTTTTCTAATGGTCATTGAAAATCCTGTAGATGACTCTGAATCCTTTGAAAGACACAGAACTGATCTTTTATGGCGGTGAGTTTTACAATGGCAACAAGGTGAGGCTTTGAAAATAGGAGATGGAGTACTTTTGTTTATATTGTGAACTTGGCTTATTTTTGGTCGCCCTGGTTTCAAATGGCACAGACTTTTGTTTACGGTGATCTTTACCGGTATGATGTGGAGAAGCAGGCATGGAAGTTGATCTCCAGTCCCAATAGTCCACCTCCTCGCAGTGCTCATCAGTCAGTTGCTTGGAAAAATTATTTGTATATATATGGTGAGCTTGTTAGTCTTCCTCCACCAATGTTTATTTGCTGGTGCAATATCGCTTTTATCTCACAAATAATTTCGGCAACTTGTTGTTAGGTGGTGAGTTTACATCCCCAAATCAAGAACGCTTTCACCACTACAAGGTAATGCACATGCAGCTTTGTTTACACCAAAACCGTGTTCTTCCGCTGGAAATAATATGTGGGAGTTTTGTGAATAAGGTTGATCTATGATCGAACTTTCTTGTTAGGACTTCTGGATGTTGGACCTTAAAACAAATCAGTGGGAGCAACTTAATCTGAAAGGTTGTCCTGGCCCGCGTTCGGGTCATAGAATGGTATTCTCATCACTGCCTCATAGTTGTCTTGGTCCTTCATATATATTGATCTCCATTCACCTCATGCATGTCTGCTTTGCTATCGATCGTGCTTTGTTACAGGTTTTGTATAAACACAAAATCATTGTTTTTGGTGGCTTCTACGACACTCTCAGAGAAGTGAGGTTTGTTGACAGTTTTTTAGTCAGTACATTTGGAGGTCCTATACTCTCAGAGATGTGAAATAATTTTCTGTATGCTTGGTTTAATATGATGCCTTCTTATATGTCAGATGTACTGTTTCCTCCATGGGAGATGTCAGACTAGTTGTCCTTTCACAAAATAAGAGCTCTTTGGCTTCTCCTTAAAGGACATTGTTTGTCATAATGTCTCGATTTTATATAAAACGATTCTCTTTCTAAACTGTAGCTTTTTTTTTTCCTTGGGGAGAATTAGCTGTATGAAAATTAGAGGACTGCATCTTTTATTGATATTTTCTTTAAATGAAGAAGTGTTTCTATTATTATAAAAAAATATGAGAACATCATAAAGTACGAGGAATAATTTTTCTGGCAAATAGGTTTGAACTGATCATGTTGTTGCTTCCAAGCAAAAGCTGCGAATTAATTGCAGCTAAAATTGCAATTTAATAAGGATGGAATGACGTGCGCTTTTCATTTGGCCTACTACTTTGCGTTAAAATAACAATTTTTAGTGTTTCATCTTTTTCCTTTTATCATGGCCTGGAAAGATTATAATATCAGGGAGAATCCAAGCGTTATTGCCCTTTTCAGTATCCTATAGTCTTCTAATCAGCCTTTCAGACTCGCTTCTACGATTTGAAGGTTTGGAAAGCTTCTTACTTCCATTTCTTCCCTATACGTGCAGGTATTATAATGATTTGTTTGTTTTTGATCTGGATCAGTACAAGGTGAACGCCTTGGGCTTTTGTTGGTTGGGCTAATTGCGGCAGTCTCCTTTCTGTTCGATCTACTTTCTACCCAAAGCTCACAGGCTGCTTTTTTGCAGTGGCAAGAAATAAAACCCAGGCCTGGATCCATGTGGCCAAGTGCACGGAGCGGATTTCAATTTTTTGTTCACCAGGATGAGGTGAGTATTTTTCAATGCTTTGAGGAGGTAATAGACAGCTATTGGTCACTGCTTGATAAATGAGTTGTAATGCATAGGTGTGTTTAAGTTACTGTAACTTGAGGTGCAAATGTTTCTAGTAAACTCTGCCAGTTGCATGCTAGTTTGGGGAAGAACAATTTCCATTGACTAATTGCTGGGGTTTTCTGATAAAGGTTCTTTGTGTTTGTTGGTGACAACAATGAGGTGTGATGGTCAATTTTAAGGATGAGAACTAGAAGGGTTCAAAACTCAGTTTCTAGCTGATGTCTTTGTTTCCAAATTATATGTGCATGTTTTCTCGTTTCTACAATTGCCTGAAAAGTTGAAGTCTGCTACAACTTCCAATTAGAAAATTAGTCAGTCTATGTGGGTCATGCCGAACATTTGGAGTCAGTTGACTCCAAGACTATATGGACTTCATGTCCTCTTTTATATTTTCTTATATTAGTTTTGTCTTTATGGTCTCATTCCTTGTTTCTTTTATATTCCCGATGTATGTGAACAGTTTTCTCTATAGATAAATGTTTATCTCCTAAAAAAAATAAACATGTTTGGAGTCTCTAATGTTTCTGAAGCAATTTATAGGAATTGACGCAGCAGAAATCAAAAGAATGGAACTATGTCAAAGCGCCTGAAGATGAAAAATACTTTCAGTTTGAAATGAGCCTCTTTAAAGGGGTTTTACTATAATAATAGAAGTAAACTAAGCATCTGCATTACTAAGTAATGAATGAGTCAAAATGCAGAAGACAAAGAAATGGATGGGTAAGTATCATGAATCTTCTTTTGTATCTTATAGCAGAAAAAATGAAGTGGAAGAACTGACTGTAAAATAACTATGTGATGTAATGTAGTTTTTCTTATAGGTACATTGGTATTTTTCCATCACGATATAAATTCACATTATAGGAAAGTGTTGGGTATGGCTACATGCCAAGAAACGTGGTCTGGCTAGGATAACTTATCAACTCATACTTTTACATTGTTGATCGGAGATTATGGAATTGTAATGATGCCTCATAGTTCCGAGATTGCATCTGTGACATCTTCCTCTCTTTGCTGATATTGAGCATGTGATCTTATCTCCAGTAATTTAAATGTTCCCTTTTTGGAGCTAATTCAGGAACATAAATGATCGATTTCATTTGATAAGAAATGATTTGTAAAGACTTGCTGTGAGGGATAAAAGGCACCACATGTATCAGCTTTTGTTAAGTTTTCTTGAGTGGGATTAAGGGTTCTAACTTAATTTTGATTACATAGGCCAAATACTAAATGAAGAGTAATGCCGATTACATTGATTAATAAGCAAATGTTGATTTGTTTTTATCTATCGTTGAGCACTTCCCTTCCAATGAACGATAACTTTTACCATTTTTTCCTTGAAGTCGAGTTGTCTTTCTGGGTTCTTTATGCTACCATGTGTGGCCAAACCATTTTAGTCAGAGCTTGACTGATACTGCTTGCAAATGTTTTTTTTTGCATGACCTGCTTTTCATATCTCCTGCTTAGATTATTACAGGGTTTGCAAAGTTTTGCTGAGTTGTCTGCGATTCAATTTTTTGAGTTATTTCATTAGTAGTCCACAAATGACTGCTCATTGTCGTGTCTTATTCATGAAATCCTCGCCATTGCAGATCTTTCTGTATGGTGGCTATTCAAAGGAAGTTTCAACTGACAAGAACAGCTCTGAAAAAGGATTTGTTCATGCGGACATGTGGTCCCTTGATCCAAGGACTTGGGAATGGAATAAGGTTCCTATCTTCTAACTTGTGCTTTTGAATTACCTGGAAAAACACAATTGAAATTGTGTGCTCTATGACGGTACTGATGTGTCAATGGAAAAAGACGGGTGTTTCTTTTTTTCTTTTTTCTTTTTCTTTTCTATAACTTCATAGACGACTTGAAGAACTTTGTGGTAGCAAAGGATGCTGTGAACTTATGAGCTTAGAATAATCTGAAGTACTTAAATTTAAGTTTACTTGCAGAAGGGTCTTTTCTTTTCTTTAAGTACTTCACAGGTGACTTAAAGAATTTTGTGGTAGCAAAAGATGCTGTGAACACTGAAGTTATAATCACCTGCATTAGTGTAACGTTTACACTTAGTGGGGTTGTCAGAGTTTGGACCTGCTAATTTGTTTTTCTTCTCGTGCAAACATCTCAAGTACTTGAAAATACTTGCCAACATTTTGTCTCATGTCTTATGTTAGTCATGGTTGTTTCAGTCTTTGGGAGATCAAGTATGCTTGGCATTTAGTGTGTCAACAAACAAAAATCACTATTTGCAAAACATTTCTTTTAGATTACTTTTTCTACATACTTGTTCCCTGCATTTCATTTGATGAGGGCATAGCATGGTTTATCTTTTTTACTTGTGAATTATGACAGATTCATATATTTTATGTTTCTGGTTTTTTCATGCAAACCAACAGGATGTCAGACATCTTTTATTTCTGGCCTCTCCGGTTTTTTATTACCTCTAGAAAGCAAGGCAAGGGCGCCTTATTTATTCATAGATCATAACTCATTCTCTCCCTCCCCCCCTCTCTCTCTCAAGTTCATGATCTCATCTTTTGCTTTTAACAGGTAAAGAAAATTGGCATGCCTCCTGGCCAACGTGCAGGATTTTCCATGTGTGTTCATAAGAAAAGGGCTTTACTATTTGGTGGCGTGGTCGATATGGAGGTTGAAGGTCAGATACTTTTGCACGTCAGTCTGTGTTCTTTCATATGACTATCCGTTCAGACTATATCTTCTGAGTAATTTAGAATTCTGACTTTTAGTTTCTCATGTCTTCTTTTTTGTACAGTCAGTTTTTGACTATTCATTGATATATAAATATATTAACTGAATACGTATGGTATACGTATGGATTTGCTCCCTCATTCTGCAATGTTTTTCAAGTCTTCAACCTACAGATTTTTCCTAATTAATCCCTGTTATCTTAGCTGTTAAGGGGTGATAACATCTGTATAACGAAGTGTCCATTTGGGACTAAAGTGGGCCATTAAAATTTTCTGTAGAACGTGGCTGCTTTTGACTGAGTATGTACTGATGATAATAGCAAAGCCAAAGCAGTAAGTTTGAGGATGACATTAGAAAAACTATTGTAAGAGGACCATATTGCGTTAACCTTTCTGATTAATGTTGTTGACGCTTGTTATTTGTATTCATGTGCATGCAGGTGATGTCATGATGAGCTTATTCTTGAACGAACTCTATGGTTTTCAATTAGACAACCATCGCTGGTATTCTTGCTTCTTCTTTGTTTGTTTTTCAGATGACATAAGCCTTTTCAGCACAAATGTCGCCAAATTTCTTTTGTGGTCAATAACTAGAGTTTATCAGTTATTTTAGGGAAAGAGAGAGATGAAAGTATGATTGCATTATTCATTACCAAAAAAAAAAAAGTATGATTGCATTATATGTCTTGACTCACAGGTACCCATTAGAGCTACGGAAGGAGAAGTCCACAAAGGAAAAGGTATAACCTTTGTAAAAGGATTTGTTCAGATTCTGAAATTTAGTGTTTCGCCATTGGTTTGAGAGTTTTCGATGAATATTTTATAATCACATGCTGGATTACTTGACATCTGTCGGTACGGTAAAAGTTTTTTTTATTTGGTTGATAGGTACAGTAAAAGTTGACACTTACATATTTGGTTGCAGTTAAAACTTAGTTCCAATAGAAATCCCCACAATGAGGATGTCAATGATAAAATTCAGACTGCAGAATTTGCAGCAAAAGAAAAGGATGATAATTTGGAATACGGAGATGAAGCAGGTGATATGGAAAGCTACATGGATGAGGTATCGCATTGCCTGGATACAGAATTGGTTATCAGTGATCCTGGGACAAATGCAAGCTCTGCCAGAAACCCGCAGGCACGCCCTGCTAATGGTGTTCATCATTCTCCATTGCCAGAGGTCTGTAATCGTTGAGCGCAGGGCTTCCCACTTCAACAGTTTCTCTAATTATTATTATTGACTTCTGGGAATTGTTTAGATAGTCAAGCCCTGTGGACGCATAAATTCTTGCATGGTGGTTGGGAAAGATACTCTATATGTTTATGGAGGGATGATGGAGGTCAAGGATCAAGAAATTACTCTTGATGATTTGTACTGCCTCAATCTCAGCAAGCTTGATGAATGGAAGTGCATTATACCGGTTTGTTCTATTTCCATAATTATTTTTTGATGCTTATGTGATCTTTCTGTAAGTGTTCTAACGGATAGGAAGTATTTCAAACATAAAACTTGCGTATTAGATAATGTTGACATTCTTTTCCAGAAAAGTAATGGAGCAGAAAATTCCAAGAAAACTAAGTTGTGGGGTAATGCTGTTTTTTACAATCGTAATTTCACTTTCCCTATTTAGGCATCTGAAACAGAATGGATAGAAGCCTCAGAGGATGAAAATGAGGATGAGGATGAAGATGGAGAGGACAGTGAGGATAGCGATGATGACAGTAGCGAGAATGAGGATGATGGTAGTGATGAAGATGATGCTTCAGAGGTGACTCTAATTCCTCTTTTGGCATCAATATTGTTATTATTATTATTTTTGGTAAGTTTTAAATAATGTTTTTGGTAAGATCAATATTCTTCTTCCCATTTACATCAATTTAACTTCAAACGAATATTTATCCGATTTGCTGTAAAAAGAGACTGTTAATTAGTTTTTCAGAATCAGGGATGCTCCATTTTTTGCTGTAACAAATGTGAAGGTTAAGTCGATACAATTAGCTTATCAGATCCGTGCTTGGTCAAATTGTTGCAGCCTTTAAACAAATTAAAGCAATGGTGTTAAAGATACATGGTGTTGAGTGGTAGTTGTGGCTGATGGTGATAAATGTGATAATCTGAGTGGCTACTTAATGAATGTTCATAATACGCAGGGAAAGGGTGGATTCTGGGCGAACTATTGCTTTTTGTTTTGTCTCAATTATATCTGGATAGGCTGTTTAGCAGATTTCCTTTTTTTCTCATGCGTGTTTTTCTTTTGTTCTTGTGGAAAGGCTAGAGCAGATGCTTCTGCCTCATCTCATGTGGAAGATGCTGTTGCAATGATAAAGGGTCAAGGAAAAAACCTTCGTAGGAAGGAGAAGCGATTTAGGATAGAGCAGATCAGAGCCAACCTTGGGCTTTCAGATTCGCAAAGAACACCTATGGTAGGTTCCGATCTTTAACACTTCATCTTTGAAGGTTAAGTTGACATCTTAAAACATGGATTGGATGTGCTTAGACTTGCTTTTCCTGCCTTTCCTTTTTTATGAATAGGTTGGTTCATGCACTTATTTAACTAATTGCTTTCATGTTTCATTGTGAAGCCTGGAGAATCACTAAAGGATTTCTATAAACGTACAAACATGTATTGGCAAATGGCAGCTTACGAGCATACTCAACACACCGGAAAGGTAGATTCCTTTTTCTTTTCAACTTAAAAAGGGAAATAAATGGCAGATGAAGCAGATATTGTCCTTATCTAATTTAAAGTATTGTAGGCAAATTGGTTGAGCAGGGGGAAAAAAAGCATCATATGCAACCCTTTCCACGACTCTGTCGTTCTCTGTCCACTCTCTCTTCCTGTCTTCTCTCTCTCTCTCTCTCTCTCTCTCTCTCTCTCTGACTCCAACACCTACCAATTCTGACCACTATCTTGGCTGTGTTCTCCCAAACCCGCTATTTGTAGGAGCATTCCCATTCCCCATCCTCTCTCCCCAACCCATGTGCACTAATTGAGAATTCAGAAAGTGAATGGAACTGTTTGCACTCTCTGTTAGTCTGGACAGAAATTATACATGTGTCAGCTTCTCTGGAGGCATTAGGAGCAAAATTAGAAGATGATAAATTATGGTTGATCTTCAGAGATAGGCAGTATAGCTTTTGGTGCTTGCAGTGAGTTCAGATTTTGTTTTGCTGGTGCAACCATTGATTCATGCTGTCCCTCCTTGTCTCTCCAAATAAATAAGAAGTACACTATTGTCCTGTCCCAATTGCAGGATCTCAGAAAGGATGGATTTGATCTTGCTGTCATTCGTTACAGGGAGCTTAAACCGATTCTAGATGAAGTAATTCTTACATTCTCTGATTACATGGCTATTTGTTGCTTCCCTTCTTGAACTTGCATGAGGACTTAAAGCTTTCTGGTGGTTCTTACCCTGCAGCTGGCCATACTGGAGGCCGAGCAAAAAGCTGAAGAGGAAGAAGGCCCTGAAACTAGTTTAAGAAAAAGAGGGACTAAGAAAAAGAGTACAAGTCTACTCATAAAATAGTAACTCCACTTTCGCAACATGATTATGGTGGATTTGAATATTCCCGTGGTTAATTTCTCTGTGCACAAACCCTATGATTCGGAGATGGAGGGAACAAATGTTTTTTGCTGAAGAAAAAGGGAAACATGGAAAGGGGGCAGCAAAATTGCGGTTATCAGTGGCGCAGATCTGCACGCTGGACTATAGGACGAAGTTATAAGTCAAAGAGTAACAAGTTTTGGAGATCTCGAAAAAGATATCGAGTGCTGGTGTTATTTTTCGTCAAATTGAATATATACAATTTCTAAAGCGTTAGTCCTCTACTTATGCTTTTAATTTCGTTTGGGTGGACTGTCAAGTACTCTTGGTGTCATATATTTGCAAGCGTTCATGGGGGAGCCAAGTCTAGCAGGCCATGCACTACATGTACAGGGATTATGACAATCGAGTAGCGACTATGACAACCAAGGAAAATGATGTGTGATTAATGAACCGAGTGATAATTTGATGATTCTGCAGTTAGTAGAATGCCTATTGTTACGTTGCTGCCATCTAATACCTAGGGAAATATGATTCAAGATGGAGAGACGAGCTCTTGATTCGAACTTGTCTTGACGTCAAAAAACGATGTGAATGGATACCCAATAATTTGTCAAACCAAAGGTCGAGACATTCTTGACCGAGTTCTGAGGTCCATATGAAGTAATAATGGGAGCATTATAATCTTGAAATTAAAGGCAAATATTAGCCTAAGAGTAATGATAATGATCGATTTGATGGTTGTCGCTGGAATTCCATGCATTATGCCTTAAGGCTGGTGCTCTGCATTACTGATATGAGTAATTCTGTGAGTGCTGACGCCAGCCGACCGGAGTGGCCAATATATACATCTACTAAATATGTCCTCGACGGAATGAGCATCTCGTCATGGACTAGAGCCTTTAAGGACAACATGGCAACCCACTTATTAGAAGAAGAAGGTCCAAATCCTGGGAGTTGCTAAACCTTCGTTTCATTCACATGGATAAAAACACGAACCGTCAAGCCTAAGAATCGTTGAACCTTATTATTGAAAATGTCTTTCAGTGACGACCTTTCACAGAATGTAGTGTTTGAGAGACATGTACATGGCAGCAACGAACCCCAGGAGAATTGCGTGAGAAAGCACTAAGAGAAAACAAGTTGTGAAGTCCGAAGAAGAGCAAGATCGCAATGACTCTCAGCAGATCACACCCCATACACAGATCAAGGCTTAAGGCTACAGAGAGGTAAGAAGGCCTTGCATGGATGCAGCTGAACATAAGGAGCTGAAGCGCTGAAGAGAGGCAGTAAATTTATTATGGATCGACATCGTTGTTGCTCATCATGAACCGTCACATGTGATTTAAACTGCTGTCAGACGAACAGTATCCGAATGTCTAACTTGAAATGTTGATGCCCTTTTAAGATTGCTTCGTGGCAGAAGTCGAGTTAATAAACAAGGAAATGCCTCACTACAGGTAAAGAAACATATTGATTGGATATGTTCCTTTTGTTTTGTTTGAGTAGTGACCCAACAAATCTTGATTTGTAAATAATCAGAGTCGAAAAGTCCTTGTCCTAGATATTCCTTGATAGAGCTCTTCTTAGGACTGAGAAGCGGGTGGACTGCTTGGTTTGAAGGAGAATGCAAGTGCTTGGACCAAGCTGACATTTGACAATATGTTTCCACGTCAAAGACATCATTCTAGCTATGGATAAAATCTAGAGGCGTTCTCAATTTTATCTATTGTTCTGTTACCTCCTGTCTTTTCATTTTTCCTCTGTGGAGTGTCAATTGAATCGAATCCGAACATGTCATTGAACAAGGCAATGCACCAACCGCGAATCATTTCTGCAACTAACCTAATATAACAATCCCAGATGCTCAAGTTATGGAAAATTGAACTATAGGTGCTTCTCTTTCCAGGCCTAATCCACAGTTCAAAAGCTCTTGATTTTTGTCCTTCGGAGGACGTTCTCTAAAACTAGTTCTGATAGGTTCAGCTGATTATTATCCGACCAAGAGGAATCTGAACTTCATTTTATAGAGGAGACGGAATTCACATACGAAACATATCACCATTGAGTTCGTCTACCGAGATCCTTGTGGAATGGATCTGCCACATTGCTTTTCTAATAGTTGCTCCAACGACTGTAGAAGGACCTGGATATGCGAACCGCAGCTCCTTAGAAATAATCCAAGATCCACAATTCGATATTAGATATTAATTCCAATCTAGAGTATGGGATTGCTTCAGGTCCAGCTGGCCCTACAAGTAAATCAGCATGCCTCCTCATCAATCGCAGGAGGATGTATTGTGAAGGACGGAAGCAGTCAGTTGACGCTTGCTATGTCGTGTGGAATGTCACTTTCGCTTTCCCCTAGTTTAAACCAATTCTCATTTAGTCCCATAAGGTTGAGACATGCAACTTTAAGTTCTAGAGAATCGACTTTTGTCCGATTCTTGGATCGGCGATGCCATTTTACTTGCAGCGCTTTTCTTGCGCGGGAAAATACAGGACCACCATTGCCTTTGACAAAGTTTTCACATTATTTAAAAGGTCAGCTGAACAGTGCAGAAAAGATTCTGAGAAGGGAGGTATCTGCTAGACCATGATGTACAAGAGAATGCATCGGAAGCAGAGCAAATTCAACGCAGGCCCTGTAAAAAGATTATACATGGATCTCACATCTCCCTTACAAAAGGATATAGATGGTTTCTTCCGCGATCTAACATATTCATAGAACATTTCCTCACAGCAGTATGCACATTGATGGTTAAATAAATTCCATCATAATGCAACTCAATCCACATTCTACAGAATTTGTCACTCTAGGAACTTCACCATGTAAGGCCCTTCAAGCTCATAGCCTAATTTCCTGTAGTAATGGCGAGTTCCCACACCAGATATGACTGCTATTTTTGTCGATCTATGCTCCCTACGAGCGATTCGTTCAGCTTCCTCCATCAGAAGTGTACCATAACCCTGGAATAATGGCACCACGAGGGAAGTCAAATAGTGTTGTCATGCAATATTGTCATCCGTTTGAAGGCACAGATAAAGTGGCATCCAAGTTTCATGCTAATAGAGTCATTCACTCTCATCCTTCAGTAGACATGGGTTACCTGGTGTTGCAGTTTCTCAGCATCACGTCCGTGAACTGGAACAGCAGTTCCATACACATGAAGCTCACGAACAATAGAGCACTTCCCGATAAGCTCAGGGCAAGTAGTGTTTCGTCCACACTTCCGCAAGCGCAACAATCCAACAAGTATATCCTAAGTTGTATTGACAGAAGGTATTTAATAGTTGAAGTATGCCACAGGCCACATAGTTACATCAAGATGTGAAAAATGAAATTTAGAATTCATTGCTAGCAGATAGGAGAGTATTCTGCCATCTTAATCCAAAGTATTCCAGTCTGTGCAGCACAACAGAAACTGAAGCATATCCCTTTAACTTGCTTCATGGCAAAGCAGCTACAACTGCTGCCAGAGATCAACATTTGTTTGCATGCACACAAATGATTATGTATATGCATTTGTGTGTTTTTTTTTGTTGTTACTATTTTGGACGCGCACACACGAGAGAGAGAGAGAGAGACCTGCTGTGTATCTTCGTACGATAAAAATGACTCCCAGCCTTCATTTGCTGAATAATCACGTCGAACAAGCTCAACTTCTTCTGGCTTGATGTTATGGTGTATGTCCTTTACCAATGACAGAGAAACTTTATAAATTCCAATGGTTGTTACTCCAGCTCATAAATAAAACATTCAAAACAAACATAGATTTCTCAAGTTACCTGAATTCCAGCTTCGCGAGTTCGTACATCACGGCACTTCAACCCTAAATCATCCATTCTGGCCAAAGCTAATTCGCGAAGGTTTCCTTTCTCAACGCCGGAAGTGACTAAAGGCATGGGAATATCACGCTGAACTCTATAAACACGTGTCCAAGGTGGCACCATTGCCAGGATTCTTGCGACAATATCCACAAGTTGCTCAGGTGGGTAATTTCTATACCTGAAATGCATGCCGATTGTAACTAGTACTTGACTATAGAACACACATAAAATTCTAATAACCACTATCTCATTAACAATATGTATTCCACAGGCCCAACATGTGAACCATTTTGATGGTGGTAAACAGAATCAGCAATGTCATAAATCCCAGGGGGAGAGAGAGAGAGAGAGAGAGAGAGAGAGAGAGAGAGAACCTGCCAGTTTTCCAAAGTTCATACAACCCGGTCCCCCGAATCACAAGGGTAGGATATATTTTAAGTCCGTCTGCTCTAAATAGGGGGCTTTCAAAGAACTCTCGGAAACTTTCCAAGTCCCTCTCAACTCCCACATTGGGCAGATCTGGCATCATGTGAGCGACAACCTATAGAAGAAGCACAAAGGCAGAGTAAAAAGAAATACTAAAGTAGTCCAAGTCCATTATGGTGAAATGCACTGGTTACACGGATACAATTGAAGTCACTCTTCAAACCAAAGTCCTCTAGGATTATCAAACATTACCTTCTCATAACATTAAGTATCAACTTGCTTGTCTTTTCACTAACGAAACTAATACAAATATTAAGTAATGAAATGATAAAGATCATTAATGGGCACCTTAAAACCAGCATCCTTTGCCAAGCAAAAACAATCAGCCACAGCGGCAACGGTGTGACCTCTATTAGTGTCACGTGCAACATCCTCATAAGTGCTCTGGACCCCAATTTCCAGTCGTGTACAGCCATAGGAAAGCATTTGCCTCAAATGGGGTCCAAGGCAATAATCCGGTCTCCTGTCAGAGACAGTAAGAAAGAAGGTTTATTATATTCGTACAGCTAAAATGGACATTTCCACCAGATGAGAGTATTCTTTCTACAGAAGAAAAAGGAGCAAAAGCAGGCATAGTTTACTCTGAGAAATGCACATTGCAGAAGGAAAACAAGGTTAAACAAACAAACCACATTTTGGAAGAAAAAACCTCCACTAGGCAGCAGTTCATTGACCCTTAAATTTACCTAACCATACTGGCTTCTCTATTTTTAGATGCCACTGCAAAGAAGCCCAAAGAATTTATACTATAGGGATGCAAAAACTGTCAATTCCCCCTCCCAAATTCTCAGCATCTCTTTATTACAAGGGATATGTAATTGATCCTCACTAGTTAAAGAATTGTTATAAGAAAAAGAGCTCAAGGCGACAGCACCATGTCCACTGATGATAACTAGAAGGAGCTTTTTTTGCTTCTATGGGAGGCACAGAATGTTTTTGGCATTGAAATTGCAGGACCTAATCGAAGTACTGAAAAAAATTGACCTCACTTGAGTGGTGACACAATCGATTTCTCAAAGTCATCAGTAACTCACGTTTCAATGGTCATGCCGATGCACTTCACCGCACTGTGCTCTGAGTAAGCAACTGCCTCTTCAACATTGGCTGAAGTATGTCCTGATAATGCATCATGAAGATTCCTGATGAAGTAATCACGATAATCTGCTGGTAGAGACATGAAAGTGCCACCCATCAATATGAACTCTACCTGAAACCCAAAACAGGGCATATAAAAGGTACATAAAGAGAACACCAAATGGGAACTTTCACAACGACAAAGTGGGAAAATGTAAATTAACAGAGCCTGCAAACAAACCTTATCAACACTGTGACCCAGCCGCTTAAGCTGATCTATCCTACTCCTGGCTTGGACATACGGATTATACCTGAAAACCAGATTAACGTATAAGGTCCACAGTTTTTGCAAATGGAGGTGCATCACCTCACATTCACATTACAGTTTCATAGTTTTTCCTCCTTGTTAACCAGTCTACAATCTTTTTAATTTTGGAATTGAGAAGTCAGCACCAACAACTATAAGAACGGATTAAACTGCTCCGATTGATAGTATGAATGATGAAATGATCATGCACCATAAGTACCCAGGTAAAAATAACAACTTATATATAACAGGCCGAAACACAACGCGCTTACCTAGCCCTAATAGCACGCATGCTAGTTGGCTCATAACCAGTGTAAGACTGCGTGCTGTACTCGAAATCCGAGTCAGGCCCTCCGGGGCAATACACACATATATTCCCCGTTGTCGCGATGTGAGGACACCGGTGCGGCTTCGACATGACGGCCACGACGGCTATGCCGGAGGCGGTGCGTACGGGCTTCGCCTTGAGCTTCGGGAGGAGCGCATCGCGGTCGGACTCCGGGAGCGCTGCGATCATCTCCACGAGCTTCGGAGCTCGGGAGAGGCCGTACTTGCGGCACGCGGCGGACTTGAGGGCGTTGAGGTCGACGGTCTCGCCCTTGCGAGAGAGGTCCACCATTGAGCTCACTATCTCGCCGATGGCCCTCACGCGAGCTTCTTCTTCGGTTAGGCCGTGCGCTTGATATCCGCCGCCTCCTGGGCGCGGCTGCTTCCGAGTCTCCGCCACTGCTGCAGCCGCCATGAAGAGACAGGGAGGGAGGGAGAGGAGAAGAGGCGGAATCAAGCCGGGATTTTGGAACGCAGTTTTTAATCTCCGATTTTCACTTGAATCGACGGGTTCCGGGTCACCAACCTGGGCCGGGTTCCGGGTCACCAATCTGGACCGGGTCTAAAACAACTCGTTTCCCTACTTATGCGCATGCCCGGTTTAACTTTTATCATTTATTTTTCATTTAATCGAATATTGACATATTCTCATATAATTTTTTAATATAATTTTCTCAATATTACAGGGAAATATTAGGAAGAATAAATTTTATTCGGGAAAATACAAAACAAAAGAACCGACCTATACCTAATATGTCTTTAATGTCCTAAATTTTCTTGTCATAAAAAATCAAATTATATTTTTTAAACCCTGTGCCAAGTAATTTCTTCACCTATTTCCCTTTTAGTGTCTCGAAATAAAATCTAAGGTACTTTTTTCCGAAAATTATTAGAATATTAGGTACGTTTATTTTATATAAAATAAATAGTTCGGAAAGCTTTTTCTTAAAAATTGATCATTTCTATTGTCTATAAAAATGAATAATAAAAATATATTTTCATCATATATAAATCATTATAATTGGTGACCAATTATTTCAAAAAATACTAGAGATTATTTTTTAGAAAGGATTATTCAAATAATATATTTTCCTGAAACAAACGCATCATTATATATGAATTTATATGTCTTTATTAGAATATTGAGAAAATTTGAATATTTTGAATAAATAAAAATTCAAATTACATGAGTCCGAATATTTTATTTAAGTAAAAAATAAAACGAAAATCAATGAAAACCCGTTACGTAATGGGGGCAAAGAATAATTTGCTTTAGTCCCGGTTCGGATTGTGACCCGAAAGCGCTCGCCTTTGATGCGACTGCGAGGTCCGGATCGGTGCTCGGATAACCGCTTCCACGGTCGGGTCGTGTCGAGACTTCGAAAAGCGTCCCTATTTTCTCTGCCTCTAGAAAAGCCGCGAGCGACGACGGTGGTGCGTCGATGGAGAGTGGTAATCGTAGACGAGAAATGGAGGCGGAGATGTCGGAGAAGGTGGGCGAGGCGATCGCAGCGATAAGGAAGGCTAAGCACGTGGACCAAGTGATCTGCGCTCTCCACTCCCTCGCCGTCCTTCTCTTCCCCGTCGATTCCTCTCTTCTGTCAGGTTTCTATCTCGTTCGCCTTAGCTCATGATCTTTGTGTACTTCACGACTTTGGAAAACTCGAATAACTTGTGCTCTGCAAGACATGGGACTACTGCTGAACTTTCAACTCCATTTGGGTTGCTTCTGTTTAGATTTTTTTTCTTTCCTTCTTTGGTTTCTGGGGTGTGCTGGATGACATGAATGAGCTGATTCCGTCTGCTTGGTGACAATACTTGTCGGCTTCTCTATCGTTTGTAATTATCCTTGAGGTAGTGACTGGAGTTGTGGGGTGCTTACGGTTTTATGTCTTGATGTACAGGCGTTGTTGATGAAGGATACAGAGATCAGGTGGCTGTTTGTGCTGCTACAGTTTTTGTTCACACCCGAACCTTATTGGTTTTTAACTTCAATTAATTTGATATTTGCTGCTTGATTTTTTATGTAGGTACTCGGGACAAAGCTTCCTTCCGCAAATGAGAGAGATGATCGGTGGCAGGCGTTCTATCGTGGAGCTGCATTTCCAGCTTTAGCTAGAGTCCTATTATTCGGTAGCATGTTGTTTTTCATATCATGATTTTTCATCGTGTTTTATTCCCCAAAATGTTGCGATCACCCCCACACAAAGCAGGAAAGGACTTGGAATTTCCTCTCCTTTGGCAGATTTGTTGCTGCTTCTCTGTCGTTCCTGCACTATCTTCTCGGACCTATGATTCTTTCTCGCATTGTTCTACTGTTTGATTACACATGTGATTGCTGTTGAGGTTGCACTTCTTTAACTTGGTGTCAAAAGCGGCATACTTGATGCTCGAGTTGATGAACCCAACATTTTTTTTTATCCTTACATTTTTTTCCCAAATGTATCCTCATCAGAGACTTATCTTTCATACATACCTACTAGTTTTGGTTGTGACTGTTATCTGGTCAGATGTTGCCTCGGACTGGCTTGCTTGCTTTCCCTTCACTGCACAGAAGCAAGTATATGATGTTTTCTTTGTGGACGGACTTGCTACCGAGGTGGTTCAGACTCTGATTCCTCGTCTACACCAGAACAGCAGTGCTGGTCTTGATGTCAATGCCATTGTCTTGAATATCCAGAGGTGTGAGTGAAAGCCCTTTTTTCTTGCTTAATAAAGTGGGAAGGACAATCATATCAACCTGTATAACTTTTTCTTTTCAAGCCATTATTATGGATGTTTGAATCTGAGGAACACAATGCCGCAATGCAGTTAGTATAACCTTTTATTTTCTAAACAGATTGATGGTGCTTTTCTTGCTTGAAAACACTGGAGTGCTCCGAATTGCTATAGAGTTTGCCAGATTACAAAAAGAAGGTTCTTCTTTTGAACAACTCCAGCCTGTCATATCGAGGGTGGCACAGCTTATTGCATCCGTGCCTGACAAAGCACAGTTCAGAGCTCCATCTTCTCTTTCAGCACAGTATCCTTTGTCCTGTTATTCCTGATGCTGAGTTTGCTTGCCTACGTGGTTTCTTCTTCATACGAATCTGAACCTTGCCTAATGATTGCGCCAATATTCAATGCGTTGGTTTAGTGATTTTGGATCCAGACTCATTCGATCCTCCTTTGATGTGTTTGTTCTTTACAAGAGAGTTAAAGCATTTTCTTCAGAGAGATAATCACTCAGCTTCTCTGTGGAGTTGATGGAAGAGATTTGACGACTGAACCTGGAGAGACCGTCAAGAAGAGTGAGATGGATGGTGCCTTTCATTTCACTGGGGAGACATTTGCTCGCATCTGTCGTCGGGGATTTACAGGTTGGTAACATACTTAAACTCTGCATGTTTTGTTTTATCATGTTTATGTGTGAAAGAGAGTTTTGTTCTTATGTAGCAGAGCTTCCAGCACCACCAACAAAAACCTAAGTGATTCAGGGATGGTACTGCAGTTTGCTTGTGCATAAGTGTATAGATTGTATTCCAACAATTTTGGACTATTCTACTCAAAGATTCTTAAATCTATGTAACATTTTAGGTTCAAGGTCGACCAGACACTGTTGTGAACTTTCCACTAATGAACACTGGAGAATTTAGGTGCTAGACATGGTCAAATTCTTTGTTAGATAGTACTGTTTTTTCTTCTTTTATGTCCTAGCTGATGCCAGCCACACAATACTTTTGTTAAAGTCAGATATTATTCTTTGTGAGTATGCTATCTGTCTCATTCTTAGTCCATTGTCTTTGCAATGTTGATACATAATTGTTTCTTTCCTTTCACAAATGGTGTCCAGTAGACTTTCAAGTTGACACCAGACTACTGGATTGCTTTTCTGGGCAGATGTTTTGGCAAGTGAAGTGGTTCATCGGGTACTTAGTCACGTCCGGGGCTTATTGTTATCAAATGGAACGACTGTTGTTGCAGATGTTTTTAAATCAGATCCAGGGTCCCAGTTTTGGATAAAGATGATGGGAAATATAAACGATTCCTATGCAGTCGAAAGAACTTTGGAAGAGCTTTTACGTGGGCTTGCTACTGAGCATATAAATGACACTGAAGCTTACTGGGTCATTTGGATATTGTTTCACAATCTGTTCTATAATAAAAAATCCGTCCGGTATGCGATTTATTATCGTTAATATTGCTTATAAGTAGATCTTTGTCATTCTATCCACTGTCTTCATCCAATTTCCAAAACCTCTCCAGATCCGTGGCATATATGCTTATCGACTTAGTGGGCTATTGCAGTGTTTCATCTGATAAATTTAGCTTTCGAGAGAAATTGTTGTTGGACTAAATGAAATCTGTACATACGGGCACTGCCACTTTTTTGCAGTAAAGATTTCTGTTTAAGAGAAGTTTGATGCAATTCCATGGTTATGACTTTAGATTGCGGTGGAATTTGGTGCAAGTAATAGAATGGTTTTGTTCTATAATGATTTGCATAATGCCACGTGTCAACTGTGTAAATTTTGTTGGGACTTCTCAGGACATTGTTTCTGGACAAATTTCTACTCTGGAAAGTATTACCTGTTCGGTGCCTGCGTTGGATATTTCAGTTTGCTGTGTTTGGATGCCCTCCTAATCCTGATTCACAAGTCTCAAATCATGTTTCACAACATCTTCCAGTTACACTGCAGAGTCTGGTGGTAGCATGGTCCAAACAGGAGTTTGTGCGATCAGCGTCATTGGAGCAGCAAATTTGTATCCTCATATTATATGTTGTGATATCTTTATTGATGGTTCTTAGTATTTAGGATTGCCGGTCTTTGTGAAAAGAATGAAATGACAGAACTGGTCTTCCATCTTCTTTGAAGTATTGTAATGGATCCTACAGGTCGAGTGCCTATTGCATGCATTAAAAATTTACCAGACAATGTATCCCAAACTTTTGAGGACCAAGGTAATATGGTATTGAATTTCGCATTATGTATTACCTTGATTTTTGTTCAGATGTTACAGCAGCAGTCGGCTTTTTACTGGAGCAGATGTCTAAAGAGGAACTGGATAAGTCTAAGGATGTGATGCATTCAATTCTTCAAGGAGTTAGCTGTATATATTTTTCCACTCGCTAGTTTTAATGGCAATAAGGTTACTGTTTTCGCCCATTTGATTTTTGTTTTGACCTCTTGCAGGTAGGCTTGAGAGTCCTGACCATTTAATTAGAAAAATGGCTAGCAGCATCGCTTTAGCATTCTCGAAAGTGATTGATCCAAAAAATCCTTTGTACCTTGATGATAGCTTTAGTGGAGAGAGCATTGATTGGGAATTTGGTTTAGGTACCTCCAAAGACAGTCCGCTGCCTACCCCTAATTGCAGAATAAAGGGAATTCATGAAACAAAGATATCTATTGGCACAGTGGACATGAATGAGTTTAAGGATATATCCACTGATGTGCAGGAAGGTCATCTGAAAGATGAAAGGAAGAAGTTATCAGAGTATAAGATGATCGACCCTGATGAGATAATTGATCCAGCTAGTCTAGAACTTGAAAGAGAATCTGATGATGATAATCATGAAAATGCGAATGAAATTTCCGATGCCTCTAGTGACTCTTCATTGGAGCCATATGATTTGACAGATGATCAAACAGATTTGAAGAGAAGATTTTCACAGTTGGTTGATGTAGTGGCAGCATTACGAAAAACTGATGATGTTGATGGGGTAAGTCCTTCTGTTGTGCTTGTTTATTGCTTCATCTTGCACTATTCTCTTGAAGAAAATCCATTTCTTTCCTAGGCCACTTATGAGATCTTCCTTGGTGAAATTTTGTTTTGCACTTCTGTTTATGACAAGTCCACAATATAAAGAATGTTGGTTTTCGTGAAATTGCCAATCGATGGACACAGTAGTTCTCTGAACAAAGGTGCTCCTTTCTTGTTTTGTGGGTTGCAGGTGGAGCAGGCTCTTGAAATTGCTGAAAAGCTTGTGCGAGCATCCCCTGATGAACTAAAATATGTAGCAAGTGATCTTGTTAGAACTCTCGTGCAAATTCGTTGCTCTGATGTGGCTGTCGAAGGTGAGGAAGATTCAGCAGAAGAGAAAAGACAAAGGGCGTTGGTTGCTTTGGTAGTGTCATGTCCACTGGAGTCCCTTGAAACTGCCCACAAGCTACTTTACTCACCAAATGTGGATGTAAGCCAAAGGATAATGATACTCGATATAATGACTGAAGCAGCAGAAGAACTTGCCAAGGCCAAGATCATGCGATCGAAACATCAGACAGGGCCTCTTGTATCTATCACTTCAGAGAGTCGACCATGGTTCTTGCCCAGTAGTGCGGGGCCTGCTGGTGCTGGTTCCTGGAGGGAGGTAGCAGGGACCGGCACCGTGCTGAACTTATCGAGTATGGGGACTGAAAATGTTCCAAATTGGTCGACTCATTACGAGAGAGAACTTCCTTCAAAACCTGGTCAGATGAAGCGAGGGAAGACGCGCAAATGGGGCACTAAGTCTGCAAATATGCGAGAAGATCAGATTGATGTATCCCAGAATAAATTTCCTGTATATGCGGCAGCTTTTATGCTACCTGCCATGCAGGGATTCGATAAGAAAAGGCATGGCGTTGACTTGCTCAGAAGGGATTATATAGTCTTAGGAAAACTTATCTATATGCTCGGTGTATGCATGAAATGCACTTCTATGCATCCTGAAGCAACTGCATTGGCTCCGCCTCTCTTAGATATGCTGGGATCAAGGTATAGAAATATCAATATATGAGGCCGCACCGAGTGCAAATTACATCAGCATATTTAGGACATGCTACTCAGGATAATTTCAGAACTTTGAATCTGAAATTGAATTCTTATTTTTGCAGAGAGGTTTGCCATCACAGTGAAGCATATGTTAGAAGATCTGTCCTGTTTGCCGCTTTATGTGTTTTAATAGCACTTCCTCCTTCATTTGTCGCATCTGCTTTGGCTGAAGGCAATGCCGAAATTTCTAAAGGTCTTGAATGGGTCCGGACGTGGGCCATCCAGGTTGTGGAGTCTGACCCTGACAGAGAATGCTATATGGTAAAGAATGAATTCTTATGCTATGAACATTGTTGTCTTTGATTATTTTTTCAGTTTTTGGGGAATGCCTAGGCCACAACATTCACAATCATTTGGGAGGTTGTATCAGTGCATGCTGACGCTACTTTAATCACACAAGCATATTTAAACAGAAAGTTTACTGCATAAACAGTATTTTATAGGATATATCATGAAAGCAGAGATATGTGTTGGCCAATTTCCCGATGCATGCTCTTCATTGCTTCCCTTTCCATCATAGGTTTTTTCTATATAGGGCAACATCTTCTTGGTCTTAGGATGAGATCCTCTATGAACCCTTCTTGTTCATCCCCTTTTTGTTGTTTTCTTTTTACTTTTCGCTTAGCTCATATGATATCAATTTGAAGTAGATTTAGTTTCTAAAATGTGCAACTTTGGTTATCAATTTGACAATATTGAAGTTCATTTGTCAAACATTCTTTACAAGATTGACCAAAATCGTATCTTCCTTCTTGTAGTTAGCTATGTCATGCCTCCAGCATCATGCTGAGATGGCCCTTCAAGCTTCGCGGGCATTAGAATCAACTGTAGGAACTGCTGTTAAGGCAAAGACTATCAGCCTCCCGTCTGATCTGTCCAAGGGAATAATTAAAATCCCCAGAGGAGATATAGAATTCTAAACGAATCTTATCTACTCCCCTAACAATTCCTGCTTGCATAATGGAGATCATCAGCTCTCAATGTAAGTGCTCTATTAGTTCTTTACTATTTGATATATTTGGCGTCAGTTGAAAGTAACTGGTTGGGCACAGGAAACTTGGGAAAAAAATCCTGCGTATAAAGAAAAACACTTGGGCGATGGTATTGGTTCCTGCTTTTCTGGTCCCTGTGCTTCAGCATTTGCTGGCAGGGTAAACTTCAGTCCTAGAGGTAAGTCTTCTTGAATATGAACAAAGTAATGATGCTTTTCTAGATGAGCAATCCATCTTCCTCTGGGGAAGATCAGAATGAGGTGAGAGTAAGTGAGCCTGCATTTCAGAGGATTTCATGGTTGCTGAAGCGGGGGCCAGCTCTTCTGGTGATGGAGCTGGGGAATATCAGACCCAATAAATGGAGGGGTCGACATTGAACAAGGTTCTTTCTTCACCGACTTCGTGTCCAAAGACGACTTGACCCACTTGGAGTCGGGGATAACAAGATTCAAGATGCGACACAAGGTTCTTCTTCCCAGCTTTTGGGAATGGGTTGGTGCACAAGTGGCTGATCTTTTGGTTAATTTATGTTCTTTTCCTCCTCTTCCCAATACTCGCAATGAAGTATGACAGATCCCGAGAAGTGTGCCGCAGTGGTGTAAATTGCTTAATGTTCTATAACAGTAAAATGTCTGCTTGCAAGATTACCCCATATCTGCTGCAATTTGAAGTACTTTTTCTTTGGAGACTGTTGGTTGGTGGATGCAAAGTGGCGGACGACGCGCTGTTGTAGTCTCGTTGCAGTATGCCAGTGACGGACTGGAGAAAGTATTCAGTAAGATCGAAAAACATCTGACTGTTCTCGCTAATTGTTCTTTAGCAAATCACACTATGGGAGTTCCCTTCGAAAAAGGCAATGTCAAACGTGTGTTTATGGACGTTTTATTCAGATTCAGTTGCTGAAGTTTTTCAGTATGGACGAACAGTTTCAGGTTAAGGCTCCGGTCTACAAAGTGGAGGATCGAAAATCTCATTAAAAGTACAAAAAACAGTTGTTACTCTATCGTAGATTGGTATCGATTCACTTTTTAATTTTTTAATTAGTAATAAATATTTTGACATTGATATCAACTCAATTCATATGACTAATTTAGATGGAAAATTGTCAACATGGATATCGGCTGTTTTATATGACACGATTCGATTCAGTGTTAATATGGACTTTTTAAGTAATACTTTAATAAAATTTTCAAAATTTTATCTTTGTTTTTTCCTCCTTTCATTTTCACCCTCCGGCAATACTGCCTTCCTATTGGTTGGTATTCATAGCGACGATTTTCAATCTAATTATTAATATAAATAAATTTTATATTAAATTGATTCGCGATAATTGTGGCCTCTTAGGAGAATCAATAATTGCATTTTTGATGTACTTATTAGTATTAGTTTATTTAATAATTTTTAATTGACTAGTTATAAATATTTTCACCCTAGTGTTATGGAATATATGGTTATCCCGGACTTGTACCGAAATATTGATAGCGATTCTAGTTAAAGGGTTAAGCATCGATGCTAGTGTGATATATTATAATGTAAATATTTTTGGATGCTTTCCCCAAAATCTCATGTTCCCATTAATTCAACAGATGATTTGCGGCTGGCATCATTAAAGTGGGCCAGGAATGGCCCTTGATGCAATGCAGACAAATTAAGGAATGACCCCGAGATTCTGAGAAGTGAACGACATTGTCACCACATCAATGACTGTCCTGAATGCCTCCTCGCTCTCCACCGACTTCCTCTCCTCTCTTTGTCCTTCTAAGTCTACTCTGCCGTCTTCTTCTTCTTCTTCTTCAAGCACAGTAACATGGCTTCACCTTCAGTCCCAACCCACCGATGCCCACCAGAAGTGGGCACCTCTCGTAGCCGACGTGGGTCCTCTGCGGTCACCTTCACTTTCGTCGACGACGATGTCGATCGTGTGTCCTTCGCTGGCATACGCGAACACCCTTTTCTTCAAATCGACGTTTAACGTGCAGATAACAGTGGACGACAACGAGTCGGAGGAGAGGTTGGTGAATCGGTTCAGGAGAGAGGTCTCGAAGGCCGGGATCATCCAAGAATGCCGGCGCAGGAGGTTCTTCGAGACCAAGCAGGAGTACAAGAAGCGAAAGGCTCGAGAAGCTGCCAAACGAAATCGCCGGAGGTATTCCTTTTGCTCTTTCGTTCAGGTCCTTGTAGAAAAATATTTAGTTGAGAATTCGCAGCTGTGCCTGTGGTATTCGATTTTGTAAGTTCAGCTTAATTCAAACTGTGAGTGATCTGGTTTTTCTAACTTCTTAAAATTCAGAAATTCTATGCATAATTAGCCTGCAGTCCTCCACTATTGGCTTGTTTGGTTTATTTCTTATCGAATGATCTCTCTTGTTTTTGTTGTCTGCGCTTCTCTTTTGTTTGATTAGATAGATATCTACTACTGTTCTGTGCATGATAAAGTTAAAATGACATTGCAAAGCTGTTATCAGAACTGAGAACATCGGAATTTTTAGTAGAGGACAACGATGACCAGCCGACTTCTGAAGAAAAACTCGTTGGTAGCATTGAAATTAAACTATCACTGCTTTGCTGCTTAAACGAATATCTTATGTTCTCAATAGCAGAATCGAAGAGCTAATTTGAGAATTAAGTCTATCGCTTCTCTTCATAGCTAAAGGCATGTTTTAACATTGCATGATTGTCAGGTAGCCAGTAAACTCTGCCGCTGTTTCTCGATTCCCTTCATGATTGGGGAGTCATGGCCCTAAGTTATTCATGGTATTGAGGATCTGATCTGTTCAATATCAAAATAATTGCAGAATCTGGGCAATGAATCAATCTTTACGGGTGAAAATCCGTGCCCTGTCACTCTTTCAGCATATCGATGCAATTGTGTCAGAAGCAAAGCTTACTTACTTTGGAAACTGTCATGCATGAGAAATCTTGATCATTTTGAAATGTAGCCACTTAAATTCTTCTGCTCTCTTGTGATGGTGATGGAAATGCAGAACTGTTTTTAATGATGTTGGGTATAAGATTCTGGTGGTTGAATTGTGTGATCTCTTGGTTTCCGTAGAATATACTTGCACATGTGACCAATTGATACTTCCCGATAATGTTTCCCACTTTTTTCTGTAAACACTGCCCAGGCGCCCACAAGCGAGATTTGCAAAGAAGGCTAATTCAGAGGTGCCTAAGAAAAAAAGGGTTGATGATGATGAAGATGATAACTGGGACCTTCCTCAAGGAGACCTTCCGTACTGACTCATGGTTATGTGCTGAAACAAGATAATACCAATGTTAGCTGAGAAGATACTATATTAACAGCATAGTTCTGGTGTAAGCAGTTGTGGAGAGGAAGCATCAATTCTAGCATTGAATGGCCGATAGTGATTTGGTGAGAGAGAAATTTCAGCACATTAATCAGTTCCAGATTTATGGAGTGAAGACAGACTTTTCTCTTCCTGCAACAAGAAAAATAAATGCAATAGCCAAATGATGATGAGCAATATTCCTCAACCATAAACTTTGAGAGAGTTGCATAATATATGTGGCTGAGATGGATTAATTTGAATGGCATCAACATGCTAAATGCTATCCAAAGAACATCTTTGTTTCTGAGTGAGTGAATTTCACTGGTTCTATTTTGTTGACAATCACATGCACTTGATCATTTTCTTTCCCTTTCTGCACTCTGTAAATTCATATCCGTATGGTTTATTCTTTTATCAACAATGTTCATCTGTGTAGGATACCAGCATTTTTTGTTTCAATTGGATTGAATTTGTCATGACGATAAGATGGCATCTTGCTGACATTGATTAGCTTGGAAAAGATTTAGTAAGTGGCTACAAATATCCAGGAAGGGCGGAGAGAAGACGCAGCAAGACCTCATGCTTTCTCGCAAACTCTTCACTCTCTAGCAGCCCTTGGTTGGAGCATGTATTGAAGTTGAGGTCCTTGAATTTATCAAAGACGACAGTAAAAAATTTCAGCTACTCATACATTTATTCGAGCTGCAGTCTCTATTGTGATTTTTCTGTTGTTTGATAATGTATGGATTTGTTGGTTGAGTTGTTTGTTTTGAGAATTTGTGTGAGAGATGGATCACAAAATTATTTGTATTCAATGCAAATATTATGCAAAGAAGAGCTTAATTAAGTCACTCAACAGGTATTCTACCTCTTTATGCAGCAAAGCTATCTGAGTGGACATTGCCTAGGAAGAGCTAAATGTTGATTTGGGTGGTTTGTTCGTTGGATTTGTTTTAACCATGAGAGATAAGTACGTGGATAATTATTTCGAGTTACTAGTAGTGGCTCTATCAGTGTGTGAGACTGTGAGGAAGAAAGGGACAATAAGGACAATAGTCCAAGCTAAAGAGATGGCTTTGGAGTTTTTCTGTGCAATGTTGAGGCTGTGTCCTGACTTTCTTTTGTTCCTTTTTTTTTCCCATGAGTGTCTTGGTCGCTGAACATTAATTGGGTTCAAAGCACGTAAAGCCTGTTTGAAGATTTGTAACACATTTAGAGCATCCCATTAGTAAACCGACCCGGGCTGATTCATCATGTTCTAATATTATTATTATTGACTGTTTCTTGTGTATATGCAGAAAATTTTCTCATTATCACAGTGGATCCTGAAAAAAGAGAGTTTATATCGAGTAAACTGTATACTTCGACTTTCTTGTGTTAAAACTTTGGCTCGTAAACACAAAATTAGGTATTTGGAGTTCAGCAATTGAATCATGGGCTGACCCTAGCTGCTCTGAAGATGGATAGGATAAACATCACGCGGAAATCCAGAGTAATGCATCAGACATGGTTAAGTGGGCCTCTGGAGGTTTGTCTTGTTCCCTTTGTGTCGGAGTCTTCCTTTCTTGGTTCTCTGTACATTACTCTTCAGGTTGTCCTAAGGTCGCCACCATTTGCATGTTACCAAGTCACCTCCATTTTGACCACAGCCAACCTGAAGAAAGCAGAGCACGACTTCCCTTTCCGTGGGTCCGATATGCGATGACAATGTGGGGTTTGGTTTCCAAGATCTCTTTGTAGCTTCCACTTCAAGTGAAGGGGAAAATATGACAATTATGATTCGTGTGCTATTGGGTTTAGCAAACAATAAAAACGATGAATTCGATATTAGACGACTGGACCCGGGACTGCAAGCTTTTTTAGGCGAGAATCGGCCGTAGTTCACTGTCTTAGGATGGAAATTAATGTCTTTCCGTAACAAGAATTTCGTTCAATCCATAAATAAGTCTAGTATTACGTTGATCGAATTAACATGAAAGGAAAGTATAATGATGAACGTTGAACTTCACGTGCTAAATGGATTCTCTATGTGACAATGCCGATTCCTTAGTATCTCTCGCGTTATTCTCTGCGTGGGCAAAACCGATGGATGAGATTGAAGAGGGAAAGAAGGGCCGCGGATGTTGTGATGGAAAGTAGATGAGAGCCACTCCACTTGTGAGGTCGACCATCGGTGATGCGGCGAATCCAACCAACCGTCTATGTACGTGGGAAATGAATGTCTGTACGTGCAAGGTGGTGGCGAGTGAGGGGTAGTATCGTCTAGGCAATAGAACTCTTTTAAAAAGAACATCCTTGTGAAAAATCACGATATCATCACTTTGATGAGTAAATTTACTAATCAGATCGATGCTAGTCTATTTTTTTTCTCCTTTGATCCAAAGATTAATGCTAGTTAATGTTAAGAAGAATTTATGAAATTATCACATTAAACAAGGTGGCTAATTATAAAGGAATATTGATTGACGTTTGATGTATTTTTTAATATGTGATTTCGACAAGTCAATCTTCAGAAATTCCTCAAAGATTAACAATGATTTTGGTAGGAAAATATTGGAAAGTTTGAGTTTACATCTTTAAAATTTGTTGAAACAAATATAATTAAAAAATATAAATTTTGGCATTTTAGAAATTGAGGTATTTTTTCACATTAATGCATGGAAAAAAATACAAAATAATCATGAATTTTCCTGTAATGTGCAACGGTATATAAATTCTTAATTTATTCGATATTGATTCGTAAACTAATGTGTGATGAGTTTCATGAATTTTTTATTTATTCAATATAGTATTTATATTTTTGATCATATTCTATTTATCATCTGAAATATTTTCTATTACATATTAAATTAGAATTTAAAAAATGATTTATGTGATTATAGTAAGCCTTTTAAGACATCCGATGATTCATGGGATCGAGAGAACTCTTTCTCAGCCGTGTTCCTACTATATTTGCGGTGGAACTCTTTCGGATACCTAATATTCTCGAAATTCTCATGCCCACTTTGCTATTGCATGCGTCCAATGCTTTCCACCACAAACCACCTTCTTCTCCTCTTCTGCTGAGTTGAGCTCTCTCTCTCTCTCTCTCTCTCTCATCTTTTCACTGGTGATCTTCCATCCATGATCGTGGGTAATTGATGAGTAAAAAATCTTCCCTTCGTTGACAGAATATATATGCAAATTTTCTATGTAAAGCAAGCGTGGGACTGTTTTTTACGGAATCGATTCTTTCCTTATTCCATACTTTCCTTTTGTTACATACTCTTGTATTATAAGAACAGTTGCTACACTTGCACATTGATATACAGAAAACGAAAAACATTGTTTACTCTTGGCCTACACCATATTCATCGTCACTCTGTTTTACCCTGTTTGATTCCTTTCTTCTCGTCTTTTTTCTATTTCCTCTGATAATCCGCTTCCAACCCCATCCGGTTCCACGAGGCCATGGGTTTAATGTGGACTCTCCTCACTGTCGCTCACTCTCTCGCTGGGTACTTCACCTCCTCATCTTCTTTTTCGTTAACATATATATATTGAACGAGTCGTGCATTGATGATCTTGATTGAAATTCGCGTAGGCCGGTGCTTCTGCTGCTCTATCCACTGTAAGATTCCCGATTCTTTCCTCCCACAATTCTTATTGTGCAGGTCGACACAGGGAGAGAGATTCGGGGTTGATGACGAGTGCTTTGTTTGGGCAGGTATGCCTCGGTGATGGCCATCGAGATCCCGTCCAAAATAGACGATGAGCAGTGGCTGGCTTACTGGATCGTCTACTCCTTTCTCACCCATGTCGAGATGCTCCTTCAGCCTCTATTTGAGTGGTAAGTCTCATCTCCTGTTGAATTTGATGGTCGAATCTATGGATTAGCGAGATGACGAATCATCCCTTTTACTGGCAGGATACCCATGTGGTACAACTTGAAGCTCATCTTGGCAGCGTGGCTGGTCCTCCCTCGGTTCAAAGGCGCGGCTTTTCTGTACGAGAGGTTTGTGCGGGAGCACATCGTCAAGTGGTACTCCTCATGTCTTCCTCCCCTGCCTCCTCCAGGTCGGCCTCCGGGTTCTCCTCCCCGTCCTCCTCTAGGTCGGCCTCCAGGTCCTCCTCGGCATCCTTCTCCTAAGCGTCCTCCTCCAGGTCGGCCTCCGGGTTCTCCTCCCCGTCCTCCTCTAGGTCGGCCTCCAGGTCCTCCTCGGCATCCTTCTCCTATGCGTGCTCGTCCAGGTCGGCCTCGGGGTTCTCCTCCCCGTCCTCCTCTAGGTCGGCCTCCAGGTCCTCCTCGGCATCCTTCTCCTATGCGTGCTCGTCCAGGTCGGCCTCCGGGTGCTCCTCCCCATCCTCCTCTAGGTCGGCCTCCAGGTCCTCCTCGGCATCCTTCTCCTGAGCGTCCTCCTCCAGGTCGGCCTCCGAGTCCTCCTCCAGGTCCTCCTCCACGTCCTTTTCGCGATTTTCTATCAGGCATGGAAATCCATCCATGTCCTTCTCCTGGTCCTCATCCTACCCCAACGGCAAATCCAAGGCCAAGAAGGAAGAAAAGGTGCATTTGGAGAAAGTTTATATGGGTTTGTTGAAATGTAAATGTCGAAAAGTGTTTGAAATGATTCAACAAACATTTATTTAAATAAAATTTATTTAAACATTTATTTTCATGATAAACTCTAGATGAGACTCATGAGGCTCGATTTCAAGGTGCACCAACACCATACGCGTCAAAGTCGTCTAACTCCTTCGCTATCGAGGAACAATTCCTCGGCCCCGCGCAAGTCAACTCCTACATTTGCATAGGGATGATGTCTATTACTTATCATCCACCAATCATAGACGTTGGCCAAATGTAAACTTATCTAAATATGTAGATACACGAGATGTACGTGACGATTGCCCGCTGATCGGAAAACTAGTTAGAGCCTTAGGGGAGCATCACCCTCTTGGATATTTAGTTGAGAATTCGCAGCTGTGCCTGTGGTATTCGATTTTGTAAGTTCAGCTTAATTCAAACTGTGAGTGATCTGGTTTTTCTGACTTCTTAAAATTCAGAAATTCTATGCATAATTAGCCTGCAGTCCTCCACTATCGGCTTGTTTGGTTTATTTCTTATCGAATGATCTCTCTTGTTTTTGTTGTCTGCGCTTCTCTTTTGTTTGATTAGATAGATATCTACTACTGTTCTGTGCATGAGAAAGTTAAAATTACATTGCAAAGCTGTTATCAGAACTGAGAACATCGGAATTTTTAGTAGAGGACAACGATGACCAGCCGACTTCTGAAGAAAAACTCGTTGGTAGCATTGAAATTAAACTATCACTGCTTTGCCGCTTAAACGAATATCTTATGTTCTCAATAGCAGAATCCAAGAGCTAATTTGAGAATTAAGTCTACCGCTTCTCTTCATAGCTAAAGGCATGTTTTAACATTGCATGACTGTCGGGTAGCCAGTAAACTCTGCCGCTGTTTCTCGATTCCCTTCATGATTGGGGAGTCATGGCCCTAAGTTATTCATGGTATTGAGGATCTGATCTGTTCAATATCAAAATAATTGCAGAATCTGGGCAATGAATCAATCTTTACGGGTGAAAATCCGTGCCTTGTCACTCTTTCAGCATATTGATGCAATTGTGTCAGAAGCAAAGCTTACTTACTTTGGAAACTGTCATGCATGAGAAATATTGATCATTTTGAAATGTAGCCACTTAAATTCTTCTGCTTTCTTGTGATGGTGATGGAAATGCAGAACTGTTTTTAATGATGTTGGGTCTAAGATTCTGGTGGTTGAATTGTGTGATCTCTTGGTTTCCGTAGAATATACTTGCACATGTGACCAATTGATACTTCCCGATAATGTTTCCCACTTTTTCCTGTAAACACTGCCCAGGCGCCCGCAAGCGAGATTTGCAAAGAAGGCTAATTCAGAGGTGTCTAAGAAAAAAAGGGTTGATGACGATGAAGATGATAACTGGGACCTTCCTCAAGGAGACCTTCCACATTATACCAATGTTAGCTGAGAAGATACTAAATTAACAGCATAGTTCTGGTGTAAGCAGTTGTGAAGAGGAAGCATCGATTCTAATGGCTGATAGTGATTTGGTGAAAGAAAAATTTCAGCACATTAGTCAGTTCCAAATTGATGGAGCGAAGACACACTTTTCTCTTCCCGCAACAAGAAAAATAAATGCAATAGCCAAAGATGATGAGCAATATTCCTCAACCATAAACTTTGAGAGAGTTGCATAATATATGTGGCTGAGATGGATTGATTTGAATGGCATCGACATGCTAAATGCTCTCCAAGGACCGTCTTTGTTTCTGACTGAGTGAATTTCACTGGTTCTATTTTGTTGACAATCACATGCACTTGATCATTTTCTTTCCCTTCCTGCACTCTGTAAATTCATGTCCATATGGTTTGTTCTTTTATCAACAATGTTCATCTGTGTAGGATACCAGCATTTTTTGTTTCAATTGGATCGAATTTTTCATGATGATAAGATGGCATCTTGCCGACATTGATTAACTTGGAAAAGATTTATTAAGTGGATACAAATATCCGGGAAGGGTGGAGAGAAGATGCAGCAAGACCTCATGCTTTCTCACAATCTCTTCACTCTCAAGCACCCCTTGGTTGGAGCATGTATTGAAGTTGAGGTCCTTGAATTTATCAAAGACAACGGTAAAAAATTTCAACTACTCATACATTTATTCGAGCTGCAGTCTCTATTGTGATTTTTCTGTTGTTTGATAATGTATGGATTTGTTGGTTGAGTTGTTTGTTTTGAGAGTTTGTGCGAGAGATGGATCACAATATTATTTGCATTCAATGCAAATTTTATGCAAGGAAGAGCTTAATTAAGTCACTCAACAGGTATTCTACCTCTTTATGCAGCAAAGCTATCTGAGTACATTGCCTAGGAAGAGCTGAATGTTGATTTGCGTGGTTGGTTCGTTGGATTTTTTTAACAATGAGAGATAGATATGTGGATAATTATTTCGAGTTACTAGTAGTGGCTCTATCAGTGTGTGAGACTGCGAGGGAGAAAGGGACAATAAGGACAATAGTCCGAGCTGAAGAGAAGGCTTTGGAGTTCTTCTGTGCAATGTTGAGGCTGTGTCCTGACTTTCTTTTGTTCCTTCTTTTTTTTCCCATTAGCGTCTTGGGCGCTGAACATTAATTGGGTTCAAAGCACGTGAAGCCTGTTGAAGAGAGTGATCTGGGGATTTGGGGCTATAGTAATTGAAGCATGGACTGACCCTAGCTGCTGTGAAGATGAAGGATAATGCAGTAGGCGAAACGGTACCAGCAATGTGGTCATGTGCAATTGCATGGTAGAGTTGATGCACCATTACCTGGGGGTTCCTCTTCTCTTGTGGATATCTTGCGTTAGACTGATATAAATATGGCAGAGAGTCCAAAAGGGTGTAGTTTTTGCAATTTCATTGGGATAGAGCCTCTAGCAGACATGGATAGGATAAACATCCTGTGGAAATCCAGAGTGATCTATCAGACATGGATAAGTGGGCCTCTGGAGGTTTGTCTTGTTCCCTTTGTGTTGGAATCTTCTTTTCTTGGTTCTCTGTACATTAACTCTTCAGGTTGTCCAAAGGTCGCCACCATTTGCACCATTTGCATGTTACCAAATGACCTCCATTTTGACCATTAGGTGTTGTCCAATCTTTTTCTTTGCATCCGCTAACCTGAAGCAAGCATAGCACAAACTTCCATTTTCGTGGGTTCGAAGACATGACAATTTCGATTTATGTGCTATTGGGTTTAGCAAACGATAAAACCGATGGATTTGATATTAAATGGCTATACTCGGGATTGCGAGCTTTTTGGTCGAGAATCAGTCGTAATGCACTGCATTAGGATTAGAAATAAATAATGTTTTCGTAACAAGAATTTTGTTCGATCCATAAATAAGTCTAGTATCATGTTGATCGAATTAACATGAAAGGAAAGTAATAATGATAGACATCGAACTTCAAGTGCTAAATGGATTTTCTACGTGACAATGTTGATTCCTTAGAATCTCTCGCGTTATTCTTTGCGTGGGCAAGACGGACGAATGAGATTGAAGGGGGAAAGAAGGGCCCTGCGGATGTTGTGATGGAAAGCGAGATGAGAGCCACTTGTGAGGTCGACCATTGGTGACGTGGCCAATCCAACTAATCTTCTACGTGGGAAAAGAATGTCTGCACACGTGCAGGTGGCAAGTGAAGGGTAGTATCGTCTAGGCAACATAACTCTTTAGAAAAGAACATCCTTGTGAAAAATCACTAGTTCATCACTTTGATGAGTAAATTCACTAATTAGATCGATGCTAGTCTTTTTTTTTTCCTCCTTTTGATCCAAAGATTGATGCTAGTTAATGTTAAGAAGAATTTATGAAATTGTCATATAGAGAAGATTCTTCAAAGATTAATAATGGGTAATTTTCTCTAGAAGGAAAATATTGAAAAGTTTGAGTTTACATCTTTAAAAGTCTTTGAAACAAATATAATTTCAAAAAATTTATATATAGGGGTTTTAGAAATTGAGGTATTTTTCACATTAATGTGTGGAAAAACAATACAAAATATTCTTAAATTTTTTGGGCAACATGCAACAATATATAAAATTTTAAGTTATTCACTATGATTCATAAATTATAGCTTAATATGTAATATAATTTGTGAATCTTTTAATTTATTCAATCCGATATTTACATTTTTGATACATATTTAGTATATTATATGAAACTATTTAATATTACACATTAAATTAAAAATTTAAAAATGACTTATGTGATTATAACCTTTTTAAGACATCCGATAACTCACGGGATCGAGAGAACTCTTGCTCAGCCGTGTTCCAACCATATTTGCGGCGGAACTGGTCACTCTCCCGGATCTTCAACTTTATCGGATACCTATTTTCTCGAGTCTCCTGCCCACTTGCTATTGTATGCGTCCAGTGCTTTCTACCACAAACCACCTTCTTCTCCTCTTCTGCTGAGCTCTCTCTCTCTCTCTCTCTCTCTAGCTCTCTCGAACCTTTTAGCTGGTGAACTTCCATCCACGATCATGGGTAATTGATGAGTAGAAACAGAACTTTCTTCTTATCTCCTGTCCATATGATGATGACGATGATGTCGATATGATGTTACTAATATCTCTTCTTTTCTTCTGGGTTTTTTGGCAGGCAAGGTGAAGATTGGAATCAACGGTAACGAATCCCGCTTCACCCACTTCTTCATCTGTTCAACTGAGTCGTACCTTTGCTACTTCTTTTTGGGTTTCTGTTCTTGCTCTTACCCAGATCATATCTCGGGGTTGATGGCCCGATAATCATTTGCTGTTACAGGTTTTGGTAGAATTGGCCGCTTGGTTGCTAGAGTTGCTTTGCAGCGGGATGATGTGGAGCTCGTCGCCGTCAATGATCCCTTCATTTCCACCGATTATATGGTACATATCTCCACTTCTCATGGATCATCTTTATTTTCCCCTTTTTATTTTTTTTGCTTGTGTCGTCGGCAAGTGACCGTTATCTGTTCTCTCCTTGATTTTTGTTTATCATATAAAACTTGTATCTGGTGTTGCTCTCTGAATTATTAAAGCTTTTGGGACTTCAACCGGTTCCCTATTTAGTATTGTTTGGGGTGGTTGATCAGTTCCCTGTTGGATTTGAAGTGCTTTTGATTTGGTTAACTTTAGAGTCTTTGCGGTTTATCTACGATATGATATAAATTTCTTGGGGCCGAAGTGTGATTTGATGTTTCGATTGTTCTTTTATGCTGCAGACGTATATGTTCAAGTATGACAGTGTTCACGGTCAGTGGAAACATCACGAGCTTAAGGTTAAAGACTCTAAGACTCTTCTCTTTGGTGAGAAGCCAGTTGCCGTCTTTGGTATAAGGTACTAGTGCTGTCTTCCTCTCGTCTGAGCCTGAGCTTGTTCTCCATCTCTGTTTTTATTGCGAGAAGATTGAATTTAACTCTCGATATGTATGGTGGTTGATGCTTTAGGAACCCGGAGGAGATTCCATGGGCTGAAACAGGAGCTGAGTTCATTGTGGAATCCACTGGGGTTTTCACTGATAAGGAGAAGGCAGCTGCTCACTTGAAGGTTTGTGTTCAAATTTCTGTAAATTTCAGTGCTAAATTAATCCTCTGCATTTTAAGTGCTACGTTTAGTTAAGGAGAAACCAAGGAATTGGTTTCCTCATAAGGGTTCTCTCACTTTATGAAAGTTTTAGTTCTTTCTATATTTTGAGTTTGCAAGTGGAGATTTTTTGCACATAAAGCTACTACTATGGCAGTCCCTTTCCTTTATGAGAAAGGTTGCAAGTACTATGAAAGCATGGAAAAAATTTTCCACTTTGTAATCTAGATAATGTGGAGAAACAAAAGAAAGATTGCGAATTTAAATTTTTTATAACTATTGATGGATGATCACCACACTTTCGTGTTTGATAACTGTTCTCTTTTTGCCCAAATTCCACAAAAGTGGGATTTTTTTATCCCTTCCTGCTGATTTTGGTTGCTGAGTTCTCTTTCACCTGCTCATGCCTTATCCATTTGTTTTTCGCTGATTTCTGGAAATTCTTGACCAGTAATTATAGCTATGGCCCAATTTAATTGCAGGGTGGAGCAAAGAAGGTGATCATTTCAGCTCCCAGCAAGGATGCACCTATGTTTGTTGTTGGTGTCAATGAGAAGGAATACAAGCCCGACCTGGACATTGTTTCCAATGCTAGTTGCACCACCAACTGCTTGGCTCCCCTTGCTAAGGTTCACAGCCATCTCCTTCTTGGAATGACATTTATTACTCTGTTAACTTAAGTGTTAATTTGTCGCACTGTGTTTTTCATAGGTTATTAATGACCGATTTGGCATTGTTGAGGGTCTCATGACTACTGTTCACTCTATCACCGGTAAGCTCTTAATTGTCCATAATATTCGGACAAACACGGTGATTACTGGTAATCACCGTTTCCCTCGATATCTCTATTTATGTCTCCCTTATATCTCTATTTATTTTTGCAGCTACACAAAAGACTGTCGATGGTCCATCCATGAAGGACTGGAGAGGTGGAAGAGCTGCTTCCTTTAACATCATTCCAAGCAGCACTGGGGCTGCAAAGGTAATAACATTTTACTCTACTATGCATAATAGGTACTTAGGGAATATAGTATCATTTCTTAGTAGGTGAGTGTCTGTCCAAGTTATTGATTCTTTTCTGTATTTGATATTGGGTTCAAGGCTGTCGGTAAAGTTCTTCCTGCCCTCAATGGTAAATTGACTGGCATGGCTTTCCGTGTTCCAACTGTTGATGTCTCTGTTGTCGACCTCACCGTTAGATTGGAAAAAGGCGCTACCTATGAGCAAATTAAGGCTGCCATAAAGTATGACTCTATAATCTTTTCTTGAACTAGCTTGATTTCTATTGTTTGCCAATGGGGGTCTGACTGTTTTGCTGCTTTATAATCTTTTTTTAATCCTATGAGCTTAATATATGGTCACATAGGGAGGAGTCTGAGGGGAAGCTCAAGGGTATTCTGGGTTACACTGAAGAAGATGTGGTTTCTACTGATTTTGTGGGTGATAGCAGGTATTGATCTATGGATATTTAAGGAAGTTGTCCTGGCAGTCAGCTCCTCTCGTTGTTACCACCTCCTAAATTCAGAATAATGTCCACCAGTTTTCAAAGCAGGTATTATAATCTGACTATGGTTCTTTCAGGTCGAGCATTTTCGATGCTAAAGCTGGAATTGCATTAAATGACAAGTTTGTGAAGCTGGTTTCTTGGTATGACAACGAATGGGGCTACAGGTCAGTTTCGGAGTACTCCCATTTCCTTTCTGTTTTCTGTTTACTTCCACATTTCTATGAACAACTTCACCCTCGCCATATAATTCAGAAGAAAATAGATGCAAGATGATTTATTGGCTCTTACGTTTCTCACTGATCCAATTTTTTGCAGCTCCCGAGTGATTGACCTGATTAAGCACATGGCTTCTTGCCATTAAGGGGGCGCAAGGGGGACGGGTACTTAACGATATCGATGTGTATGTGTTTTTCGTGTCCTGACAGTGTGTCTATAAGAGCGAAGCATGCAATAAAATAAGGTTTGTTTGTACAGCCTTTTTGTCCGGGCTGTCTAATGGGGCGTGGAAGTACCCGGCTGTTCTACTTTGCGCAGTGTGTAATCTTGTGGATTTTACTATTGAATACTTCGATGAGATGTTTAAGACGTGATTATGATTGTACTTGTTTCTTGTTTATCGGTGGTTTCTTCTCATGGTAACCAAGTAATGTAACCGGCCATTTTTGTGAGGCGAGAGTGAACTTCATGAGAGAGGCGAGGGATTTCTATAATCCTGGACTTGTTGATGCGGACCAGATGGGTGGTAGAAGCCATGTTGCAGGAACACCGCCAAAGAAGTACAGAGGTGGGAGTGAAAGTTCCTGCTGCTCCGGCCTCGATCATCCTTAGCTTCTCCCAAATGGAAGCTTCTGCCTTATTAGACGAGCGACCCTAATTCGAGTAGTGATTATTGGCCAGAGCCCGACGCTTAGTCGATTTGCTCCGCCGTGACGAATCACCAGACTGTTTAAGGGAGAGTTTTTGTGGGTCTGAAGTAACACTTTTTCACTCGGAGCTTCTTCCACTTATGCAGCGTTCGGATGAAAACGGGCATTGTCGACTTCCCGCCAGTGTTGAGTAGAAACTTGCTTGAAATCTTCAAAATTGACCAGACAAAGAGTGTTCCTTGCGTTCTGGAGGTTCGCCATTACGTATAGCTGGAAGCTGCCCTCGATAATGTTTACAAAAATGTCTTCACTTGTGCTCGTAGCCATCGAGGGGAAAGTCTGAAATGAAGAAGATGGACGGCTGGGGCTTGTGTAGTGATTGAGAGAGAGAACTTGGACCAAAGGTTTAAGCTTGCGAGCTTAAAAGCAGAGACTTCAAGGCTTAAATACGTTTTCGTCTAGTGGAACTGGGGGAGAGCATTGGTTTAGGATTGATCTCGAACTGGTTTTATGCGGTTCTGTTTGGTTCGACTACAGCGAAAGACGGTTTACACGCCTTGGTTTCTAAAATTGGAAATAAACACTAAAAAATTCTATTTCAAAATTCAGGTGCTAAATCAAACTTTGGATCAATCATAAAGAATTCTACGGTCTTGATCGAATCATAAACAGCACAATCGACTAGTCATATTAATGAAATGTCTAGATAAATCTAGTGATCATGAAGTCGTTGTAATACAATCTAATGCGCGGCGAGTTTATCAATTATGAGTTTTATCATAGAAAGAATTCAAACTGATTATATGACACGTGCGTATATATACCTGTATAAATAACCCTGTCCATTTGGGTTTTCGCTCCCTTTTTATCCCTCCGTCCTCCTCCAAACTCTGCATTCGAACGGTCCTCTCTCTCTCTCTCTCTCTCTAAAATGCAGCAAATCCAAGTCCCGCCTTATCTCTTCTTCTCCACCATCCCTAAACCCCCTCTAAACCCTCTCTCCCTCCACCCCCGCCATCCCCATCCGCACCGCCACAGCCACCCCCACCGCCACCGCCGTCCTCTCCTGCTCCTCGTTGCCGGACGCCCCTCCCTTCTGCCCGCTAGATGCTTCAGCTCCGACGAGTTCCCCGTCGACGAGACCTTCCTCCAGAACTTCGGCCCCAAGGACAAGGAGACCGAGGAAGAGGCCCGCCGCCGCAACTGGATCGAGCGCGGCTGGGCCCCCTGGGAGGAGGTCCTCACCCCCGAGGCCGACTTCGCCCGCAAGTCCCTCAACGAAGGCGAGGAGGTCCCTCTCCAGTCCCCCGACGCCATCGAGGCCTTCCGCATGCTCAACCCCCGCTACCGCGAGCAGCGGATCAAGGAGCTGGGCCTCACCGAGGACGAGTGGTGCCGGAAGCAGTTCGAGATCAAAGGCGAGATTCCTGAGAGGCTCAGCACGCTGTGGGCGGGGCCCGTGGTCGTTAGGCAGGTGGCCCCGCGCGATTGGCCTCCCAAGGGCTGGGAGGTCGATAGAGAGGAGCTCAGGTTTATCCGCGAAGGGCACCGGATGATGTCAGAGAGGGTGGATTTGGAGGATTTGGAGAGTAGAGTGAGCGCTGATACGGATGATATGTGTCTGGAGAGGTATCGAGTTTTCCTCAAACAGTACAAGGACTGGGTCGAGGCCAATAAGGATAGATTGGAGGAGGAATCTTATAAGGTGCTCTTTGTCTTTTCTCGAGAATTTGCTTCAGGCGCTGATGCAGGAACCGTTTCATGTGCAAATTGTGTATCATCTGAACTTTATGCGCTCGAATTGAGTGCCAATGTGATTCGAGACTAATTCTCTTCTCTCCTTTTCCTTCTTCAGTATGACCAAGACTACCATCCTGGACGAAGGAAAAGAGGCAAAGATTACAAAGAGGGCATGGTAGAACTAATTTCAAACTTACGCCATCATGTTGCATCCATAAGCTTCCTAAATGCTTCCAAAGATGGTTGTCTTACTTATCTTTTTTCTTTTTGATGCAGTATGAGCTGCCTTTCTATTACCCTGGGCAGGTAAGTTCCTTGTCTTTTCTTTTATATTTCGCAGTTCTGCTTGTAAATTGATTCTCACAAGTTAAATGAAGTTCAATACTCGAACTTGTATAGCTGCGACTAGTAATCCTTTTTCATTATCCATTATGTTTCTTCAATCGGATCTTCTTGGCAGCAAGCTAGTCTCCATGACCTACTTTTGGTCAATTTCTTTAATCCTGTAGGCATATGATGTTTGAAAATTTCAAACCAGCAAATTGTAATCATTACAAACAACAATTCATATAACATTTCTTTCTTCAAGGTGTAGCTATGTTATTGGCTTGTTGGCCATGTGTCAATTCTACTGTTGTGAAAAAGGGAAGTTTAAGTCTCAACTTGTTGAGTGATTGCTTTTAGCTTGCCGTGTAATGCATGTTGAGTCTTTTACTGTGTAGAAATACATTATTTCTTTAAATATTTATATTGTAGATCCACACTTCCTAGTTGTTTAATCAAATTCCAATTGATGCTGTTTTAAGATGAGATTACATGAGCTTTACGTTGAGATTATTTTACAGATTTGTGAGGGGAAGGTCACCACTTTACACCTTTATCAAGGAGCTTTTGTCGATGTGGGAGGCGTATACGACGGGTACAGTTGTTTCTTCACATATCATCAAATACTGTGCCTTTCTTCTTGGTTATCTTACCATTCTCTCTCTTAATTTCACTGAAGATTACTAGTAATTGCTTAATATTACCAGCTCAACTAGTCCTAGTGGGGTCGGCATGCTGCTTTATCTTTGTTATCAATCGTGCTCCATTCGAATGATGTGCTCCTTCAGCAGCAATGCTTGATTGAATATCATACAACCGATGATCAAAATGAAGTTTTAGGGATATTGTTAAATTGCTGAGGTTTCTACTTAAATCTGCCGCGTAGTTTGACATTGCAGTTTCCGATTGGGTCTTGGGACCATGGTGTTCCGTCATCAATATTTGTCAAAGTGAGCGGCTAATTTTATGGATAGGTGGTGGATACTCGGCTAATTTTATGGATAGGTGATGGATACTCATGTCTCAAATGTAACAGGATCTCTACTGGTTGCAGTGGATATGAATTTTTATTAGGCCCATCTTTCTAGCTTTTCAAAGTTTCAAACTGAGAAGACATCATCTATGCACAAAGAAGAGGTATAAAGAATAGCCAGACCTCAAGGAACACGGCAGAATAATACAGTGATTAATTTGAGAATCCATAACCCTGGAGATTCTTTTATCATGATGCAACAAAAACCATTTGCATTACACGCATTCTTCATCTAAAGTGCTAGGAATTGGGGAATATAAATCTATTTTAGGTAGATACATATGTCATGTTAAAAAAATTCTTGACTATAATTGAAAATTATTGTATGCTGCAGATGGGTTCCCATTAAAGGAAATGATTGGTATTGGATCCGCCATCACATAAAAGTTGGTATGCATGTTATTGTCGAAATCCTGGTGAGTGTCGTTTGTACAGCTTCTTAGTTAGTTGTCATGATTTTTCTTTTGTTTTTTTTTTCACAAATCTGCAATAGGCTAATTCGGAACATACACTATATGGAGGCAACTTTCTTTCTATATTGTTCTGCTTTGACATGGAAAGCAACATTGACCCTTGAAATTTTGGAAATAAATATGTCAATTTAAAGTCCCAATTAAAAGTCATAAAGTCACAGCCACCCAAACAGGCTCTAAATCTGTTGAACAGAACCTAAACTCAGTTGCATCTGTTTAATTAGTTTTCTTTCTATTCCTTCACTTTTTTCTTCATCAATAAATCATACACGTTTCACGTGTCTCGTGATTGACTGTGCACATTTGCTCATATCTGCAGGCAAAGCGAGACCCATATAGATTTCGATTTCCTCTTGAAATGCGTTTGGTCCATCCTAACATCGATCACCTGATGTACGTTTTTTTGCTCCTTACTTTAGTTCTGTTCAGCAGTGTCGTGGGGCCATTTTGGGAGCTAATTTATGTTATCTCGTATGTCAGCCATCATTTGTAGTGATTCTTGCATTTGACATGTTTTTCTACTTGCAGCTTTAACAGGTTTGAGTTTCCACCAATATTTCATCGGGATGAGGATAGCAATCCTGATGAATTGCGGGTTTGTGACTTCTGTTTCAATATCACAGTCCTCCAAGTGTGATTGAATTTTGGCATGACTTGATATTCAAATAGATTATGCTTATCTATTGATTAGAGATTTTAACTAGAGCTCTAGTATATGAATGGAACAAACTTGTGGTTGCTTATCTGCAAGGGTTACTTGTAAAGTCTCAGCCAGATTAAGCTTCAATTGGGTACTTTCTGTTTAGGCACAGATACACAGAAACATGTTTTATCATTTTTATTTTACTTTTTTTTTTTTGTAGAACACGCGAACAAAATTTGCCTTTTCTGGTAGAACACACAAGCAAAGCACGTCCTCTTGCTTTTAGTCAAGGCACATACTTAAATGTGAACACGAAACATAGCTTTGATGTGGGCCTTTCGCTAGGAAAGATCCAGTCTCTACAGAGTATTAATAATCTACATTTTTTTCTTCACTCCTTCATATGCAGCGTGATTGTGGAAGACCTCCTATACCTAGAAAAGACCCAGGAACAAAACCTGAAGAGGAGTCTCTATTGTCGAATCACCCTTATGTTGATAAGGTATTTGTGTAGATAAGATCCATTCATTTTCCTAATGCAGCAGTGCATTATTGAGAGGAATCATCTGCATAAGTGTATCTGTTACTGTTCATCGTAAAAATTCCAGTGACGTTATACAATTGGGTGTATGCATTATTCATTTTTCTTCAAGTTTTTGGTTTAAGCTGTATATATGTTGACACACAAATTAATCACAATTAAATGGCAAACAAAAGGTCCCTTTTGCACGTAAAAGATGAGAGAGGGGATGTGTCCCAAGGTAACAAGTGTTGAAGCGCTACTTAAGAGTCCTACCTTTATGGTGGTGAAAAAATATTACATTTAAGTTCATTCTGGACATTATGTTTGTTGTTGATTGTATTAATTGGTTTTAGGCACTTATCCATTTTAGGAAGGGAAATAGATAAAAAAACGTAGTGGCTCCCACATTTTTTATGTTGGCAAAAGCTCAAGTGCTTCTTCAGTGCCTCCATCTTTTCTAGGGCTTGGCCCCTCTTGAAAAAGTTTCTTAACTTGGTTATCGGGTTTTGTTATCAAAAACCAAGCGATGAACGCAATAATGTCCTCCATGTGTGCAAAATGGTGGAAATTTCTTTTATGTGTGACCAAGTTCATCGGCATTTGTTCAACACATAATGGTGTTTCCAGAATTCTGAGTGATGAATTTATGCATTTCCGCTCAATTATCCTTTTATGCTTCAAGGTTTTCTTCATACCTTTTGCCCTTGTAACGCATTGCAACCACAGCTTCCCGGTCTAAAATGGGTGTTGAAACATACCAATTGTGTAGTTATCTTTATAATAAACTTTTAAGGTCTGTGGTCTTTCAAATGCAACTCATGCTATGGATTTTAGCTTGTGTGTGAATTGTCATTTTTCAGTATTTTGTGTGGTGTGGCTTTATGCAGTTGTGGCAGATGCATGTCGCTGAGCAAATGATTTTGGATGATCTGGAGGTCAATCCTGAGAAGTACCAAAACCAAAAATTATCTGAGTTGGTTGATGATGATTATGATGAAGAGAAAACTGTTGAATATACCAAAGCTTATTATAAGAAGTCATTGATACCAAAAGTTATTCTGGTAGGTCATTTGATGTTTAAGATATGACAGTCTTGTAGTTGGCGACACTTCTAATGTTAGCTGGTAATTTTGTTCAGAAAACTAGTGTGAGAGAACTTGACTTGGAAGCGGCTCTAGCTGAGCGCGAGGTCAGTTGTTGCTTCGTTGCACATATTCTATCTTCACCACTCACGTACTGTGCATATGAAATTTTAGTCACTCTGGTGGTTTCATGGCTTGATTTCATATGCATATGTCCCGTCTTGTCTGGATTTAGATTATTCTCTGTTTTTGTTTGCCAAGTCACTTTATGAGATATCTGTTGATTGGCTTTCTGTCTACATTTAGTTCCACAACAAAATGAGAAAAGAAGCAGAAGAGAGGGGAGAGGGTTATAAAATTACCAAACTCAGACGAAATACTGAGATGGATGAGTATGACTTGATGCATTGGCGTCGGTCATTTGAAGAAAGAGAAGCCTTGATCAGGGATATCAGCTGGTAATCCTATGTCATTATATCATATATGACTCTTTTCATATTTAATCCACTTTGATTTTTCCAATTACAAATTGTTTGACGTCAATCTCTTTTCTAACTGAATCTCAAGTGGAGGCAAAAAGATGAAAGGGATTCAATCATCTGATTAAATTTTCTGTATTTCATGTGATATGTTAGAGAAGTTTATTCCATGTTCCATTATGTTGTCGTTGACAGATCTCCAGGAATGACTGAATATTAGCACGTTTGGTACTCTATCCACTACAATGTGCCAGTTTGCTTTGGGCTATATAATTTGTCTTAAAAGGGCGAGGGAAGAAGAAATCAATAGTTGCATTGAGAAAGTGAATCCAATATTGCACTTTGCAGTTAAAAAAAAAGAAAGAAGGATGGACATATGGTTAATCAGAGGAACTAACATTTGCTGACGTGGAAGGAAAACTCGGTTCCTTCAAATTTGTCAAATGAAGCAAAATGGTGTTGGTCGTTGTCTACCTATCAATGGCCTTTCCTTTCATACCTTTGACTTAGATTTTTGTAATTTTCTTGTGAGCATCTTGACATTTCTAATGTTAACATCCTTCACTGAGTATAAAATTGTCAAGCTGGGTCAATTTCTTGGAAACTTCAGAATGTAATGGCTATAGTTTCCTTTGATAGTACCCTTTAGAAAGCATGATTTTTGCTGAAGCTGTTGTCCATGTCTTTGGAGTGCTAAGAATGTTTTGTCACCAGAACAACGGAGAATGTTTTATTTCATTCTCTCTTCCACAAATGCCTGACAACTTTGACCCTGGAGTCATGGCATTCTTTGAATTTTTTCTCTGATGATGTTCACTGAATAAGGCTTGTGATTTTACAGCCGGCAAGCCCTGGGTCTGCCGCTGGAAGAGCCAGGAAGGTATGTAGACCACAGTTACTTTGGCAAGGATCAATACGATCCTTCCAACCCTTTGTATAGGTACGACTACTGGGGTGAGCCGAAGAACTCGGAGAAAAGCAAGCAAGAGAGGATGACGGACGCCCACAACAAATCCATCGTTGGTAAGGGCGTCGTGTGGTATGATATGTCTTACGAAGATGTCATCAAGCAAAAGATGCAGAGAGAAGCCGCATCAAAAGGAGTAATGCAAAAACAAGCCGAGGGTCCAGACAGCGATGAGGAGGAGGAGGACGACGATGACGAAGATTTCGATTATAGCATTCTTGGCGACCCAAGCCTTAGTTTTGAGAATCAGCCTCTTGTCAATGGGACTGAATCTTCTAGAATATCAGATGAAGGTATGTTTGAGAGCTAATACATCGCACCTGTGTTAGTGGGAAGCCTCTGTACAGCGGAGCACTCTTTGCCTTTTGCTAAGCAAGGGACAGGAAACGTGAAGAAAAGGTCGTGCATGAATTACTTGAAAGGTTTCTTGTCCAGCAAAAGTGAACTCGCGATGCACTCTATAACCGTGAAGAAACTTGCATATGGTTCCCGCAGCTTGGGCGGGGACACCGTTGGATTGAGAGACACGCAAGAAGAAGACGATCATCGAAACCGAGCCTTTTAAGAGGGAATTGGTCATCCAAAAAACCGGTTTCGGTTTTGTATTCACGGACTTCTTTTTTTGCTACGGAGGCAAATTATGGAAATTTACGAAGAACATTATTACTTACTCAAAAAGTCAAATGACGGGAAGTCTTGCTCCGTTAGGCATTACTATAGGAGAAATGAAAGATCCGAACTTCATGGGAAAGTTACGAGCCCCCAAAAGTCACATAAAGAGAAAAATAAAAAACGAAGATTTACTACTATAAAAAAAAAAAAAAACCTTGAGAAAACCCTACTATCTTTTAAGAGGCCGTCACGACTAACAGAGTAGTAATTTATTGGAAAGGCAAATAAGGAAAAGTGTGCGAAATTTTAATTGGAAAGTTATGTTACTTCATCTGAAAGGCAGTCGGTATCAGAGATCAGATATAAAGAATCGGTGCCATACTTTTGACATATACACTTCATATCTCTAAAAAGAATGGGTGCATGCTTTGACACGTATACTTCATCTGAAAAGGCAGGTTGAATCCAGTAATTGATCTGAACATAAACAAAAACAACGGAAAAGAATGAATTTTTTGCTTTTCATTTCCCTCCGTTTTTTTTTTTTTTTGGTGTTTGGGGGGGGGGGGGGGGGAGCAAGAATATAATTTGATCTTTCACCTCCACTCTGCAACCAAAACCAGACCCTTTTTTTCTTTTCTTTTTATACATGGAAAGACTGCCCTTCTCTCTATCCTTTGCCCTCCTGGCCTTCCTTTTGCCCTTCTTTATGAGCAGTTTCATCCCCGGTGTCCATCAGAAAGGCCCTGCCCATGTGCTCCATTTCAATGAATCGAATCGATATCTCGGAATATCTATGTACACTCTCCCTTCCAAATGCACATCGTATTTGCCGACCATCCATGGATAAGGTAAAAACCAACCTCAGTCACCAAGTGTTCAAACCAAATAGGAAATCCCCAGCCCTCTTCAAGCAAAGGCTAGAGGACAATGTTCCCCCCCGGAGATTTCCCCTGGTTGTCTCATTCCTCTGAAAGCAAACCCCTTTCCAGTCGTCTTAAAAGGATTCAAGTGCCTATTGTCAGCAGAATATGGCAAAGAAGGAAAATCCTCTTATCAATCAATTTCCCCGTCCTCCACGTCATTTGGTCGGGGTGGAACTGGAAGACTTTCAGGTGGTTCACTCTCGTCATCCTCATCTTCTTCATCAACCTTCATGTACAAACCAAGCTGTTCTAGGGGATTGCTACTATTCTGGAGTTTGAAACTACCCAGATGGTTTTCTGAACAGTCCGGGCTCTTTGCCTCCTCTAAGAAGTTTGGTAATTCTTCACCTCGAGCAACCCGAAGCATCTCAAGGTCCTCCATAAACTGACTGTTCCCATTGATATCAACTGTCTTTTCCATCTGCAGAAACCAAAGACTAGTCAGATAAATTCCTATTTAAGCCTCGTACAGCAAACCACAAGGCATGCACTCACCTTTTGCAATGCTTGACGAGCCAGTTCCCTCTCCAGCTCCCTCTGCCTCTTGGCTTCAGCTGCAACTTCAGCTTCAGCTTTTCTTCTAGCCTCTTCTGCTGCCTTTGCCTCAGCTTGTATTTTAGCCTTTTCTGATTATACAAAAAAGGAAAAAAATTGAGGAGATCCATTGTAGAAAATAGCAACGACGCCAATGGTAAAATACAACAGACCTTCTTTTGCCCGCCTCTCAAGTTCCTCTCTCTCTATTCGTAATTTCTCAGGATCCCGCTTCTGCACCTAAGATGTGAAAAACCAACAATACAAAAATCAAATATCTAGACAAGTAGACGCAGAGAAAAGATGCATCAAGCACTGTGTTCAACCTTCTCAAGAGCCTTTTCTCGAGCTTTAAATATAGTCTCAGCAAATCGGCTCCTCAAAAGAGCTGCACGATAGAGCTTCTCTGGGGAGACTTGCCTCTCAGGTGGAGTACTCTCCTCTATAATGTTATAGCATGAAGCGTGAGATCACGCCCCCATAACAAACAGCGTACAATTATCTTTATGATGATCATGCTTACCCTCTCCCTGAACATCAGCTTCTAATGGAAGCGGATCAGGCTGAGAATTTTGCACTACTTGACTCATCCCATCAACAGATGCTAAACAGATAAAGTAACACAAGGTCACTTATTAGTTCATCAGTCTAGATAATCGCACAAAGTGAATAACCTATAAAATCAAAGGCAATCTAAACTTAAATTTACCAGTATCAAAATCATGGAAAGTATTCTGATCATCACTTTCTCCATTAGCCATGCCTTCCTGCAGTAAAAGAAAAAAGACGCATAAGTCGACTGACTCATAAGAACCAGAACATCAGTCATGCAACATGACAACAGCACCTAAGCTTTACATATCTACCTTCGCCACCTTGACAGTTACAGAAACCTTAGCAGCATCTGATTCACTAGCAGATGAAGCAGCTGAGTCTGCATCTGACAAGTAGGGAACAAACACAAGTTCAAAGAAATTAGAGCTGAATCAAAAAGATTCATAATGTTCTGAAATTCAAGAACACTGTATTGAACATCAAAAGCTTAAAGGCTTATAACAAGATGTAGCCTTTACAAACATCTAACCTAAATACGGCTAATACTGACAAGACAATGTTCAAGCAAATAGCAGTACCAACTACACTTGCCTTAAGCATGGCCACTACAAATTGACAGACAAATCATGGCAACTACACATTGACAGACTAGTTGACAAAGTTATACTATCGAGTCACCAACAACTAAGAGTCCAGAGCATGACTCTGACCCACTACTGATTTAAAAAAGCATGCAAAGAGATCCACTGCTCATTTCTTCAAAACAGAGGATGGTTAAGCATACACCAGCACATTTACCATGCTACATGAATGTCCACAGGCTAACCTTGTATGAAACTACTTATGAAAGAGATGACGTACAAATTTGGGGGGAATTGCCCGGTAAAGTTGATCTCAAGAACTGATAGACCAAATTTAAAATTCAATTTAATGTTAAATAATAAATTTAGCAGGTTTAAGTTACTACATAGAACATCACCACCCAGACCCTTCAGCAAACACAAGATGGACATAAATTGTGTACACCATGAGAAATGATGCACACATCTTCTGAACCAATGGTGCAAAAAGATAGTCCTCATACATCTCTTATTCACACACGCACACATAATTGCAGAAACACATTTATCATCCTAGTATATAGGTACTACAGCATAAAATCAGCAATATAATGCAGACATTGCCCAGATCTCCAGGTTTCTACCATGCCACGGGCAAATTTACAAGCAACCACGGCCAAAACCAAAATGAATTGAGTCTTTCCACCATTCTAATGAAAACTAAAACTCCCTGTAGCAGCACTTGTTGCTCTCTCTTTGAAGGACACCAAATGAATCCTGGAGTGATCATGACTGGCAACAGGCGAAGCTAACACAAGAAAACTAGGAATTCTCTCATTTTATTCTACCATTCCATTCCGAACATCTGAAGGAAACATCAATCAAACAAAGCAGATAATTTGAGAACTTCAAACACCTCATGCACAAATACTAAGAAGGGTGATCAGCAATTACAGACCAACGACCAATTCAAAATATTACATCCTCAAAAGTATGAACTTCACAAATAAAAAGTGCAAAATATACAAATGCAGATCATGATGCAAACTAGAAAAGAGGAAGATGTCTCTAGTATATGTGCATTAATATGGCACTCGATACGGTTAGACAATACAACTTCCAAAAGAGACACCATAGCTTTATGAAAAAGGAAATTAGAAAAAGATCTGCAGAAGTGCGAACCACTAGATGAGGACCCCAATTCAGTACCGGAGCTACTGGAACTACTGCATTTACTGTTTCTATGCACTGCATCTTTCTCCATCTCTACTGGAGGGCAGCATGAAACAGGAGCGTCATTCCCACCAACTATATCTACATCCTCTTCAATTGTGTCATTTCCTAGTAATACACAAGAAGAGAAGAATGCAGTGTCAGAAAGACAGCCCTTGTGCAGTCCCCGTGCTAATGCATGCACAATCGTCACTCTGAATATTTTACAAGGATTACCTTTGCAAGGTGGCGCTGATGATGTGCTGACACCTGACATATTCTGAACCTATAAGAGAGAAGTAAAAAAAGGTGATAAGCCAAGTGAAACTTTTCTTCTTTTTTTGCAGCAAATTTCAGAGGAATCTTAGAGAAGTCAAGACCTCAATTTCATAAGGTTCAGCTTTTGCCTGTTTTTTCTGTTTCTCCAGCAAATATTCATCTACAAGCTCCCGTAATTTGAACAACGTTTCCTGACCAAGTGCATCAATATCTATCTCAATTTCATCCTCGTTTGTCTGCTCTCCTCCAGAGCTTTGCTCTTTAAGAAAATCGACAACACTCTCAGGCAGTTCTCCCAAGAGAGCCTCTAGTTCAATGCTCAATTTATGCTTCTCCTCGTCATTCATGATCCGCTTCTCTGGCTCAGGCTTAGTCCGAGGGTCAACAGGTAGAACTTTCTTCTTTTTTAGAGGTGGCATTTCAGTGTCAATTCCAGTCTCACTATTAGCAGCATATTCAGGGACTGCCGGCGTGTCATTAACAGCTGGAAGCTTTTTCTCTACAGCTTTCCACCTCATCTCAAATTGCTTGCTGAGGGTATCAGCAATAATATGCACATTGTTCTCGCGTGGGTTGTAAGTCATTGCATTTGAGAAAGTTAGCCGAACGTCAGCCGCAAACCCAAGAGGGCTGGCATATTCTCCTGAAAGCAACTTAGTTTTCACTGTGCCTAAATCCATAGGGTGCTTAATCACACTAAAATAGTCCGGAATGTTCAACTCCACAATATCCACTGGAGTATTAAAAACCCAACCATATCGGTGGGACATCAAACGATTCAACAATGTTTCACATTGTTTTAACAACATAGCATTTGTTGTATTTGCTGAAGTAGCAGCTTTTATTGATTCAGAGCGTCCATGAGCACCCTTCTTACCTTGAGACCCATTGCGAGCTGAAGGGAAATGCTTCTTTCCATTCTTAGCGGACAATTCTGAAGACCTTGGGAAGCTGTCCACCGGAGGCTTTCTCTGCCCCTCACTACAACTCCGTACGTCACGAGAAGAAGTCATTGCAACTACATCAGAACTCATGCATGCTAGTCTCCTCTGAAGATTCTCAACTTGCTCGAGTTCCTTTTTCAACCTCAGCTTAAGGTCTCTCCTCTCAAGCCTTGACATCTTAGCCAAAGATAACACCTGTATTGGGACCCCGAAATGATCGCTTCCATCTACATTCAAGCTAATGCATTTCTTTTTTGGGACAGAAGAATCATCAGAAGCTGTCATCTCAGTGTCAAACCGTCCCGAGCTCCCAAAGCCCTCAGATTCAGCCATAGTGTCAACAGCATGCCGATAATCAGGTACAAAACCACTTGAAGGTCCTTTCGATGAGAACTTTCGTGACTTTCCCATTAATTGTGAGGGAGAACACCTTATTGACTCTCTCTGTCCACTAAACTCTATGGGAAAAGCTGGTGCCATAAAAGCAACACCCAGTAATTGAGCATGTCAACTGCAAGAGTACCTTATTCTCCAAGTGTATCAGTTCTGAAATATATATATATCAATCCGCTAAAAGCTTGAGAGCCCTAGTCTTGATCAACAAGGCTGGAAAATTAATTAACCTGCGCCCTTTTGCCGCCTCCCTTTTCTATCAGCAAGAGTTCACTGTATAGCCAGCTCGACTCAAGAAACGAATCCACCCCGGACAGGATAGCAATACCGACAGGTCGAAAAGTCTCCAGAAGCACATAAATTCCCAATTCGTTCCGAACGAGAACCCTACCCGAGCTTTCCCGGCTCGTCGTTGCACATCAGCTCGGCAACCACATTAGATATCGCGACAAACCGCCCCCTCGAAGGATGAATCCCCAAAAAAGCGTAACCGGCCGCGCAAGGAGCCACGGGGGCGCTTGGAAAATCCAAGAAACGACCGAAAACGCCGAGCGCGCAAATCAAGAACCCTAAAGAAAGACCCGACAGAGATCCAACCCAATTCGAGAAAAACCTGGGAACTCCGATCTCCGAGCCCCTTCGAGCGCGCGCGCCAAAAGAGAAAACCCTAACCTTTCCCTTCGCTTATTTCCTTCGACACGGTAGAGAGACGGGAGAGATTGCTCGCATCCCCTGATCGCTTCATTACGGCCAGTTTCGCGGCTCCGTATTTATAATAACGCGGTGGCCTCATCGAGCGCCGCCATATAGTTAATCCCAGCCGTTCAGGGACGACTCCGCGAGATCGCACGGTCCGTGTCCTTCTCCATTATTAACCGTCCGATCGGATCTGACGAGAGGTGTCGTTCCCCCCCACCGCCCCCAGCATCACTTGACACGCGGTGACGTAAGCACGCTCGTCAAGGGAGCGTGCAATGCACTCGCCAGATGGTACGGCCACGTGTCTCCGTTGACTTTTCTCAGTTCGTGACGCGGCAAGTCAGCTTCCATATATTTTCAACTATTTCTTTTTTTTTTTATAAGTAAGAAGTTCAGGATGAGAGGTTACTCTATTCAAGGTCAAGCATATCGTAGGCCTAAAAATTCTTAATAGAGATGAACAATGGTCCAGGGTCAAACCCTCGATCGTCCCTAGATCTGCCGAACCCGATCGATCCTGATTGGGTTTTTAAGATGTTTGAATCGGTCCTTAATCCTAAATATTTATTCTTTATTTGGTGGGACAATCAAATATCCAAATCAAATAGGTCATGCATTCTTCTTTTTTTTGCTTCGAAGAAGTATATAACGATGGAAACAAGAGACCGAATAGTATTGAAATGGAATTAGATAACTGTCCAAAAGTCCTCTAACTTTGCACCGTTTCATCATTATATATGAACTTTTTACCCATCTAAAACTTTAATTTTCCTCTGAAGCTTTTAATGCGTCCATAGGGATCAAAACTTTGTTGCTGTAGAATTTTGGGTTTGTCATGGACAAGTTGCAGGGGTCGAGCCCATTTAATCTAGCAAGTTTTTCGTTATTTCCATTCAATGGGCTGCGAAGTTTTGATAGGTTGGAATGGAAGGCGCAGGCTTTTGTGAACTGGGGGGACTTTTGACATAGAATGCGCAGGTTTTTGTGCATGGCAGGTTCTTAGCTATAGGGCACCAAGTCAAAACCTGTGGGCAATTGGAGCAGACTTAATTGGTGATTTTGTGAATGGCCCCTTTTGCATTACAACTCCGGCCATGGTGTTCCGTTTGTTCAATTCCACAGCGACATAATTAAGTCTTCGAGAGGACAAACCTGTGCTTAGGCCGAAACGATCGAGATCCATCGAAAAGCGGCGGCAATGGGGGCGATATGGACGTGCTGAAACTGAAACAGAGTGACGATGACGCCGGAGAAAAACGAGCGAGCCTATTCTTTTTGCGGGGAAAATTAACGAGCGCCAACGATTGAAAAAAGACTGGGCACCAATCCATGTTGGGCCAAAAGCCCAAATACAAGATGGGCCCATTTTGAGAGCAAGCCTGGTCGCAGAAGAAAATGCCATTCCATGACATTTCCTCCTTATTGGCAGAAAGTTGTTTTCGTCTTGTCTTTCCCTCGTGGGCCAGTTTAGACCCGCCGATTGAAAACTAAAACCCGCCAGGACCGAACCAAACTGTTGCGGTGCTGTATTTGCTTCGATCCCAACCAAAATATAACCCATATCGAAAATTCGTTTCGGTTCGGATTTTCGATTTTCATCGTGTTCTTTTCCTCAACTATATCAACGCCTCCATTTCTTATCAAAACTTAAGAGAGAAAGTAAATAAGCAGTTTTTAAACTTTAACCCAATGTGTAATGTGATCCATTAACTTTTAATTCGTTCAATATGGTTCTTAAACTTTAAGGCAATGTGCAATGTGATTTTTGAACTTTTAATTTGTTCGATACGATCTTTGAACTTTTAGTATATGTTTGAACTAGTACTTAAATTATATGAAAATGTTTAATATTGTTATTTCATTAATTTAAGCTCAGGATACTATTAAACATTATCATATAGTTCATAGACTAGCTTGAAAATGCACAAAAAGTTCATAGATCACATTATTTAACTCATTGGAGCTAGAGTTGCCTGCGCCCGATAATCTTCTCAACAACAATGACTTCGTTAGTTCGGAGTCTGCGCATTTTGACTAGTGATAACGAAGAGTTTTAACTCTGGAGCTGATGGATCCCAAGCGGAAAGAGTCTTGGAGTTTGGTTTCGCTGAGGAGTGACTTGATGTGATGGGTACGGAGAGGCAATCGGAGATGGAGTGAAGGATTCGAGAAGCAGTTTGCCTAAGAAAAAGCGGAGCACCGTAGAGGTGGCTGATGGAGGCGGAGATAATATGAAGAATAGGAAGAAAAGGAAAGCAAAGGGAGGTGAGGCTTTATAAGATTAGGGTTCCGTAAGATTGTGTAAATTGCTAAAATTAAGAATGGAGGGGAATTTTAGCTACCAAACCGGCAAAAAAAAAAAAACCAACTATTTGTTCATGGTCCGAATCAAAAACCATCCCATGTACTACCACCATGATTTTCAATTCGGTTCAGTTTTCGATTTGGCTCTGGCTCGACACCCCCAACTACCAATGGAGTGGTTTGTCCTCTGGCGACATTGGTAGCACATAGTAGCGCTAAACAACGCTCTTGCTCAAGATTATATTCATAATCTAGTTGGCGCCGCAATGCCACTGCTTTCGGGCAAGTCGGCTGTCATGTTGGCCCGGAGCTTTGACAAGGTGAGTAGTGTTGTAATTATAGTTAATGGATCAACTTATCGTGCAAAACGAGATACGTCGCTTCCATTCACGTATCTCATTAATTGATGTATTTTGAAGTTCATGTATGTCTCATATTCACGTATCTGATTTATGATAGAATCTCTTGAGTGTATGTATCTTCTCGGTTCATATATTTGATTAATGGTTGTATTTATTAGATTCACGAACTCTTTCCGTTCATGTACATTCTTGGTTCATGTATTTGATTAATGGCTGTATTTATTAGATTCATGAACCCTTTCCCTTTCTCTATAAATAGAGAGAGTTCTCATTCTTTTGTCATTCACTTGTAACTCAAATCACTCTTCTCCTTAAGTTCTCTCCAAGTGTGCTGGTTTCAAGAAGTGTTCGACAGAGTCCTATTCATATAATACTGATACCAACAGGTTTGAGGTGTTGTATCTTGAGAGGCGAAGTTCGTGAAGCTACTTAGCACCGTTGGCGGGAACTAATTGTTTTAAGGAGATTCGGTTAGCCATACCTCATCTCCAATTAATATTTTGTTATTATTCTCTTGATTTGATTTTCTGGTGATGAGAAACAGTGCTACAATTCTTCCCCCACTCTTCTTCGTCTCTTCTTCCAACAAACAATTTGTTTTCTTGGATTATTTTTCCAACAAGTAGTTGGGATGATGGCAGAGAGCTCAAAGGAGGATTGCAAGGACAACCCGACCCCAACTAGGTCCTGAGGGGTCCTGCATTATTCACATTCTTGATTGAGTTGGGGAATCGCCATAAACAATCGACTGTCTCACCAATCAGATTATCCATTCGTCTCACTTTGACCTATTTTAATGGTCGAGCCATGTTGCCATGATCTAATGCTCGAGCTATCAATGGCTCCAACCAAATACCAAAGATTCACACCGTCCAAAATTTTCGAGTATCTGCTCAGTCGCCAAACCCTACAACTTGCAACCGAGCGTTCATCACGACTCATACTTAGCTCGACTCAAACGCCTTCTGGGAAGATTCAGGTTACATGATAATCCCTAACAAGCTCACTGGATGGAACAGAGTAACTCTACCATAGGAGAGGGACGTCTGGCTCGCGACAAATCAAGTTTTTTTCTTTTATTATTGATTCAAGGCAGCGCCCTCCTTCTTAGAACCCATCGAGGGAGGCCTCGGCCCAGGAGCTCGAGTTACGCCTTGACATGACCATAAACAATTCCATAAGAACAAACAAAACTCACACTATAATGTGTTTCCTTGTATATGAATATATGTCAATTCTACAAATAGAATAGCAAGTACCCAAATGACATAACCCATCTGTGGCGCTTATAAGCACCATAAGCACCCGCAGATTGCATAAGGAACCATGAGAACCTCATCGAAGTGACCATTTTTCTCCTAGTTTAAGACCATTTATCTCTAATAAGGGAGCGTGATAACTTACTTTCCACATGGGACGTTCAAAGTGTAACTCACCTTAAAACAAGAAGCCTCAAATCGTTGAGAAACCCGGACATGATATAGGAACTAGGTTCCTCTCTAGGCTTACGTAGAAAGATTCGTTAGTTTTACGTGACGCGTGATGGGAGATGCGACATGCCTTATGTTCTTAAGATCTCCCCTGATAATGAGTTGGGGAACTTGTGCCAGTCCCCGACAAAACAAGCCCTAAGCAAATCTCGTTTGACCATTCGAGGTCGATCTTCGAAATCATAGGATGATCTCGTACTTGAGGTCATAGCCAAGAACCAGCTCGAACCGCTAAAAGGACTCGCGATACGAAAGTGGGACGAACGCTGGATTCTTAAGAAAACTCTAGAGAGAGAGAGAGAGAGAGAGAGAGAGAGAGAGAGAGATCAGGAGATCGTGAACATGAGTTAATTTCCATCGTGCATATGGAGAGAGAGAGAGAGAGAGAGAGAGAGAGAGAGAGGAGGATGGACTGGAGCGACGAGAAAAGGGAGGAGAGATCGGGTGGAGGTGAGATCTTTGCGATGGCAGAGCGGCAAAAAGCTTTGCATGGGAAAGGACACGTCCTCAGCCTCGTGTGTTCCATCATGTGAATCGTTAGGCCACCTGTCCCGTCGTTCGGCGCGAAAGAGAATCTAAAAGCAGGGGCTTCTTCCAATGGACGCCTCCCCCTTTACACAAAGAGTACCTGAATTCCCTTCCCATTCCACATTCACCACCTGTCCTCGCACATGCTTCTCTCACTTCATTATTTCTCCAAAAAAATACAAATCTGGAGGGATACTGTAGCTGCGCAGATGAACACCTCATCTCTCCCTATCGCCTCTAACGTGCATGCACAGTTAACTTGGGCACGGAAAATCAAGAACAGCAGATCGAACATTCTAGTTATCAAAACATCTTACAGAGTCAAAGATAATAATATACTTACATAAGGGCATTCCAGCTCCAAATCGGCTTCGCAGGAAATGGCCAAATAACCAGAAAAGAGAGAGAGAGAGAGAGAGAGGAGGAAGAGGGAGATGGGGGTGCAGGAACAGTGACGACAAAAAGTGAAAAAAGCAAACCGAGAGTTGCCAAAGATATTCACATGCACGGCTCAGGTTAAGTCCTTCCGGGAGTGGTTTTTGGGGTCGAGACTTGGGCGATCTGTTTCCTCGAGACTTGGGTTATTATCTCATCGGAACCTGAGCCTGATTACCTTTTCATAATCATCGTCCCAAGCGCAGGGCAGCCTCCACGTCCAACCTCCATGCAAACCCTCCGCCGTCCATCCTCCACACGTCGCAGGGCAGCGTCACCGCCCTCCTCTCCCTCCCGCACGTGTACTCCATCCTTACCCTACACGTAAACGCCCTCCACATCATCCTCCCCACCGTCGCCCCCACCTCCTCTCTCACCGCCAGCCACAACCCGCAGTCCTCCAACGCCTCCTCTCTCCCCACCATCTTCCTCAGCGCCCCGTTCGTCCACGTCACCCTCCCCAGGCCGTCCGATGTGAAACCGGGGCACGTGTCCCGCTCCAGATTCCTCCTCCTCTCGTCGTCGGTGCGCCCTAGCGCCTCCCCGTTCGCCCACGTGTCCGTCACGCCCTCCACCGTCACGCACGGGGACGGTCTACCCAAAGGCTGCAATATCGGCAGTGCCGTCACGATCGTCGTACCAGAGAGGCCGCCTTTCGCCGGATTTGGCGAGTTATCGTCGAACCTAAGCCACTTCGGTACGTTCTGTGTTTGCCTTTTGTCCGGGTCCTCCAAGAAGCTCGGATCTATGGCACATCCAAAATAATCAGCAGCTCGCATCAAGCTTGCCTTCACGTTCCCCAGATCGCCACCGACTTTGTGCTCCGGCATCTCCGGCAACAGCGGCAGAGTCACCTTCTCTCCAGGCGGCGACGCAACTCCGACCTTCTCTTTTCTACAAACCCTTCTCTTTCTGCTGGGGCGTTTGGCGGTGCTGCTGCTACCGTTCCTCACCTGCCGTCTCCTGCCACGGCCGAGCCGAGGGTGAGCGCCTTTGCTCTCCGGCGAAGATCCGCCGGAAGGAGAGCCCCCGCACGCCGGCTTGGGGGCGATGGGGCGGAACCTGAGCATTATGCGGTCCACCTTTGACATGTCATACGGACTGCCGCCACCTCCGGGGGCGTATCTGGCTATACAACACCCACCTCTACCGTCCATCGATCTCCACAGCTCACTCTCTCTCTCTCTCTCGCTAATTCAAACAAAACCCTAACCAAACGTTTCTCATTAATATCCCTCCGATTTACAGCGCCCCTCTCTCTCTCTCTCCCTGGTGCGTGTCTGAGCGCCTCACAAACCCTCCCTCATTCTCAAAGGAGTTCACCTTGAAGGCGATGGAAAGGCAGAAAATGCACTAGGGTACAGATGCCCATTTATAAGGACTGTAGTCGGGGACACGTGTGAGGGGATTGACTCAAGCAGAAGCAGTAGCAATAGCAGTAGCAGGGGTACCAGCCATAGGGTCGGGGTGGGGTGCGAAACGTGGCGTGGCGAGCGGGGCTCCACGTGGAGTCCGTTGAGCGGGAACTTCGGCCAATAGTGCAACGCTCGAGCTACCACCGCAACAAGATAAGTCTTAACCAAATCGATATTCTAATTATAGGTGCGCGACACTAATCCTATCAATCATGCCCAAAATCTAATGAGATTTCCCCATATCTCTAAAACATGTGTAAGCGTAAGCCAACTTAAAATATACTTAGTCATGTCAAGTCCTAATATCGCGCGATGGCTACCTAATTTTGGGTTGAATTTTTGGAGATCTTTACTTTAATGGTCGACTTATGTAATCAATAATTCGTATATTGTCAAGCTGCGAGTCGTGCCAATTACGAAAATCCCCCAGTTCTAAATGCACTGAAAATGCTGAGGTCTTTTGAAATGGGAGGGGCACTGGGGGGCCCCACCCAAAAGCAAGAGCCAATGGGATGGAGAGGAGTGTCGAGATAAAAGCAGGAAAAAAGAGGGGGGGCCGCGTTAGGTGGTGGGCCCCAAACGTTGCCGATGTGCGGGAGTTCCAGAAACGGGACACGTGGGCCAACGGCGTTTGGGGGCGCCCGACGGTCTTGTCGTCTTTGCTGGGACTCGGGAAGGACGGGGTTACCATAATAAGCGGGGCGGGATGGCGCCAGGTGGACGGCGGGAAGGCGACCGAGATCTCCTGACGTGGGATCTCGCCGTTTGTCCCCGTCCGCGATTGGAAAGAGGTGGAAAGAGTGGGGGGACCGGACCGCTTCGTCGTTCCCGATTTTGCCCTCGCTCTTTTTGGGGTATTGTTTAAGGAGCAATGTCGCGTTACGCCTGCGTTTTGGCAGAGTTTTGGAAAGGAATCTTTGGTCAATCTCCTTTCAACATTTTCGGAAACCCTTTTCTTGGGGATTGATATATTCTTTTTGTTGGAAAAAATACCAAATAAAGATTTGAAATATCCGGATTAAAGTAAATCTTATTTTAAATAAGAGTCTGAAATGACCGTGCTAATTTAAAGAACGTCGGCCATCCAACAAGGTTAACCCTCGTGAGATTTGGGCGAAGTTCACCTCATCCATGACCAACAAGGGCCTCGGCTTGGTGAACCTCAACGAAGGAAAATCAAAGAAATTTAAAAAGAAAAAAATATTAGAATGAAAATTATTTGTGAACGAAAATGTCCTTAATTGATGATAAGCTAGCGATGTCAGGCTCTTACGTGGAATTGTCATGATCAGTTTAGATTTTTATTTGAAATATAATCCACTATGATTTATCTTTTTTGAAAATAGCAGCGCTTGGACTCTTACTTGAAATTTTCCCTTTTATTTTAGGTACCCTCAATGGCCCTAGATATTTTGTACTCAAGTTGTTCATAATCTCCCTTGTCGAATCCAAATTTGAGTTCTAGATCCAAAATTGGTCGTAGGTCCAACACACTCCTATGGTTCCGCTTGGCAAGCCAATGGTCGCTGAGAGTTGCCAAGGGTTTGGGTTTGGGGTCATGCATATGGGTCCACGAGTTTCAGTTTACATGGTCTTGGTCATTGAGGTCACATGGTCATCATTATTGCCTCAGCTTGCTTGGACCGATAGAGGTTGTGTGACCTTCAAATAAATGCCATGGCCTCTTTGGTGGCATTATTGTCACCAATAATGGATTTGCTTCGGGTGGGTTTTTATTCTATGGTGGGATATTTCTATTCTCTGGTTTTGCTTTCATGATGCGGTAGCCTTATATTTTTCTACCTTTTTTTCTTTTTACTCCAAGCTATTTTGCAAAACCTATCTAAAGAATCACTTAACCAAATGGTATTTACTTTGGACAGACAAACTTCAAGTTAGATCTTTAGAAAATAATTTTGTATTTCACCAAATCTCTCCCTAACTCACCCTCAAATTGGCTTTAGTTGGACTAGGGGCTTTTAGCTACCCTTGTTAGGAGCGTGCAGTAGAAGTTCAATACCTTTCACCAAAGAAGATCACCAAGAGGGAGTCCAATTCATAACCTAGTAATATATCCAGTTAAACTCACTTTTACTTAAAAGTATAAGCCAATGGATTATGGGCTAGTTAAGATATATTAACTTCTATACCATACCAATTTTTTATATGAGATATTTCTAACACAACTCATGCGTGTATCTCAACAATCTGCCTCTCACACATGAGCTTTTATGTTAGATTTGCATCTCTTTAATCCATATATTGTTCTCCATTAAAATATCTTAATTTGAATATCCATCAACGCCCAACTTCATCTCCAATCTCTTTCTTCAAACAGAACCATCTCAACAATCGGCCTCTCACATGTGAGCTCTGTATTAGATTTCCTTTCTCCTAATCTAGGTATCTTTTTGCAATAGAATATCTTAATTTGAATGTCTATTAACGCCTAACTTCATCCCTGGTATCTTTCTCTAGATCGAACTATGAAATCTACCATTGGGCCAGTGTCGCTACACCACAACTCCAATCACCTGGCAATCGCATTGGTCACCATATTCCATTCCTTGAGATATTAAGCAAATATCGAAAAATATTGGAGGATGAAAACTGCGTTCATCACTAGATTCATTTTCTTGAAGCATTCACCAAACAAAAGAGCAGATTGCAAGCACCAATCTATGATCGGCTTTGATACCATTTGTTAGGAGTGCACAGTAAAAGCCTGAAGTGAAGTTTCTTTAACACAATTCTCAAAGATACTTTGAAGTGAAGTAATGGTGTTTCAAAGTGTGGACTATTCAGCTCTGTTGCTTCAAGATGAAAAATGGGGGCACATTAAGAATCTCATTTTCATAATTTTTCATCGCCCAATAGCAATCGAGACTATATATAGACTATAATTCTAGACTCACTTATCAGCTATGAGAATAAGGACATGACTTTCGATTCACGAATAAGCTTCACTAGAATAATTGACCTTTTGTTCATTAATTGACCTCGCTCCTAGCTTTACGAACTTTCTTAAGCCACATGCAAAAGGAGTTTTCTTTGGACCCCATGTGATTAATTTTGCTATTCAATTTCTTATCTTTAAAAGATACAGTTGAATGGAAATCCCGATCAGCATCTAAACTTGTTTTCTGGTGGTATCAATTGAATTCGACTTACGTCATGTATCAAGGCTTATCCCGCGATGCTTTTCCTTTCCAATTTAACTCTCTCTCTCTCTCGATCGAAGTGCCTGGCTGATATCACATTTCATAGTTATCGAATGACATTTGATGATCGTGTCATCATGTAGCATTTCGTATAGAAGCAAACACGACTAAAGTGGAATGATGATTCGTGTTAGTCACAATAAAACGCCTGTAATTCGTTTTAATACGCCTCGTCAATGAAATGTCATAAATTCTACTTTACGACTCATATCAGTTAATAATTCAATTCGTGTAAAGAGGCAGGTACTCAATGTGTTTCTCATCTGTTTTCCTGGTTTCGCCATGTGCGCAGGCAATCTGGACTCCTAGGAGTCAGCTGGAATTTTCCCTGGTTTATGACCACTCCTGCCAGAAGTAGGATTCCTTCATCGAACTGCAAAGCTTTTGCCAACAGTGGATGGACCGGTGACCTCCATCATCCTTATCATACACAGAATTTGGGAAATCTATCTCGACAGTGGGAGTACCCATGCGTGATCCAGATAAAGAACATTGAACGTGCTGCGGCGGCTTGCATACATTGGACAAGCAAGAAAAATCCAATCTCGACAACGTGCACGCGTTTCCCACCTCACATAGACCCATTGCACATCCAAAGGAGCTTCATTTCTACTTATTTACACATGCTTTGTTAATATATGTAGAATCAATTTTGACCCAATCCTTGGATGTTATTTGTAAAGTCTCTATTCCTTGATAATTGAGACCCGCATATTTATAAACAAGTCCATGCTTAATTAGCCAAGAATCCTGTGCATTTTTATCTTTCTCGCACTTTGATTCGTATTTTTATTTGAAAAATTAGTTTACACTTACGATGAAATGAATTAAATTTATAAAGATTAGTATGTTGTTTGTTATTCTATACTAAGCAATCCCGCATGATGCTGGAATTTCGTACATAGATTTGAACAATTTTAGAAAATGACTAGTTTCCTAGAACGCTTTATCTTAAGAGAGTAATACTTTGTCGTATTAGGATATCATGACTATTTTGATCCGAAAAGTATCGGTCAAATGCAGACATCCCAAAAATATTAAATAAAAAAAAAAGTGGATAAGATTTTGAACTTATATGCATGTCTAAATCGTTCTTGAGTCTTACAACAAAACATGAGTTGTGAAAGCAACCTAAGCATGCTTGCTGCAGGCAAGCCTTGGATATATGAAGGGGCAAAGAGAGAGACAGCTGAACTTTGTTCAAGAATTCGGGCAAAGGGTGGAGACCAGCGTGGACGAAGACCAGTGAGACAGATGGAGAGATCCTAGCGGGTTCACAGTACAAAGACGGGCTATGATTGAATGTTGTGGTCATGGGGGTTTATATTGGAAGAAAGAGCTCCTTTATTAGGTAGCAGTAATAATTGAGAGTTCGAGACAACCAAAGCTTTTGAGTGCGATGGCTGGAAATCTATGAGACCCTGGGCCAATGGTCAGCTGGACAGCTGATCTGTGGAATCATGAGCAGGCTCTTACGTTGCGGTTTCTTATACGAGCTGGGCATCGACTTTTATCAGGGATTGAATTGACATGCAACCATAGCTTTAGATCTCGAAGATCTATTCGTCCAATATCCTCAACAGCCACTGGTCCGTTCGGGTACTCTCTCTTAATCAACGTCTAAGCCGTCACGTCTCTTTTTCTAGTCTCGTTGGGACCCATTCATGTGTCCTCAATTGCAGCCACGGACGTGGAGCTTTATCATCGCTTGGGATTCTTTTACCATGTGCCCCACGCATCTCCTGTCAAAACCTTTCATTTCCCCGTCGTGTTGCACACGGGGGTGCTTTGGAAGATTTAAGTAACTGAAGACTTTTGTAGATTGGAGCTTCAACTGCAGCCTCCAGGGGGACCGAGAACGATATCCATTCTCCAGATCACTGTTTCCTCTCGCCAATCTCACCTCGATCCACGCACATAAAAGAAGATTAGTTTGGCAGAAAGTGGCTGGCGGGGGTGGCCAGACTTTGCAGGGACTCATGACCATTTCTTTTCTGTGTTTTTTACTCAGTTTTCAGATAGAAAAATGTCCGAGATTTTTGTCCGCTGATATAAATAGAGTACTAACCTATTGTTCTTTAATATTTTGATGCATAACCACGATCATTATCCTTAAAATATTATCTATCCTTGCTATTAATATTGCCGAGTTTATAACAAAGATACTGTCAGGATATATATTAAAAGAGTAAAAAAAATGAATTCGAAAATCACTGGATATTTGTCGTGAAATTTCACTTCGAATGTATTTATCAAATTTGCCTGTTAAAAGAGAAAATGAGAGAGAATATTGCGAAGAAAAGAATGTACAATTATGTTGAACAATGTATGATTTAATCGTATTTGCAAACAATAAATTAATAGGTATCTCATTCTTAATATCATCACTTTTTGTGATCGATCATAACTTCTTTTCAATCATTAATCACTTCTTTTCATATCCAACAATTATCTCTTTTCATGTAAAAATAACTTCTTTTTCACGATAACAAGCTATTTTAACAATCCCTCAATTAGTTTGTTATTTGCCTTAGTTTACATAAGTTCATATATACATAAATGTAACTTTTAGCAATTCTATTAATGAAACCAGTGTTAGATAGAATAATTGAATCATGATTCCATTTGTTAATTGAATGATCACCACATATTAATTTCACACGTCATGTTGGAAATTTCCTATGTTTTAGCACTTTTATGGCCTTGGGCTTCCTCTTGCATTCATGAACATTGACAAAAATTAATCCTACTTTTGTTAGAAGCGGCATCCCTTCTTATATTCACATAGGTAAAGTTTCTAACTCATCACTTTAGCATTGCCTTACTAAAATGTTGAATTTCATTAAAAGTGCTTTTTTATATGCATCCTCCTAACTTTCCATGAGCACGAACCTTGAGTTCCAGCAGTCAATTAGTGTTAAGATACAACAGTTTATTGTTAGAAATTGTAAAGTTGGTTTAAGGTCCGTTCCTATGACAATATTTCCTTAGTGAATGAATAAGTCAAGTTATTATCTGTCTGAACATAAATTATTCAAAAAATTCCATCAGTAAGTAATTGATTTATGAATATACTCATGTCGCAGACTAGTGTCTATATTTTCCATTGTTTATTTTACTATATGCCTTCGACATTGTTGCCTCGCTATCGCAAGGTGAACATATGGCTACCATTGGTTGTGGCCACAACTCTACATCCGATAGCAAATTCCGTAGCCATTTAAACCTAGTGATATAAATTCAGATTCCATCGCCAAACAATTGCAAACTATACATACTTGCTTCTTTGATGCTCAAGAGGCTACACCATTTGCAAGCTTGAAAACCCATCCGGATATTGATTTGTTTTTAATCGTGCTAGTTTTTAACTAGCATATGAATATCCTTCTAATAGTGCCGATTGTCTTCCATTAAATAGACTATAATTTATTTTTGGGACTATCGTCACTAGTAAATCTAGAAAATTTACATATAATAAAGGCTATTTCTAGTCTAGTTTAATGCACATGATACATTAGACTTCCCATTGCACTAGTGTATTCTAATTTTGCTAAAGGTTGTCTATAAATTTCCATCAATTTAATTGACAAATGATATGATATGTTTGACTTTTTAATTCTCAAATGCTGATGTTATTGAATAATTTTCTTTAGATAGTGGCCTTGACTTAAACCATAGCTGTCACTATGTTTGATCACTTTGATACCTAAACTTGAATTCACGTCTCTCAAGTTTTTCATTTTAAAGGAGAAGATTCATACTTTTGAGTTTCATCCATGGCATGCATATTTGCATGAAAATCAATAAATTATCTACATGTAAGCAGATTATATCTCCATATTCTTTCATAAACTTGGAATAAATGCACTTTTGAGTATTGTTATGTTTAAATCTATATGATAATACCATTGCATCAATTTTATTGTGCCATTGTTTCGACGCTTCCTTTGTCTTTGCTCATGTTGCTATTATCAACAAAATGCACCTTATTGACAACTTATTCACATAATTAGCTTCAAGATCCGGAGAACCTTCCCCAACTCGATTGTGTTCTATCATAGTATCCATAATGAGGTTTTTAATTACATTGAGTAGTTTGTTTCGATAATCTTTCCATGTTAAAAGACAATTTTCAAATAATTGCAGCAGCTGAAGAGGTTTATAATTTTTAATTGTAAGGTCTTTAAGGTTGGCAATATATAGTTGAAATACCTTCACTTGCTTAGAGACAGATTTTTAGTTAACCATGATAAATTCAAAATGGTTTAAAGCAACAAATCTATTCGTACCTTATTTATCAATATCTATCTGGTCTCCAAAGCATTTCAAATGTCTCCAGTATTTGTGTAAGATCAAGACATTTCATATGGACGATCTAATAGAGCATTGGGAGTTCTTCATCTTTTTTTTTATCATTTTTTTCTTATCAAGATTATTACATGATATGACACAGCTCTAATTCATCAATTACATATTATTATAGCCAACATGAGATAATTTATTATGCTACAAGGAAGATGACTCAAGCATATACATACATACATACATACATACATACATATACATACATACATATATATATATATGTATGTATAAAGAAGAAGTCTCATTGATATCTCAAGATTGCGAGCACTTGATGTAACCACTGTCTTCATCTCCATGAAAATATATCTTAAGATTGTCTTAAGATTGTTAGGGAAAGTTGTTTGTTGATGAAGATAGAGCAGTAGTTTATAGTCCTTTGATACTTTTATGCATGATGGTGATTATTATTCTTAAGGCATTATTTATTCTCACTATTATTGTTGCTGAGTTTGAAACAAATATGCATCCATGATATATATCAAAGTTGCCAATTCAACAATTACTCAATATTTTTTCCTTGAAATTTCACTTTGAATGTGTTGTGAAATTTGTGTACGAAAGAGAGGGTCATAAATAAGAGAAGGTAGCTGTTCTTCAACAATTGCTATGAACAAAGTATAATTTTGTGTTATTTACATATAACAAATGAACACATATCTTGCAAATAGGTATCTTGTTCCCATTATCACCACTTTTTGTGTTCGATGACCACTTCTCTTCATGTCAATGATAATTTCTTTTTATGTCTAATAATCATTTTTTTAGAACACAAACTATCTCAACCAAAGTACACAATGTTGTCTCAATAACTTAAGACGTTGCTTTCCCTTGCGTCTATATCCAAGTGACTATGCTAATTGTCTTGATAAGAGCATGCAGGTTGGATGATCGCTAGCTACTCGACAAGTTCTCAAATATGTCAATCAACCTAGCAAGAAACTCTCTGTTATCTTCCCTTAATTGTTCGACACGTGATTTGCTTAACATGCAAGTTTGTAAAACTTTATGAGATCACTGCTTTTAAAAACTTAAGTTATTAGATGAAAGCGCGGTTTATTACTTAAATATTATAATAGTCTCTCTAATGCTTAACTTGATCTTTTTGCTCAGTACTAAATGTGGAAATATTTCGCTGGGGAGACAAATATGGATCTGGAAACATTTGAACTCATGTAGGATTTTGTGGAATCATCGTTAACAACTCTTACAAGTTAAGTTAATAGATGAACATGTGGTTTATTTTTCAAATGTTTTATTAAAGCTCAACTCTGATTTTGCAGAGCTTGTCTTTGGAAAAACTATGCAAATGTATCTCTCTAGCTGGGTTAGTCTAAGGGCATGCATGTAAATAAATTGGAATAAAAGGAAAAAAAAGATAGCATACGTTAGACCAATGTCATTGGCATATATAGTTGGTGGCCACCCGGAAACAGAACCCACCGATCATTACTCCATGTTAACTGGCACGAATTTTTCAAAGTGAATAAGACTCGTTTTAGTATAGTGTCGATCGAGGCAGACAAGATCCTTCCCTCGCGTCATTGTCCTAAAAAGCGGGCGAATCGATTGAGAGTTAGGTCTCGAGGAATATTAAAAAAATACTATGTAGTCCAGCCAAAAGGGTTATCTAAAGCTTCACCGTTCCTTGCCCGAGGAAGAGAATACTTTAATTCATTCTTGACTCGCTTTCTCTTAAGTAGAGAAAAATCGCACATACCCCTTTTTAGTGCTGATCACATGATTGTCAAAACTCAAGGAAAAAACAAAACCAGATAATGTTTGATCCTAACTCACGAGATACTTAAATTTTTATTTCATGTGTGGTGATTTTAGATCGATTGAGTATTGTTGAGTCAAATTTACGTGCGCGCGTAGATGATACATATAGAATAGAACTATTAAGTAAGTGACAAATTGGTCTATGTAATAGATCATATAATATGATGCGAGAGTTAGGTAATTCTCAGTTAAATAAGGAAACTTATTAGGTATGATGTTAGAATGATCGAGATCTATTATTTTTGTCTCACTCTTGGTGGGACGCGATTGATATGTTCGTTTTATAACACCGAATCTATAAGTGACTTCTTCCATCTACACCCTCTCTTAGTTATGCAAATACATATTAGTGGACGTCTTGCAAAATATCTCCAGGACAGGCATACGGAATTAAGCATAAACCTGGACGTCCTGTCGAGTTTTATAATCTCCAAGATCCGTGAAAAGAACGTAGATACCATCCACATGGCAGCTCCATCTCCAACAAGAGAACCTTTCATCGACTTCGAGGTTGGTCTGAACATATTTCTAGATTTGCAACTTGTTCTTTAATAGTGATTGTCATTGTCAAGACCCTATACAAAATTGTAGGACGACTATCGATGTTGGCACCTTTGTCTCCACTTAGGAGGAGGATCTGCGTAGCATTTACTTTCATTGCACCCGACTTTGCGGGATCGGAGACGCAGGCATCATTCATGCGTGCATAAACAGCAATTAACCATCGGTCGCTTCATGAACTCTTAATCATGCGTCCCAGGAACTGTTCCGTTAAATCTGATGACGTTCCATCGAGATGAATGGGTAGGTGTTGCTGGCTCTGTCGCCATTGGATTCTGGAATCTTGCGCATGTCAGTTTCACCATCTGCAATAACCCTAGGAGATGACTGAGAAGATGGTGATGGAAGGTTTCCCGATGCCTTTTACCTTAATGCTTCTCCAAGATATTTGATCATCACTCAAGGGATCAAAAGCCACGTATATATATCATGTTAGTGCAATTACATATATATGTACTTTCTGACGTTATATCACATTAATGGAAGACCGATCAGACATATTCGAACAGCACTATTAATATGCATCAAGGGCCAATGTCATGCTTTGTCGAAAAGTAGCATAAAGAGTATGACTAAATTAGCTAAAGAGGCATTATTATGTTGTCAAGTCACCGTTTTGTAACATATAATAGGACAATCCTCATAGATAACCGTACATCTTCTTTTTTAATTGCACCCATATATAGAGGGAAAGTTAGGCTTCTCCATGATTCGAGCATCTGCAGCCAATGGGTTTGGAGCACGTCGAGGCATTAAGAAATTCGAAATCGGGAAGAAAGGGATTTGCACCCCTTTCCTCGATGTCCTGAATTCTTTGACCTTTTCCCTTAAGTTGGAAACTAATAGGGCGATGATGCCACGTGTTGTAGTGGGTACCAACCGCACCCCTAGGGCATCTCCAAGATTGAGCTAAAAGAAGGTACTGATCGATGTGAGAGAGAGAGAGAGAGAGAGAGGGATTCGGCTTTGGGGGTGAGTAATGAAAACCAAGAGAAATGACGAGAATCGCTATGACTTTAAGAGGGCAAAAGAGAAATGTAACCACCACCTTTGGGAACATCTTATCTTGATGCTCCATTTGAGTAAAACTCACGTTGGACGGGGAACCTTGTCTCTCTTTCGGTGTTGCCCACGACAAAAGGAACTTCCTTTGCTTTTGCTAGAACATTCTTTCATCCCATACACCATCAAAGGGCTAAAAGTGATCCCGAAATTGATTGAGTAGATAACAATTTCAATAATCTTGCTGCACTTTAGAAATATAGGATTTCGGGTTTGGTTTCTTCTCGGTGCAATTACTTGAGGATGGAAAGTTAAGAGGTAATATTTATTTGGGAATCTCGTGATCCCAACATGGATGACTTGCCTTTAATTGAACTGAAAAAAAAAAAAGTCTTTTCATTTGACATATGAAAGCTAGCAAGCAACACAGCCAAATATATGCACAAAAAAGAAGAAAAAGGGAGATTGTAGTGTGTAGAAGGGATATTAAAACTTTATAATGCAAAACGATTGACAATTACATTGTTTTATCACCATACAATATTAATGACGGAATAAATATTGGGTATAAATGTACAAAAAATTGATTTTATTAGTTTACAAAATGATGCGACAGATTCTTGTTATGTCTTTACTATGATTCGCTTATCTAAATATTCACTAGTAGTTTGTTAATTTATTTTATACCTAGCGTAGCTCTTTTTATAACACCAGGTGGCTGTAGGGGTGCATTTACAATTTTAGTATCACTTGATCCTATTAGATTCGAGTGGTCGGGTACTTCAGTTTCTACCAAGTTAGCCAGATGGACTTAATTTATTGTTACTGGCTGAAGAAGCACTTAGTTTACTTAGAGATATTATTCACGATACCACCAGATTTTGCACAAAGATTGATTTTACAAGTGGGAAATTATTCTCCTTATTTTTATGTAGATCATAAAACCCTTTCAGGCGTTTGTTATGCTAACAACAATGATATTGTGCATTCATGCGATACCATTCCATGTTGCATGCTCCCATTCTCATCAGCTTCAACCCTAAATGCAGCTTCATGTCCAGTACATATTCTGGTATAGCCACCATTCATTTAAAGCCTATGCGGACAGAGATTTCAGGTTCGAGAGAAAGCATGAACATGGAAAGAGAAAAAAAGAAAAGAAAATGGAATCGACTTATGTCATAGAATAACTGCTGTTAAATAAATGAAGAGTACTTAAAATATGGTTTGATAGAATTAGTTAATCTCTGTAAGTTAGTGCTCAACCGAAATCTACAGATTCTTTTACATTCTTTCCATGTGGAGAAGGATTTAATGGTCATGTCCAGCTGAATTCTTTCAGTTTCTCCTCATTCTCCTGCTTCTAAAGGAGAGATAGAAACTCCAATACGTGCTCAGACTCCTTTGATTCTGGAAGTTCCAGGCTTCCAAAACAGACAGTTTATTAGGAAATAACTTGAATAAGATCTACGTTCAGTCATGTTAACTAGTGCTCGTTTCTCTTGTGGGATGCAGTATACGTCAAGCCAAAAAAGTAAAATTACTGACTGAACTTCAGGTTTCACACTTAATTAAGGGTAGTTTTTTCCGGCTCATCTGTCTTTATTTTATCTCATAATGTACAAGCTGTAGAGATGATGGCGTTGCTTTATTCTGGTCTTGTGATTGATATCATCTTGACTTGGATCTTTATGTGGATGCTGTGTTTACCTACCATCTTTAGATAAGTCGGGCTTTCCAACATGTCACCATTATCTGCTGGTTTGCTTTTCTAGATCGAGCGATGCATTCAGGTCAGATTGTGATGTTATTGATCACGACATCTTATCTGTGCTCTTGACAATTTTTTAACGCAACAATGTAGCTTTCCCTATCCCCAGCTTATGTAGTTTGAACTAAGAAGGAAGCTATTCCTGTTTCTGTCTTTTGTGAGGTAGAGACGGGTATTCAAAGTACTTAAACCAGAAACCATACAGTGTCGACCACAGCACAAGGAAGTGAAGTGTTAACTATGTTCTTTCGATGGATTTCCTTTATTTTTTGGGATATTTGTTACCTAGATCTGGAGTGTGCGTTGAAGACTCCCCCAAGAGATTAGAAATCCAGACGTAGGTTTATGTCAAGGGTCTGGTTTATTATGCACACATGAATGTAACATTTCGTTTCTGATTCGCTACACCAGACCGGGCATAATGAATGTCAAATTTGTCATTGGTATAGCCGTATGGTTCGGCATTTCGACTTGATTTCAGATTTTAAGCTAAGGAAAGAATTATTTACGGTCATCCGGTACCCGATAGTCACTGGAAGGGGTCATAGCCCCAGATTTTGCCATGGACGTATCATCGCTGACAGCAGCGGAGATCGCAATTTGCGTTGCTCAAAGACTTGCGAGTATCCCTTAAAATGGTCAGTCGTTTCCAACGTCGTAAAGTCCATACTTTCTTCTAACTTCTGTGGATATTCCAGTTTTCAGTCTTCATTCAACGTGTCCACACACTCGGTTTCAAACACCGATTGGGCAGGTCTATCTAAAACCATCTGCCACGGGACATGGATTTGCATTAGGCGGTTTCCTAGCTTGTCGTGTCTGTCTGTGTCCATTATCCAATAATGAAAGCATTTACAAACCATATGAAGAGTGCTAATTTATCACCTCTAGCTCGTTCAGAAGCCAAACACAATCACTTTACCATATGGTGAGCGCTTTGGTTGTTCGCACGAGCAATGTAACTAGCTCAATATTATGCTCAGATAATTAGATTGATGCAACGGGGAAGAGAAGCGGATCTTGCACGAAGCAGGCCATTGTAATTCTCACCGACATTTAGTAACAAAGGATGACTACAGAAAATGTTCCTGCTTGCAATTATGTGAAGGGGGTATTCCTAGTATTGCAGTACAGGCTGCAAACGAAAACTCGGAAGACAGAAAAGAGAGGCCCTTAAAATGGTGTGTCAGTTTAGTCTCTTTCACTTCAAGGAACATCTTTTTTTAAATTAGCTTTTGTACGACCAAATTCAAATGGATAACTACCCGCTGAGTGATGCCTTGACCGCCTCCCAGATTAGATGGATGCCCCAAAAATGCAATGCATCAAGAAACCTCATATCCTCTTCTGAGCGTACTATCTAAAGTTTTGCCGATCTGACAGATACGGCCAGATCGATAAGTTCTCTCCTCAAGATCTTCCCCGCCGGAGATTTTGGGATGCTACCGATGAAAGCTACCCGCCGTATCTTCTTGTATGGAGCGACCTGCAGCAATACTCAAAAGTTCAAATTTGGATCCACCAAAAAAGCTGTCAAATCTAAGTTATATTGGTGGCTAAAATCCTATGTTCCTGTGTATATATTCCTAAAAGCTGTTGGAACTATGTTTCCAAATGAGTCAAAACATCTAAACAAAGAGAAAACGATGATTAGATGACCCATAAGGTATGCTAGCACATACATATCCATCACATGCCCAGATTATGAACAGATAAATTTGTATGCATGAGATGGAATGAGTGGAAGTTCCTGGGTTTACTTTCATTCAATAGTTCTGCATAAATCCAAGAGCATCTAAGTGGAGAGAAAAAGGCACTACTCAATGGGCTGTTAGTTTTCTTTTACCATCCCTATCGTAATACACAGCAACAAGTGGAATCTGCTTCCTATGATTGTTTTGCAGCATAGAGCATAAGAGAACAGCAACTTGGTGCAAATTAATGCAGATACATACGGCATCTAAAGGACTAAAAGCAACCTTGCTGTATGTTTAGAAACAGTCATCTCCCCGCTTTATGTGAGAGAAAAGTACACTAACTGATCGTGGATTCCAAAAAATACCTGTTTAGCAATAAAGTCCATAACCTGAGATTCAGTAATGTTGCTTCCAGGTTTTCTGACCACAAAAGCCATGGGAATCTGCCCTGCTTCTTCATCAGGATAACTGATTCCACATAATCATAAAACACGGAATAAAGTGGATCAACAAAATCAACATATCATTACTGTGCAGTTAAGAAAAGGCAAGAAGACAAACAGCCTAGGAATTCTGATATATTTGTTTTATAACAGAAATTTTGACTGAAATGCTCATATTAACTGATGTATCATCCTCATACAGCAATATTCTCTTGAAAAATGCAGAGCACATCGTACTAAGATATGCAAAAAATTTCAAGGGTCCGGGAAAAGTTTGAGATAGAAGCCAGCAATCATACGAATCATACCAAGGATTTAAAAAACTGAAAAAAAAGATTATGAGTTCTCACTCCTGCAAGATGTAATTTGAGTTTTAAAAAAAGAGGAAGAAAAATTAAGGAAGTGAAGATGCATACGGAATCACAGCAGCATCTGCAATAGCAGGGTCAGAGAGAAGAAGATGTTCCAACTCAGCAGGAGCAACCTGAAAGATGCATGTGATGATCCATCACCAGTTGACAAGAAAAGACAACAGAAGACAAGCCAAAAACCATCTAGGGACAATGCCATATCGAACTAGTCACCTGATATCCCTTGTATTTAATTAACTCCTTCAATCTGTCCACAATGAACAAGAACCCGTTGGAGTTGATATAACAAAGGTCGCCAGTCCTCAACCAACCATCCGAGTCAATTGTCTCGGCAGTTGCCTTGTCATCCCCCACATAACCTGGAACTCCAATCACCTATTCTTAGCACCGTTCTAACGTGGTGACTTCAGATAGTAATGAGCTCAATTTATTAATGATAAATGATAAACAATAGTTGAAAGGCAGTAATAACACTCGCTAGCAACTATTATTTGCACAGCACCATGTCTAATGCAGCTACCTTTCAAGCAAGCAGTTTGAACTTCTTGTTCACAAGGGAACCTAGACTCTGGCCAACATAGATTCATTTTTTATTGTTTCCATCATGAATTTCGACGACGATGGCAAAAAGGTGCAAAATGTGAAGAGGTGACAACTAGAGCTGAGAAATATACTGTTAAAGGAAGATGTGTCCAAAGAAGCAAAAATGAAAAACTGTAATCTATATAAAGTCCTGTGGTCAACAGCAGATCAAGTAATAACCCGCCCAGAAAAGAGCCAGTCATTTCATGCTAGGCATGAGGCAGGATAAACTGATGGAGAATCTTTTATCACAAGAGTAAAACTAAAAGCAAAGGAAGTTGTTATTTCGACGCAGCGTAATAAAGCTCCTAACTATGGTTAATCCTTACATTTCATGACAGTTGGGCCTCGCAGCCATAGCTCTCCTCTCTGACCAGGAGGCAGGGCATCCCCAGTGGTAGGATCAACTATCTTTGCCTCCAGATTTTCGGCTATGCAACCCACAGAACCGTGGTGTTTTGCCTCATCAGGCCCCAACATCCTCGTTGCCGCTCCACAGGTCTCTGTCAGACCATATCCCTATCATAAAATGAGAGTTTTGAACCTTTGAGTTAGAAATCTGACGAAGTCTTAGTAGCGTTATGGTTTTCGCACGATATATACCTAATAACCAGAAGAACAATTTGATATCTCAAATATAAGCAGAGCTGAGACAGAAGGTTGATAGTTTCCCAGAGTAGTAGGCACAGGAAGCCATTTGCTAGTAGTCGAGTAAGTTCCAGATGAGATTTCTTCGCTACAAACTGATTATTGCTTAAAGGAATCATGCTAACCCACATAGTCCAATCAATACTTTATGTTACTTTCAGCCAATCGTTCGAATTATCAACAAATTAGTTGAAGAACACCCCGGTTACATCTACAACGATCCGAACCCGAGCACGGGGGCTTAAGTCCCATAGGATGCAACCAAACTTGCGAACTCGGTAGGACAATTGTACAAATGTCGGGTGCCAAACTCAATTGGATTCAGGATCTAATGATGCACCACTTGCCGCTAAGCCCACTCCTAGGACCGCAGTGCAAGAGGGTCATGGTGGCCTTCACCGTCACCAAAAAGAGCAGTCAAAGCTGACAACTATGGGAGACCTCTTCGTCTCCATTGATCACATATTAAACGCCTATTCCTACTATTCAGCCGACAGGTATTGGAGAGAGGTAACGGGTGCCAGGTCGTCGTCTAAGCACTTGAAAAGCAGAAACCACGAGAGTTCGCATTCAAATTGAACATTGATCAATAGTTTAATCCCGCCATCCAGTCTTCGGGTGGTTTGCTGCAGACTAGCATTCGACCAGGTATTATTTAATTCGAGAATCAAAAAGCCGGTAGACAATGGTCTCTTCCCTAACTCCGTCAACCAGCTCTAGAAGTTCATTGTTTCCAGGTAAACAACGTCACACCATTAGTCTGGATAAACTATTAAGCATTGACCAAAAAGCGTCTCAATTTTTTTTCTTGACCCTCACCGAACGTCATGTCGGAGTTAGTGTTCCCAGATAATAGTGACAAATTTACCTGCGTGATCTCCACGTGCGGGAACTTCTCTCTGAACCGGTCCGCGACCTCCTTCCCGAGCGGGGCGCCGCCGCACCCGAGCACCTGGAGTGAGCCCAGATCGTACTTCCCCGTGATCTCCGACTTCACGAACGCCACGATCAGCGGCGGAGACACCGGCATGTACGTCACTCGGTACTTCTGGATCGCCCTTAACATCGCCACGAAATCAAACTTCTCCATCAGTACCGCCGTCTCACCGAACGCGAACGCTCTGACCAGCATGAAGAACCCGAACACATGGAACAGAGGCAGCGTGAAGAGGCACACGGGGTGCGGCTCCGACTCGTCTTGGTCCCCCCGCAGGTGATAAAGCCCCGCGAGCAGCGCAATCAGATTGCGGTGAGTCAGGAGGACTCCTTTGACTCTGCCCGTCGTGCCCGACGAGTAGAGGATGGCCGCCGAATCGGACTGCTCGACCAGGTTCGGAGGCATTGCCTCTGCCGCGGGACAGTCGCCGCTCGAGCCGTACCGAGTGAGCATGGAGTCGAACTCGGGCGAGTCGATGAGGACGGTGCCGCGCGGGACCTTTGGGAGCTTAGGAGCAAGCTGGGAGGTGGAGAAGGCGATGGCGGGCCGGCAGAGGCGGACCTGGTTGGCGATCTCGGAGGGGGAGCCGAGGGGATTGGCGGGGGAGACGACGACGCCGATGGAGAGGAGGGAGAAGTAGATGACGGGGACATGCAAGGAGGGAGGGGCGAGGAGGAAGGCGACGTCGCCCTTGGAGAGGGAGAAGCGGGACTGGAGGGAGAGGGCGAGGGAGCGGACGCGGAGGAGGAAGTCGGGGTAGGAGAGGCGGTGGCCGGAGGAGGCGTGGATGAGGAAGGTGGTGGAGGAGGAGGAGGAGAGGGGAAGGAGGGAGAGGGCGTAGTGGGCGACGGAGAGGGGGCGGGAGGAGGGGGGGAGGGGAACGTGGGGGCGGATGCTGTGGAAGGTCTTGGTGGCGGAGCAGTAGCCGCTGTCGGGGTCGACGGAGGAGTCGCCGAACGCTCTGGTTACGAGGGCCATGGTGAATGGCAGTGGTTGTGGTGGTGGTGATGATGGGAGGGATGGGTTTTTGGAGGCTTCTGTTATTTATGAGGGCTTGCATTGAAGTTGAAATGTCAACTTCTGTTATTTATACTGGGATGACAACTTTTCCCAATTTTGGGCGGTAACAACAAGTTTGACTTTAGTTAAAACATTCTCCTCCATTAAGAATAACGACGCGGTTTTGTTTTGTTTTATTTTATTTTATGAATAACATATATCATTCGGAATAGGCATAATTAAATCGAGATATCCGCGCAATCTCGAAAGATCCTCAATAATCCATGGAAATATTCTAAGCGTCTCTCGCATAGGAAAACATTCTAGAGAATTACCCTGATTACTTCTAACGTCATCACGCTTAAGGAAAATGGCCAATGATAAAATTGATCATTGAACTTTGCCTTAATTTATAATATCGTCTTTGAGTATTTAATGTGTTCCATGTGGTTCATGTACTTTCAGTTAATGGACAATTTGATTCTTAGACTATATATAAATATATCCTTATAGGCGTAAGGTGCCGACCATGGTAATGTTCACAATCCGGCTACATCAGCATTGGCTAGGGCACCAGGAGATGGACAGCTTATCCCACAAATGACCTTGGAACAATAAGGCAAAGGAGTGTGGCAACAATTAGGGTTAGATGTCAGAACTTCTGACTTTACCATTTTCATTGGTGAAGATGGATTAGTCGATTGCTGAATGCGTCGGTCAAATCATAGCCCAATGTAGTGAAGGAGAAGCAAGTAAACTTTTAAGACTTAGGTTATTTCCTCTGTATTTGTCAAGAATTGAATTTACCACCCGGTATTCTGATTTATTTCCTAATAAAGTACGATTGGGCAGATATGGAAATGCAAATCCATGCTTAATCGTATAGAATGATGCCTTAGGTATATGTCTCTCACCTGGCGAGACTTTATCGATATAATAGTGAGTCAGTCGATCAATGCATTACTTGATTTAAGAAGATTTAGATAATAAATGACTTACTTCACTTTCGGAGAAAAAAAATTACAGAGTTGGCTTTCAATTGATTAATTTTCTACATAAGGGAAAGATTTAGAGGGCAAGATTTTATCGATTTATTTCAATTGGCAACGGGAATATCTATTTATTAAAGATATCATAAATCTAGTTGATTTGCAGAAAGGAAATTCCTTGCGGCAGAAATGCAGGCCTTAAGGCATGCTAGAGTAATAAAGAGTCAACGATGGCCAGGACTAAAGACATCCTAAATTTAGTGGTTCGATATCATCATATTGGACGAGATTTTCGATAAGATGGCTCGATAAAGTTGTTGAAAGTAGTTTTTTTTTATCTTCGTAAATTTGGGGGGTCCACGTCAATAGTTTTAGTTTTCTTTTATGATGTGTTTGGTTCAGTTTTTCGAAGATATTTATGAAAAATATGAAGTATTTAATAGTTATTTTCAAAGTATTTTTAGATAGAAAATTGATCTTGAAAATGGTGAAAGCTGAAATAAATCGTACTAACCTTCAATATTTTTTTAAAATTTATTTTTAAAGTCGAATCATGGTGGCGGTGGGTCCAAGAGACACACAGATCGCGGCTTCGCCTTTTCCCGATGACGTGGACCGTCGAGGCACACGGATCGGATTTTCGGATTATGAGAAGACATCGAAGGCGAGTAAAGCCTCAAAGAAAGGAAGAGAAAAAGCGGAACTTGTCAGCACGCACGTGCCGCCGCCAAAAAGTCAACCAAACTCCTTTGGTCAATGGCCGAGCGATTGGGCTGTTGATCCGGTTCCACTACCATTTCCAACTCCCCCCCCCCTTCTTTTTTTTTTAATATAATGAAGGTGCATTCACATGCCTCCTCCGTTGCTGCGAGATTCATATCCATCTAACCCAACAACATGCAATGGGAATGCAAATGCATGATTCGGAAGATTAATGTCTGACAATTGCATGGATGGAAGAACATTTGCGACGTGATGATGATCGGATTCAAAGTCTGGGCGTCGCATCCATTTCGCATGTTCTCGTGTATCCTATGACCACAATTTGCCTTTTCTTGTGTTTGCTTAATCTGGTAATGACTTTGGATTTTGGATTCAGATCGTGTATGAGATTATGAGATAAATGGTCCCGAACTTTGATTCAACGTAGTCCTTGTACTTTTAATTTATTTGATATAGTTTATGAACTTTAGTCAAATGTGCAATATTATTCTCGAAACTTAAATTAACCAAAGGAAAACATTAGATATTTTCATAGAATGCATGGGCTAATTCGAACAATTACCAAAAACTTGTGGATCATATTGAACAAATTAAAAGTTGAAGAATCATATTGACTTTTATATAAATTTGATGGATAATATCGAACAAATTAGAAGTTTCGAAATTATATTAAAAGATGACCAAAGTTCACGGACTATTCATGTCATTGCATCATGTAGATCTCGGTATCCGCATCGTGTGTGCGGAGAGGAAGCCCATCACAGGAACCGTTTGTGGTATTGCAAAGAAATTTGGCATCGAGGAAATTAGGATACGCCAGCCTTTGGCAACGAGGGCGAGGAAGAGTATGAGGCACGCATCACCAGAGAAAAGCCGGCCCGTTCACGAAATTGGCATTTTTATCGTGGGGGCGGATGCGGAAGAACAAACCAAGGTAAAACATGTTCGAGATACAGTAGATTCCGATATGTCGGCGAGGGAACAAAGGCATAAATGTAGGTGGCCAACTTCTTTTGCTCCATTCTGGTTCAGATTCATGAACGGCTTTCGACCATACGTTTCGATCGCCGCACAGAGAAATCATGCGGAGGATCAGCTTCAATGCCTAGACGTTGACCCGTCATTCCTTCGTCTAATTATCCTGCGCTTTGATGAATCTAAAAGCAAATTATTCAGGAGTCCCGCACGAGTAAAGTAAAAAAACCAATAAGAGAACTAACGTAAAAGGCTATGAAACAGCAAGGCGGGGAAGAAATTGAGATCGAGTCACTGGGCGGAGGCTCCATCCCTTTTCTTTTGCCAAGAACTTGACTTGAGATACGAGAAACCTAACCCGCAATTATACAAAATACCATGAAATATGACGGACGTGTATGTCAGCACGATGCGGCCGCAGCAAACCAAAGAGTGGTACCAAAGTTCGTTCTGGTTAGAGCACATGATGCAGAAATATGCAAACCCACATGCGTACAGCAACCCAAATCACCTGCCAGACTTAGCAAAGTGGGGTAAGAACATCGCGGCATGGTCTTTCGTTTCAGTCTCTAGCATGTTCCCGGAATTGGGTAGCTATGGATGTTTCCCATTCGATTTGCCTATGTTAAGCATTCTTAGGCCATGTCGATGCATCAAACGGTGGAAACATATATTATCAGCATGAATAGTTTAGATGCAATTGCGGTTCAGTTGCAGACCTGTTGAACCCATCGAACACTTCCAAATAGTACGCCTTGTTAGTTAATGACTGTTTCGCGAAAACATGTGCTCCTTTACGCTTATCCATTTGTATGCCACATCGCTAGTGGCTTAGTAGGAAATGCTCATACTTGGTGGAATGGCGCCACATGGAGACCATCTCTTCTAAAAGATTCCACCAGCCAAATTCGGTAATAATTCCTTATGTAGCAAAATGAAGAATAGGAAGAAAGTCACAAAAAAGGGGAGTAATCCCGTAGAAGATCGGCAGAGAAGGGGACACAACTGCACTTGCAAATGGAAAAGAAAAGAGAGAATGCGAGTAGGCCCGTGTTCTGCGGTGTAATGGCCTTTTCTTACCCTTGGTCCTTTGCCCATCGAGAGAGCTCATACGATTGTACGGCCTCATTTGAGGCGTGGCATGCAAGAAGTGGTTGTGCAGCAGCATCATCCATGAACTATGCCAAATACACACACGAATGCACAGCCCAAATAGAAGGAGAGATGACTGTCCAGCTGAATTCTTTCAGTTTCTTCTCATTCTCTAGCTTGTTCAGAAGCCAAACGAAACCAGTTTCCCACATGAGCAGTGTAACTACCGAATGATGTATGAAGCAGGCCATCGTAATTCTTCCGAACATTTACTTACAAGAAACCAATACAGGAAATGCTACAGCTTGCAGTTCTAATGATGAAGGGGGATTCCTACTATCTCAACACAGATTGCTAATGATAACCAGACGACAGAAATGAGGCCCTCTAAATTGTATGCCATTTTAGTCCTCTTTCACTGCAAGGAACAGCTTGTTCTAACTAAGCTTTTATATGAATCGAATTATGGATTAGTTACTCGCTAGTAATGCCTTGGTGGTCTTCCAAATTCGCTGTGTTGAAAGTTTGACTTTGCGGAATCATGTGTTCGATTTCAATAATAGTCTGTGTTTTAATGTGGGCAAGCGTATATGTGTATGGTCTAGTTGGTGTAGGAATGAACCCTAGGATACTTCAAGGAATGTAGGCGAGGTTTATGGGACAACGATATAGTCACTAGTCTATAGAAATGGTTTTACAATGGCTGGAGAAGGTGTTGGTGGAGAAGCTACGTGACATGGAGTATATTTTCATGCACCTCACCCCCACAACAAGAATGATTCTAAGCTCTATTTTAGAGCAACTGTACCGACTCTCCCACAATTGTTGACTTAATTATTACTAGACTTTTCTAGTCTAAGAGTCGACGTCTTCAAGCCTCGGTCTTTGACAACTAGTCAATCTGGGTTCCTCTAGAATGCTGTCCTCGTAGTCTTCAATTTGCAGCCACAATTGACCTCTCTATGAACACTTCACACTCTTCCAGACAGCTTCCTTTGCAGCCCGCGTACCAGATTTTTTTTGTTTTCTGGACTGTATTAGCATATATGGATCCTAGAAGACTCTAGAAATTGGATCACAAATTCCAACAAGATAGATGCCGCAAAAAGTGTCGGAAGAACTTAAAGCAGCATGCATCAGGGAGTCTAATTTTTTTCTCCTGAGCATACTGTCTAGAGTTTAGCTGATCTGACAGATGTGGCAAGATCGACAAGTTCTCTCCTCAAGATCTTCCCTGCTGGAGATTTCAGGATGCTACTGATGAAAGCTACCCGCCTTATTTTCTTGTATGGAGCAACCTGCAGCAATACTCAAAGAAAATTGAAATCACTGTAGATATTGTCAACTGTAATAAAGAATTTTAATAAAAATTCTAGGGTGATCCCATGATCCTGTGTACATATTCCTGAGAACTGTGCAAAGTACAGTTTCCAGGAGCAAAACACTGGAGCAAAGAGAAGACAACGATTAAATGACCCATAAGTTATGCTTGCACATATATATCCCTGGCATGCACAGATTATGCACAGATGTCCTTGTATGCATGCGATTGAATGCGTGGAAAATCCTGTGTTTGCTTTCAGTCCGAGGACAGTTCTGCATAACTGCAAGAACATCTAACAGGAAAGAAGGCTGTTGGATTTTGTATTTTACATGTCTCTCAGAATAAACAGCATCATGTGCGACCTGTTTCCTACCATGTTATGTAGCAATAAACGGACCCAAAAGACCAAGTTGTAATTCTTTTGCGCATAGAGCGTAAGACAGCACTCAGTGTAACCAAATGCAGATATGCACAGCACCTCAAAGCCTACAGGCACCCTTGACATGTGTTTAGAAACAATCATCTCTATTCTATATGGGAGAGACAAGTGCACTTATTGTGTGGATTCCGAAAATTACCTGTTTAGAGACGAAGTCCATAACCTGAGATTCAGAAATGTTGCTTCCAGGTTTTCTAACCACAAAAGCCATGGGAATCTGCCCTACTTCCTCATCAGGATAGCTGCCTCCACATAATAACAAAGGACAGCAAAAGTGAATCACTTGAAGCAAGATAGGACTACTGTGAGTTAAGCTGATGAACTCGTTTCATAACAGAAATATGACGGAAATGCCAATATGTAAACAGATGGATCATCCTCAATAGTGATAGTCTCTGGAAAATTGCAAAGTAAATCCTACTAACAGAAGCAAATTTAAAGGTGCGGGAAAAGTTTGAGATAGTAACCGGCAATCTATATGAATCATACCAATTATTAAAACTATTAAGAACATAAATGTTCAGCAAAATGTAATTGGAGCAATTCATACGAATGATACCAAATATTAAAGCTAGAAAGAACATGAGTTTTGACTTCAGCAAAATGTAATTTGAGTGATAAGAAAAGACTCAAGGAAGTGAAGATGCATACGGAATCACAGCAGCATCCACAATATCAGGGTTGGAGTGAAGAAGATGTTCCAACTCAGCAGGGGCAACCTGAAAGATGCAGATGATGATCCGTCACCACTTGACAAGAGAAGGCAACTGACAAGCCAAAACCCACTGGGTATAAAGGCCATTTTGAACTAGTCACCTGATATGCCTTGTACTTAATCAACTCCTTCAGTCTGTCCACAATGAACAAGAACCCCTCGGAGTCAATGTAACAAAGGTCGCCGGTCCTCAACCAACCATCCGAGTCAATGGTTTCGGCAGTTGCCTTTTCATCCCCTACGTAACCTGCAACACCAGTCACCTGTTTTAACACCATCTAATGTGGGGATTTCAGAGAGTTTTTATTCATTGCATCAATGAGCTCAATTTTACAATTGTGAATGATAAAAATCCTTGGAAAGGCAGTAATAATACTCACTAGAATTTGTTAACCATGTCTAATGCAGCTACCACTACCATTCAAGCTAGCAGTCTAGCAGTTTGAACTTCCTGTTGACAAGGGCAACCAAGATTCTGGCCAACATTAATTCATCTTCCATTCTTTCCATCGTTCAAACCTTGGAATTTGCAACATTAATTCTGACCAACTAATTGTTCTAGTATTGGCCCCTATAATTACTAATCCTTGGAATTTGCGTCCACAATGACAACAACGTGCAAACCTTGTCAGTCACGATGATGAGGTGACATGCAAGATACTGAGAAATATACTGTTAAAAGGAAGATATGTCCAAAGAAGCAACAATGAAAATATGTAAGCAAATTGTATAGAGTACTGCCGGCCAACAGTAAATAAGCAACACCATTTAGAAAAAGAGCCAGTTATTTGATGTTAGGGAAAAAGCATGATAAACTAATGGAGAACTTTCAGTCACAAGTGTCTAAACAAAAAGCAAAGGAAGGTGTTGTTTCCACACAATTGAATAAAGCTCCTAATTATGGCCATCCCTTACATTTCATGATTGATGGGCCTCGCAACCACAGCTCTCCTCTCTGACCTGGAGGCAGAGCATCCCCATTATTAAGATCAACAATCTTCGCTTCCATATTCTGAGGTATGCGACCGACAGAACCATGGTTTGCCTCATCAGGGCCCAGTGTCCTAGTTGCCACTCCACAAGTCTCTGTCAGACCATATCCCTATTATACAATGGAAGTATTTGGCCCTTAGAAATCTGAGGTAGTTTAATAGCATCAAAGTTTTCTCACATTATAAACCTACAAATCAGAAGAAAAATTTGATATTATAAACATAAGCAGAGCTGAAACAGAAGTCTGATAGTTTCCCATATTAGTAGAGGCAGGAAGCCATTGACATAGTAGTCAAGAAAGTACACGGCGGACGAGTAGAAGTTAGAGCTTGATGAAGTAGTTATTACTCAGAGTAATCGTTTTAACCCATAATGTTCAATCAATACATTATGTTACTTTCAATTAATCCTTCAAATTATTAACAATTGAAGAACACTGTTGTCATATCTAGAGCGATCCAATCCTGATAGCAGGGGCTTAAGTTTCAATGTACCACTTGCCGCTATGCTCCTCCTCGAAACATAGTGCAAGCAAGCGGAAGGTATTCATGCTGGCCTGGACCATATCCAAAAAAACAAAAAACAAAAAAGTCAAAGCTGACGATTCGAGGAGACAACTTCTCCTCATTCGATCACGTACCAGGTGATTGTCTAAACACTTCAAAACCATGAATTTGGAGAGTTCACAATCAAATTGAACATTAACTATTGGTTTAATCACGCTTCCTTCTGTGGCTTTTTTCTACAGATTAACATTCGACCCAGTATTATTTTGTCAAAATGTGAAAAAATTAATACTTCTTGGGGTATTCTCAAACTCGGACGACCATCGAGGTAAACAATAAAGCACTATCTATCTGGAGAAACAATCAAGCTTCGACAAAACAGTCTCAATTTTGATCTTGCCCCACCAAGTGTTGATTATAAATTTACCTGATGGATCTCCACATGGGGGAATCTTTCTCTAAACCGGTCGGCGACCTCCCTCCCAAGCGGAGCGCCACCGCATCCGATTGACCGGAGCGAGCTCAGATCGTACTTCCCCGCAATCTCCGACTTCGCGAACGTCACTATCAGCGGTGGGGAAACTGGCATGGACGTCACTCGGTACTTCTCGATCGCCCTTAACATCGCCACGAAATCGAACTTCTCCATCAGAACTGCCGTCTCCCCGAAAGCGAATGTTCTGAACAGCATGTGGAACCCGAACATGTGGAACAGAGGCAGCGCGAAGAGGGACACGGGGAACTGCTCGGGTTCGGCTCTCTCCAGCCGCATGTGATAAGGCCCCGCGATGGGCGCAATCAGATTCCGGTGAGTCATCAGGACTCCTTTGACTCTGCCTGTCGTGCCCGACGAGAACATTATCGCCGCCGCATCTGACTGCTCGACCCGATTTGGAGGCATCGTCTCCGCCAAAGGACTGTCGCTGCTCGAGCTGTACTGGGTCAGCATGGACTCGAACTCGGGCGAGTCGATGAGGACCGTGCCGCGCGGAACCGGAGGGAGCTTGGGAGCGATCTGGGAGGTGGAGAAGGCGATGGCTGGCTGGCTAAGGCGGAGCTGGTGGGCGATCTCGGAGGGTAAGGCAAGAGGATTGGCGGGGCAGACGACGATGCCGATGGAGAGGAGGGAGAAGTAGATGACGGGGACATGCAAGGAGGGAGGGGCGAGGATGAAGGCGACGTCGCCCTTGGAGAGGGAGAAGTGGGACTGCAGGGAGATGGCAAGGGAGCGGACGCGGCGAAGGAAGTCAGAGTATGAGAGGCGGTGACCGGAGGAGGCGTTAACGAGGAAGGTAGAGGAGGAGGAGGAGGAGGAGAGGAGTAGAGAGAGGGCGTAGTGGGAGATGGAGAGTGGCTGGGAGGGTGGAGGAAGAGGGGCTGGGGTTCGGAGGCTGTGGAAGGTCTTGGTGGCGGAGCAGTAACCACTGTTGGCGTCGACGGTGAAGTGGTGGGATGGACTTGTCGGGCCAGCCATGGAGTTGGTGAAGACTGAAGAGGAAGCAGAAGGAGAAGAAAGAGAGAGAGAGAGGGGGGGAGCTGGAGTGGTGGTTTCGTTTCGGATGGTTACAGTTAATACAGTTGGAAGCCAAAATCCGACGGCGGGCGTCGAGATGTCCGTCAGTTACAGTTACAAAACACAACGTCGTCCTCTGCTGCTGCTGCTGCTGCTTGTACTGAAATGATAACAAGGCATAGAAGAAGCAGCAAGACTAAGAAGGAATCTTGTCTGAGATGATGAGCATGTCCCCACGCCAAGACTTAATTATACTCCTTGGAGACTAAAATCACTTGGGTCCACTATTCAATGCCTTTTCTCCAACGTGCATTCCCATGCCTTCGTCTTTATTTCGCGTGGATAAGAGCATCACTAACTAACTATAAGATATTCCCCCTCAAAAAGGGACGATTTTTAGATAGGCCTCCCTTATCCAATCAAATGAAAGCTACCTCCGCATCATGCCGGAAAAGATCATCTTCACACATGGCAGGTGACCTTTCCCCCTCCACCGTCGATCAAAACCCCCCTATTTAATAGAGGAACCTCCACCTTTGAATCCTCTAACCTCCCCTGCATGCAGGTCAGGAGACCTGGATCCCATCATGCCAAGGGACAGGAAATGGATCTTTAGACATAAAGTCGGGGGTGACATTGTTGCATCCAGGCTGGGAAAAATTGAATTATTCTATAAAATCCAATCGGATAGTTGGAATTTTACGTCTCATTGAAATGAGATGTATCAGGGTATAGGTAGTCATGGCAATAGGTAGCTACTGCAAAGAAATTAAGCATAAGGGAATTTAGTAAATAATCATCACACATTAATAATATTCATTGAGATTTGTTATTTTTTGTTAACATCGAAAGTTAGTAATAAAATATGAGATTATTGAATTTTTTTAAAAGAGATGGATTTTGCTGACATAGACTTGATAGGGTTGACAATTGCTTAAGCGTAATTGTTTTTATGCTGACTTGGATGTTGATTTTATTGCATTTTTTTTTTCAAAATTCTCTCTCACATCTTGCCCATTAATTTTTCTTTTTCTTTTAAAGGAACGGTGGTGACTTGAAATTGCCTGCCCTATGCAATGCAAACATGGCGATGACAAACACCAAATGGTGGTTGTGCCCGGAAAAGGATCGCCTGCAGTATTGCACTTCAACTGTCCAATTTAAATCGGACGGCTGTGGTTTTTCCAAAAAAAAAATCGATAAAAAAAACCTCTTATTAAATGGGAGCCGTCCGATCTGAAATTGGACGGCTCTCAAGGCCGGATCCTCTCCAGTAGTGCAAGGGATCCGAATCCGTTGTACCCCTCAGGCAACCTCCATTGCCGTGCTTCTTGCTATTGACGGCCGAGACGTGGTGATGATGATTGTTGTGGCAGTTGCTTCACAAACAAGATCTTATTGCTTTACCTCTAATATGATGGTTGATATTCATACCATTGTGACAAACCCCGTCGACAGGCGAAGACACGCTGGTGGTCGTACAGTCACCCCTATCTCATCTCTCAACTATTTTACTTTTCATTTGAATTTTTGTTTTTACTTTTGTATCTTTATAACATAAACTTCTTTTTATCTTTTTATTTTTATTTTTATTGGCCACATCAACAAGATTTACCAATAACAAAGTGACATGTGTTCTTGTATCGCCACTATAGCTTTCCGACTGCCGACTCAGCACTTTGGTGACGCTTTATTAAATTTCCACGGACAATTTTGAGCAAAAATGGCAGAGGAGTAATTTTGAATTTTCGGAAAAAGTATGGTAACTAGTAACTCGAAAATTATTGGCGCTGGACTAAAAAGTACATGGACCGCATTTGTTGTTTCCTACATTAGAAGTTAGCACGACATAGAGAATTTACTAGCTGCAAAATTACCATTTTAATTCAAATTTACTTATTACAGTAAACAAATTACTGCATGCAATGGAAAAATTTGTTTAAATTAGTACCTATCATGATACAACTCTTTGGCCCCGCGTCAATGACACAAAAAAGAATAAAACTATTGCGTCAAATTTTTTTTAGTTGCTCAAAATAGATAAAATCGTATTTGGATGTGTTGTCAAACAAGGTATTAGATTCAATCTTATTTTTTTGAAAGTTTTATTACTTGATTACTCTATTGCCATAGCTTTGAAGACTTCCACTACACTTGATTTATCCCTCAAAGGAAAAAAAAATGAATATATTATGTTTGGTTAATGGACTATATTAAAGCTTTATATGGGAACAACGAACTAAGCCGATAATTCATAGGAAAGTTCAGGTGCATCGTGATCAACGGGTCAGGGCTTCCAGGTTTTGGGGGCAGATTGACCTTTTAATGCTTAAATTAGCACCAAAACGAGAGATAGTTTAGAGGGAAAGCAGAGAATGCCGAGCTAAAAGATGAGGGGAAAGATATTTTTTCTAGAGAGAAAAGGTTAGAGAGAGAATATGTATCTCTCAAAACACTATTCATATGTTGTTATAGTACGTGAATTGTCGGGTTATAGTGGCCGGATGATGGTCCGTGGATGAAAAGTGGTAATAGGGCATGACAAATGATATTTCATAGAGTTTAGGGTTAGGGTATAATAAAGTAATACCAAAGTGGTGTCTTGTCAAGATCTGATCGACGGGCAATACAATCTCACTTGGGAATTATCCACTCTTGTTGATGAGTACTACCCGAAGCCGTCAGCGTCAACATGGCACCATCACAGAAGAGAACTCAAAGCAGCATTTCTTGAAATGCTAGGATTCACGTCGCAAATGATAATTCATTGCGCGTGAATTGGTGCTTCCAATGTATACAAGGAAAGTCCAGAAAGTGAGAGGGAGAGTCTAGTTGGGATGGCACACGTTATATTTTTGGATGATAGAGAGCGACGGTTTGGTTATAAGCGGGGCCAGTAAGCTAGGCAAAACCATACCATCAATGGCTTGCTATCAATAGATTAAACTGCATGAGATTATCTTTGTTCCTACATGCATTGTACAAATTCCTAATATGGAAAGTCTCTCCAAATAACGGGGAAGCTTTCAGTATGTGATCACGGTGGTTTTCCTATATAGAGATCCCTGAGGAAACGGATCACCTTGAGTCCAGTCGTTTAAGGGAAAGCTCTCAACAAGTAATCCCCACAGCTTTGTCACCTCAATCCATTGTTTTTAGGGACGACGCTTATCTGGGTTGGCCTAGCTTTCTGCCATGAGACTATGGCGTCTCCTCTGTCATTATCGCGGAGGACTGTTGCCCGCATTCTCATTTCTCTCCTGTTCGCCACTTTGCTTCTCTGTCTCGGTCGTGGTTCGTCCTGATATTCCTCTTGGTTTTCTTCTCTTGGAGATTTTGCAATGGTTTAATAACAGATGGGTTATTCTTTCTGATCAAAATAGCTGATAAATGTTAACCATGAAAAATTTGTTATACATATTGTTGGGAGCAATTATTAGTTTTAGAAAGAAGTATTCTCGCTTTCCGTCGATTAATATGTGCGCCAACTTAGCCCTGGTTGAGTTGGTTGAAGTACGTGGTTAGTGAATTTATTGCTTCATAATATGGAACGCAAGATCTTGATCTCCATCCTGAACAACCCATTTACTTAAAGTTTCTGCGTTGACGATCAGCAGCAGCAGCTCCAAATTGTAATGATTCGTGAGAATCTTTTGCAGTTGTGAATTTAATTGCATCAGAGTCTGAATTAGACATCAAGAGGTCGGACTTCCCTGCTGACTTTCAGTTCGGAGCTGCTACTTCCGCTCTGCAGGTACTTTATTCTTGTTATTATCCTCCTGTCATTTTGAACCTCCTTAATGCCATGGCAAATCATCATCCCCTGGCGTCAATCCCTTACTGTTAATTTCATCCTTCAGCTTGTGTGGTGATGCAGCTTGAGTAGATTAATCCCCCACAAGATAGTACCTATGACTGATGCTAATCCTAGTGTTACTTTGATTTGTGCAGGTAGAAGGATCAGCCAGAAAATATGGGAAAGGACTAAGTATCTGGGACACCCATGCTGCGAGATTCCAAGGTGGACTACAATGCTTAACCCCTGTCCAATGGTTGTCTATTGTGATCTAATCACACTCAAATTGATTATTGACTGAAGTTTTAGACAGGCGCCATTGGTACATTGACTTGTGTCTAATATATATTTGATGGTCTCGTGTTGTTGATCAGGAAAGATTGTAGACAAGAGTACACCAGAAACTGCAATTGATTCTTATAGACGTTACAAGGCAGCAATGTCATAACATCACACAAAGTCACAGACCCATTTCTGGTCTTTGATATGAGAACTTTACTTTATATTCCAAGAGGTTTAGCAACCGTTTCTGGGTGGTGTGTTGGTTTATACGTCAATGCAGGAAGATGTGAAGTTGCTAAAAGAACTTGGCGTGGATGCTTACAGATTCTCTATTTCTTGGACAAGGATTCTGCCTAGTAAGTCATCATCCTTATCATTCATTAACAAAATCTAGTTTACCGTCCAACTTGCTGCCCTGAAAGCCATGCTCATGTCATTGAATGTGCAGTTTGTTGGACAATTTAGCATTTCTTTGACATTTTCTAAAAAGATTGATTCTTCCCCGTTGAACATAAAACTGAATGTGTAGGTGGATCCTTGAGCGGTGGAGTGAACCAAAAAGGCATTGATCATTACGACAATCTTATTGATGAATTGATCACAAATGGTGAGTACAATAATGATACAGGATCTCTGTCACTGTTCTGTTTTTTTTTTTTTTTCATTAGTAGGTAATTGTATGGAGCACGAAACCAATGTGGATGAACAATGTCCACTACAAGCTCACATTTTCCATATCAATCCTACAAATGTCCCAAAAGAAACTTTCTGAAGCCAAGTCTACATGACAACCTAATAACCCCGGATAAACTCACAAGATATCCCAAAGATTCAGATGTCTTAAAGGATCCAACCAGATTTATCCAAGACTATAGCCACAGAGAACTTCGACATGGAAGCAACTTCAACAATTCTTCCAAGTTAAGCAGGCAAAGAAATTCCTCACCTAGAGCAAAGATCCTCATTTGTGAAGTCAAAGTCAACTTTTTGGCAGTTAAGAAGATAGGAATTTTAATGTGAAATAAATAGCACCCTTGAGAACTGTATCATGAAAGGATTAATGCCATTGTGGATCGCATTGTTTCTCTCCCTTCGAAGGTAATGGAGTGCTACATTCCATGCCAGTTTAAGAAATCTTGCTAAGAGCTATGCCCTTTGCACTTTGCAGCATCAAAGGAAACTCAATATTCCAGTCACCAATCTACTACTGTTCTGAATGTAGTTTGTTGGCTTTTTGTTTCTCCTGTTTGAAGCATTTGTTTTAGTGTTGGATCTGAAATAGCAGTAATTTCCTATTTTTGCATTCACCTATGAAGGTTGATTTCAAACTTTGACTGCTAATAAAGATCTGACATTTTCTTGTGATCTAATGAAGGCATTGAACCTCTTGTGACAATTTTTCACTTCGATCCACCACAAGTGCTGCAAGACAAATATGGAGGGCCCTTGAGTCGGAATTTTGTGTGAGCAGCATCATATGCTCTTTTGCCACTGGAAGTCATATAGCTGTGTCTTCTTTTCAGAAGTATTAAACATGATCGTTATCACTCAACAATCTTTTCTCTATTTTATGTAGTGATGATTTTAGGGATTATGCTGAAATTTGTTTCAAAAGATACGGAGATAGGGTTAAAAAGTGGATCACAGTAAACGAGCCACTGATGATAGCACAACTTGGTTACGACTATGGAATTGGACCGCCTGGGAGGTGCTCCATACCAGCTCATGCATGCCCAGCTGGTAATTCATCCACTGAGCCTTATGTTGTGAGCCACAACCTAATACTTGCTCATGCTGCTGCTGCCAGGCTCTACAAGGACAAGTTCCAAGTGAGCCAAATACTTCATCATTATTCTGATTGATTTATCAATATCACCTCTATTTTCTTAGCTCTAGTTTCTGGTGTAATAAATATAGCTACAAATCTTCAAATTGGTCTTAGGTCAATCAAGGTGGAGAAGTTGGGATATCACTTGTAGCTCAGTATATTGAGCCGTATTCAGAATCAGCAGAAGATAAAGAATCCACCAAAAGAGCCTTGGACTTCAACTTAGGATGGTAAGTAAAATTGCTCGAATCCTCTATGAAGAACAAGAGGGAAAAAGTTAAGACAAATATGTCTGCGTGATGAAACTGTGATGTAATGTAATTGTAACTTTGTTACTTGTTTTCTTTCTTCAACCGTTGTCCCCTCAACTCAAAATGAATGAGCTTATGCTGCTTGATTTCAGACTGTCTGGAGAAGTGATAACAAGTTTAGTTTTAATCTGCTTCCGTATTTTAAGATGGTATCACTATTGAATATTCTCTTCACTTGGGCACATCCTGTAACCAAATTCTTTGCATGTACTTCAGCGCTCATTCCATCTCCCTCCCTAACTTTCAATCACTCGAAATACATTGCTTCTTAACAGGTTCATGGAGCCACTAGTTTATGGATCATATCCAGCTGCCATGAGAAGTATAGTAAAAGAGAGATTACCCACTTTCACCGACGCAGATAAAGAGCTGGTCAAGGGATCATTTAATTTTATAGGCCTCAACTACTACACATCCAGATATGCCAAAACCATAGCTGTGGATCCCAATGCACCACCAACCAGCTTCAGTCTTGACTGGCACATAGACCTCCGAGGTATACATCTGATAATATCTATCCCAACATGACCTAGGAAGAGTCTGAAAACGACAGCTGAGACTTGCTCTATTCTGGTTGTTTCAGCCGATAAAGATGGAGTTCCTATTGGTGAAAAGGTGTGAAGGAAGAACAAGCTGAAGCTTTAGTAGGAAGAAGATCCTCATTGTAAAACTCAATAAACATCATTTGCACATTGCAGGCTGAAGGAAGTGACTTTATCTTTATATACCCAATGGGGATACAAAAACTTTTGGAGCACGTAAAGGACAAGTACAAAAGCCCCAAAATCTACATCACTGAGAATGGTCTAAAGTCCTAATGACTTTACTTGTTCCTGTAAAATGAAGATGCCTTTTTCCTAAATGACTAGTCTTGATCGACAGGAGTCTCCGAAGCAAAAGTTGATGACAGACCTATTGAGGAAGCTTTGAAAGATAAACACCGCATCAAGTTTGTCCTGCAACATTTGCATCAGATCAAGCAAGCTATGAAGTAAGCAGTTCAAGCCAAAACGTTTGTTTTAGCATCATCCTACATAGCAGCAAGAATTTGGTTCTGATCATGCTCACTTCATGAAGAAGGAATAATCCTTTCACTAGCAAAACAACTTCAGACTCCGAATTTAAAAGAGACTAGAAAAAGGAACTCTTATAAGGAGCTAGATAGGCAAAGCACTAAGTTAACTCTTTTACTTCTTTATTGCGTTATGCAGGAAAGGAGTAAATGTGAACGGATACTTTTACTGGTCTCTGTTTGACAGCTTTGAATTTGGAGCTGGCTATACAACAAGATTTGGGCTTTACTATATCGATTACAAGAACAATTTCAAGCGCATACCAAAACTGTCAGCTAAGTGGCTCCCCGCATTTCTCAAAGGCAAAGAAGAAACAGTGGACCTGTCATCGTCTTCCCTTAAATAGATCACCAGCGTACGCGCTTAAGTCTTACCTGATTTTCTCATAAATTGTTTTTTACGTCATATCTAATGCTATTTGCTAGCAAGTACCCATATGTGAGAAGAATTGCATTTTCGCAATTGATGTACTACCGGCATCCACCAAGGGAAATGTGGTGCATTGTATAGGAAGTTAGTTAGATGAAGAATTCTGCTGTCGACTCTCACAGAAACTGTGCCATTTGTTGAACTTGAAATTTGAATACATCCTTGTGTTGTAGTTGCACTTGCTCATGCGTCAGGAACCAGGCCTGCTTGTTAGTCCACAATTGGCCCTCTCGATTTCATTGTGAGATATGTTTTCCTCGATCAAATGAAAACAGTGAACATCAGCGGAATGCTCAGAGTCCCATGCACTGCGGACCACGTAATGGATTTAACCAGGTACTGTTAAATGAATATGGTTTGCTCACGGCCTGAATTTGTAGCAATACTTAGTGGTGGTTGTATTGTTCCCCCTAAGCAGAAAGCACTTGCGTTTGATAATAAGACTGATCAGACAATGAAAATGAAACTCACAAAACATAATGAGTTGTTCAACCGGGGTTGTCATAGAGCCGCAAATTTTACGGAGAGAGGGAAGCGTCCAGCTAATGCCAAGAATGAACACTGTAGGTAACGGAAAACAAGCATATACAAGCAAATTAAACTTCCACGAACCCAACACTACAAAAAAACTGTAATTTAGCTACTGAAAATTAGCGACGACACAAAGTCCGTCGCTAATTAGCTACGAAAAAAAGCTTTCCGTCGCTAATTAGCTACGAAAAAGTTTTGTCGCTAATTGCGACGACATTTGTGACGACCCAATAAAAGCCATAGCTAATTAGTGACGGAATAATAATTCGTCGCAAAATCCGTCGCTAATTAGCGATAGATCAAAAACTCGTAGCTAGATTGCCACGGAATTTGCAAATAACTTTTCGTTGCTAATTTGCGACAAATTATTCAAGTCGTGGCAAATTAGCTACGATAGGATGTGTCCATCGGAAAATTTATCGCTAATTAGTGACGACATAACTAGCTGTCACTAGTTAGCGACGGAGAACAATTTTTCGTGGCTAATTAGCCACGGAAAGTGAACTAGCCGTTGCTAATTAGCGATGAAAAATATTTTCGTCACTAAAGTTTAGCCACGGAAAGTGAATTGGCAGTGGCTAATTAGCCACGGAAATAATTTTTCGTGGCTAATTAGCGACGGACAATTATTTTTGTGGCTAATTAGCGATGGAAAGATAAATTTTGCGTAGCTAAAATTAGCGACAGCTAATAAGCCGTAGCTAATTTCCCTCTATTTTTCAATCACTGTTCCACTTTCCAAAACTCAATTTTCCCTCTTCCCGCTCTCTTTTGCTAATTTTCCCTCTCCATCACGCCACTCTCTAACTTTCCCTCTTCCGCTCGATCTCGCACTTCTCCCGTAAGGTTGATCGCGCACCTATCTCCCGTTATTTTCAACCAGACTGCAGCTCCTCCTCGCGCGTCACCACCAATGCTTTTGCCTCCCTTTCCGGCGTCCTCCCCTCAGGTCTCTCCTCCCTCTTTGAGCTCCGAACCCTCTCACTCCAGAAGAACTCTCTCTCCGAGTTGCGCCCTCTCGTTTCTGCCCTAGGTACGTCATTCTCGCTTAGATCTGCGAATTGGTTGAAATTTTGGTTTTGCTTGCCCTCCTCAGCATCAATTACGAGGTTGATCTTGAATGAATTGTCGTAATCCCTTTGTTCGTTTGGTCGCGGAGTAGAGAGGGCGTGGCACGGGACTGGGAATTCCCTTGTTCTCTTCGTCATTCTCTCTCTCATTTGGTTTGAGCCTCTAGGGTTTGATCTCCTCCTTTAAGGGTAATTTTGGTCGCTCTTGATTGTCGCTCGGCCCGTCTGAAGTTTAGGATTGGAGTCGTATGAGGTGTTGGTTCTTGTCCGTTGCTTGCTCGTTTTTTTTTTCCTCGCTATGTTTGAGGCCTCCACTTGTGCCGAATTGGCTGTGATTCTGGTTGGTACCCGCTTGATCTTTTCCTATTATTGCCTATTTGTGCCAATATGTGGATTGACTTTCGTGCCTTATTTAAATTTTCAGGTGCGAGGTGTAATTAGTTTTGGCAATTTGATCGGGAACTACTGGCTTTCGGAAAGTCGTCTTTCGGAAAGTCGTCGCACTGAATAGCAGGATCACAATGTCTGGTAATTACTGGCTTTGAGGCCTGTATTTTCGTTTCCTATTGTTTTCTTACGTCTATGTGCCTTTAGGTCTTCCTTGAGAATTATGTTATAGTTGCTTCTGCTGTTTGTCCTATATAGAACATCTATATAATCAAATCGAATTGCTGATATGGCAAACTAATAGAACATCTATATGTTCTGTGAACCGTTGATTGTGGACTAGTTTATTGTCCTCTTGTTACTTTTTATAATGTTAACCTATTTTCTTATTGATTTTGATTGAACTGAGATTTGTCTATTGAATAAGGAGTTGAAACTGAGTATTCATTGTGGAAGTTCGTATTTTTTTGGGGGCGGCAGGGATGCTAGTAGGTGGATCTTTTCTTGATTAATGCTTGGAGACCAAGTAGAAGCTTAGGTTAATTTGCTGGCAATGTTAAGTAGAAGCTTACCTTTGTAATTGTAAATGCTATCGTTGAGTTCAGATTGTGGCATAGGTTCTATAGATGTTGAAAACGTGCATTTTGTCTAAAAGGTGGTGGTCTGTTTGTACCTCTGTCTTGGATCTCAGGTTCTCTGTCTCATCTTGTAGTGATCGGTTTGTGGACAGTGTCTTTAGGCGTTATGTGTGCCCTAAGGCGAAAAGTTCCAGCTTGTAATACTTGATCAAGATATTGGTGCAACATATTACAGCTGCAAAGCAGGTATCGAGCATTTATTTTTTCAGTGAATCAGATGTAAGTTTTCAACTACAGAATGTTCAGCCCACATTGTCACGGTAGAATTCTGCTTGTTTTATTTTTATTTTTTGGTTTCCTTTAGCTTCAGAAATCTCACTATCTGCTTTCTGATGTTGAAACCATGACTACACATTGCATGAACATTACTCCTTCCTGATTTTGGTGGAAATGGTTTGGTGAGCACGATGGACATGCTCAGTTTTATGTGATGGTTCCATTGGACTGCTTGGCTCATTGATTTTGTTGAACAACACGAAAGGGCCCTTGACTCTGTTTGATTGGGTGGACAGGGAAAGTCAATGGGTCTGTTAAATTTGCTTATGCTATGTTAATGTGTCTATAGGCGTTAGCCTTATGATTTTCAGTACATTTACAATATGGTTTGAAAGATCAGCAATACTTGATCAATTTTCCTTTTCGTTCTTGAGCTGAGTGATCTTTCATTTAGGTCGAATTTTCGGAATTGCATTCCCATTGCCCTTCATTTTGCTTTGAAGTGATTTGCACTTATGGCGTGCATCTTTTGCTTAAAATTATGGTTCTTGCCAAATTTGAGGCATATAAGAAAAACAAGTGCTAAAGTCCAGATAATATTTTCTCCACCGAACAATTGTTCTGTCTCCAATTGTAGATGACCCAGATTGTGCACTAATGTCTGATGATGTAAGCAGATGTATATTTGCCACTGCAAATGCTTGTCTTTACACATTTATTTATGTTGAACCATATAAATTGTTTTTCAGATGCGTGTAGCTGTAAAGAATATTGCGGATCACTTTCCTACAGCAATTATTAGTGGAAGGAGCCGCAACAAGGTAATCGAGGAACTTCACAATGTTTTTTTTTTTTTGGTTCATTTGTTGATCGACACTTACAAACTGGAGTCTACTTGTCCTAATTTACAGGTTTAGATTTAGTAGGACTAACTGAACTTTACTATGCTGGTAGTCATGGAATGGACATTATGGGCACTGTCAACAACAGTTTGTCCAATGACCACCCAAGCTGTGTTAAATCAACTGACCAGCAGGTAAGGTGTTTCTTTTGGAGAACTTTACTAGCAAGGTTCCTCTTGTACCTCCCACTAATCCTATAGGTGATGAGCACAATGATGATGATGATGATGTGATTGCGACACCTCAACCTCCATCACGATGAGGTTCCTCCTAATCCTTACACTATTATCATGTATGTAATTGTGTTATCGCTTGTACTCATTGAAGAGCTGTCACATGAGATCATTGATTGTTTTCTGCATGGATTATGTGCTTTTATTGATAGTTTCCTTAAGTATTAGTCCATAGAGTGTTATACAGCTTGTGTTATGAGTAACTCAGCTTGTAGAGTATTATCTCATGTTTTGTGCATTGTAAATGAAACAAAGTTCAAGTATGCCCTGGCATTCTTATTTAGTTTGTTGATTTGCATTTTAGAGAGTACGAACATGCCAAGAGTATATAGACCATGAGGGCCGCTCCCAGTAGTCTCTGGTTATCGATACCCCAGGTATTAACCTATGTTTTAATTGTTTATCCATTCTATGATTATGAATGTAGATATATTGGATGCTTATAATCTGTCGTCTCTGATCAGTTGGAGACAATGCGTGGCTGAGATGGTAGTAAATTGAAGTATGGTTGCAGCATGGATGATCAGGATGACTGGCATCAATTTAGTAGTCTTACTTTTGTAATTATCATTCTGATAAAAGAGGAACTTTATTGGTGCATAGAGGTTGTTATTATGCTGATACATTGTCTTGTTCTTGTGGATAATATTGATGAATGTATTTCGTTTTCATATCATTATAATATTTTGATATTATTAGTGCTTCAGAATTAATTTTAGAAATACATTTTCATGTTTATTAGATTTCTTACCAAAATCGTCCCTAAATAATATTCTTTGCAGATTTCGCCGCTAAAAAATTGATCACAAATTTGTCTCAAAATTCGTTCCGGAACAATGCTCATAATAAAAATCAATTTTTTTTGCTAAAATGGCGACAAATTTCATTGCAAATTACACTCCTAAAAGACAAAAATCGACGCAAATTAGCGATGGAATTGAGAATGTTCGTCGCTAATTAGCCACGGACATTCTCAGTTCCGTCGCTAATTAGCCACGGAACTGATAATCTTCGTGGCTAATTAGCTACGGATGCCTATCCGTAGCTAATTAGCGACGAAACTGAGAATATCCGTGGTTAATTAGCCACGGGCGATGCCTATCCATAGCTAATTAGCGACGGAACTAATTTCTGTCGCTAATTAGCCACGGAACTAAGAATATCCGTCGCTAATTAGCCACAGAACAAAAATCGATGCAAATTAGCGACAGAATTGAGAATGTACGCGGCTAATTAGTGGCGGACATTCTCAGTCCCGTTGCTAATTAGCCACGGCTAGGTATCGTCCGTGGCTAATTAGCCACAGAAATGAGAATGTCCGTGGCTAGTTAGCCACGTAACTGAGAATTTTTGTGGCTATTTAGCCACGGATGATGCCTAGTCGTGGCTAATTAGCCACGAACAATGCCTATCCGTAGCTAATTCGCGACGGAACTGAGAATGTCCGTGGCTAATTAGCCATAGACGATGCCTATCGGTGGCTAATTAGCCACAGAACTAATGTCCGTCACTAATTAGCCACGAAACTAAGAATATCCGTCGCTAATTAGCCACAAAACTAAGAAGGTCCGTCGCTAATTAGCGACGGGTATTCCCAAATTGTGCGACTAAATTTTTCAGATGAAATTGGCCACGATTTTTGCGACGAATTTTAGCGACGAACTTTGTGACGTAGAATTTTCGTCGCAAATTTAGCGACGAATTTTGCGACGACTTGATTTTTTGTGGCAAATTGGCGACGACATTTGCCACGAACATTTAGCGACGACAATTGCGACGGATATGTTCCGTGGCAAATTAGCGACGACATATCCAAATTTCCGTGGCTAAATTTAGCGACGCCATATTAGCTACAAAACTATTTTCGTAGCTAATGTCATAGCAAAACTGATTTAGCAACGACTTTTTGCAAATTTTTCGTGGCAAAATTTGTAGCTAAATTACAGTTTTTTTATAGTGCAATTCAATTGATGCAGCTCGCAAATAAGTGAAAACCAGAAAAAGAAAGTAAGCAACATGCATAGGTAACCAAGAAAATGATGGACATGCCGTTGGCTTGATGCAGCCACAGAAAAACTAATGTAATACCAAGACCTGCCCTTTCTGGTTCTAGTACGTGAGCCAAAACATACACGTTTGCATGCGTAAACAAACCCAAACCACCTGCCAGACTTGGAGAAGTAAAGTAAGAACGTCAATTAGACCCAAGCTATTTCATTTCATCTCTGGACATGTGTCAAATACGTAAGGTGAACATGAATATTTTGGATGTGATAGTGGTCAGTTGCATTCCTGGTGATCCCATCGACCACTTGCCAACAGTATGAATTATCAGATAACGAATATTTCTCCAGCAATGTGCTCCTTCATGCACATACATTTGTATGCCATGTCGCAAATAGCCTAATAGGAACTGCTTATACGTGAAGGAATAATTCCACACGGAGGTTCTCTTTACTAAAAGACTTCACCGGCCAAATGCAGCAAAAATTCCTTGTGTAACAAAATAAGAGAATTGGAAGAAAGCCACGTAAAATGGTAGTAATCTCCTAGCAGTTTGACAGAAAAGGAGACACGACTGCCACTTGCAGATGGAAAAGAAAAGAGAGAACGTGAGAAATCTCATATTCCATGGTGTAATGGCCTTTTCCCATTATAGCCTCGTTCAAGGCATGGAATGCAAGATATAAGTAGTCGCACAGCTGCACAATCCATGCAAATCTCATGAACAATGCCAAAGACACACACGACTGCACAGACATATAGAAGGAGAAGTGAATGTCTACCTCGTCCTTAGAGGCAAAGATTAACGTATAGGAGTTTGGTCACCTGCTTTCATATCGCCTGAATCATGTCTAGAGGTTTTCTCGTGTCCATCAACCCCGGTGAATTACCATTGAGTAAGAGGCAAAACTAGTCAAAAGGCCAACATTAATTCTCTATCAAAACTCTATCAGAAAGGGCAAGAAAGAGAGAAACTTACTGCAACATCAATTCCACAGTTGGCAAGTAGGCCTAAAAAAATGAGTTGTCTTGGGGCCAGCGAAACTGTTCCAGATGCCCGAAATGATGCCATGAATGCTTCTTTCCACTTAAGTAACTACGTTGAAGCGGCAGATCAGTTTCCTAGGATTAGCACAGCACATTCTCAAAAGGGTGAAGGGTGAAACACTACCATAGCCCAAAGGAGTCGATAATATCTGCTATGATGAGGAAAGCTGGAGAAAGTTGCCAATCTGTACATCTAGCTTCTTTATTTGACAGGCAGCACCACTGCTTTTTCTAATTTTATTTTTCTGGACCAAACTTGTGACATCCTGATTTTCGACCCCGTCCGAAGTAAAATGAAATGGGATTTTGCGAAAATAATTCAAGTTAGATTTGAATTGATGAGGACTTGAATTAATGGGAATTTGAATGTGACTTGAGATGAATGGGTGCAAATTCATATGTATGAGGCGCTGCTACATTATAGCCTTCATTCTTGGCTTGTTGGAGAAGTTTGGGAGGGGAAATTGCTATTGGATGGAGTTAAAGACTTATGGGGCATGTACTCAAGTGTTTTGGAAATTTTGGATTGACTTTTCAAGATTTCTTATTCCCCTTTGCCAGCTGAATGTTGGGGATTGCAACTATATCTCCTTTAGCTTCCTCTAGGTATTTTTACTTCTTCCACCTCCATTCTTCCAGCTGAGAACAACAACTCAAGAAGAGACTTACAAGGCTTTTTGAGCATCATCCGAGCTTCTTTCAGAGTTGTCGTAGACTTGAGTTGTAGTCGCTTTCGTACCGTCATTGTCCCGGACTAGTCGGCTTGTTTATCAGGTGAGTCAATTTCCCAAACATTTCTTAGGTTGTGATTATACTTAGAGGATTATATGAGTGTTAATCAGCTTGATAAGATGAGTGTTAGACCAGATTAGCACAAGTGACAGTGGTTTAGTTCAGTTTAGAGGATTTCTCTGGAATATGTTTACTAAACCATTGTTGTTTGCTGATTTTGTGGATCGAGATGTGATGAGATTATGAAGTCGGTTCTTTCATGAAAAGTGTTTTATACATCTTTAGCTTTGACATGTATTTTACCCAAGATTTTATGGATTTAAAAGGGAATTATGTTAATTTCGTTTTGAACAAAACAGAACTTCTATTTTTGCTAGAACTTGTGACCTTTTAATATTCTATGAATTTTTATCAATTCTTTGAGTTTGAATTTTGAAAGAGTTTCTTCACAAAAGTTGTTTGTCACTTCTTTTACTTTAACATAGTCGAATTTTCAGATTAAACGAATGAGTTTTGGACTTTGAACCAAACTGGTTTTGGGGAATGTGATTTTTGAAATTGGATGTAGTTTTTGTAGTAGTTTGAGCAATTGACTGCTCTTGTTACAGAAAGATTTATATCAAGGTGTCTATGAAAAATATTCGTTTATGTGTGCTTTATAACATATTCAAATTTCAGAATTTTACGAACTCGTTTGATTATGTTTCCGGATTTAGATGTGGAGATACGCAAGTGACTTGGTTTTGCTAGTTAGGGTGGTTTCACGTTTAGCTGAGTTGGCACGGTATGGGATGAGTGCAATAAGACCGGATGTTCGACTTCCTTAATGTTGACTGAATGGTGTGTGTGATTATGTGATGACTGGCGTGTGACACAAACTACCCTGAGGTTGAGAACCTTTTGCGGGAACTTAGCTTGAGGCCACAGACTATCCTGAGGTGAGAACCTTTCGTGGGATATGAACTTAGCTTGAGGTTTTGTTCCACAGACTACCTTAAGGTGAGAACTTTTCGTGGGATATCCCTGAGGTGAAAACTTTTCACGGGTTTTGTTAAGCCTAACGAGGCAGACTGTCGCACACCTGAGGCGAGAATTTTCACGGGTTGTGGCAATGACATAAGGCGTGATTATGCCGATCGAGAAACATCTGAAATGCTTAATTGAACTGATGATATGATGCACCTTATTATGGAACGAAATTGTGTGACATGATATGAGACGTGTTATAACGATTTGGCCTTATAATCGAGACTTTTGATATTATATGAGGATTAATGGGAAAGTGCTCTAGTTGTTAAAGATGTTTGTCATAGAGTGAACGTCACTAGACGATGTAGAGTCTCATATGACGTAGAGTCTCAGACGCCGTAAAGTCTTAGGCGTCGTAAAGTCTCAGGCGATGTAGAGTCTCAGACCTGAGATAATCTAATAGTTTCCATACCTTGATTTGTTTGTTGTGAATATATTAACCTTGGGTGAATTTCTTCCTAATCAGGGCTTGGAGAGTTAACTCGGTGAACTGTTTTTCAGGTACCTAGATGGAGGTACGACACGTGCGTTATGGGGTTCCATAGGCGATAGTGTTTGAGCACTCCTTCTTGGTGGACCTAGAGCTCATGGCTGTAGATCCCGGAGTTTAGATAAACCATTTCTGGTTTAGTCTCTTATATATTTGAACCCAGGGTTGTTTATAAGATGTACTTTACGTAATTTGGTTGTTCTGCTTTCTTATCTCAAATTAGATTATTGTCCGAGAATTATTTATTATACTTCTGCATGTGCATAGAAGATTGGGTCGGCGACGCCACCTGGGAACGTTGCATTTTAGTCGGCCAACGTGGGATGTGTGCACGCTCGAGGTTTGGGGCGTGACAAAACTTCCAATCTTCCAATTCTGGTGACCCTGGTTATCCTAGAAGCTCCCAACTCCTGTCAAACTTCGTGAGGAAAATGCAAAATTGCCACACCAAATGAGCAAGTGATTAGGAATTGGGGAAAAAAGGGTTTCTGTGTAAAGGACACAGGGAGGTAAGATGGTGTCTTCAGTTGGAGAATCATAATTCAAATATACATCAGCTTGTAACTTCAGAGACTTACTTAATTCGGATTGAAGCTCTTTCTTCCCAACTAGAGCCTATCTGTTGCTTCTGGCTTTTCACTTTATATCCGTTTTGCCAATCAAACAAAATTCATCATCAACATGCAGCCCATAATTCATAATCCTAGACTTTCTTCATATGCTAGATACGAAGGACCTGCTAGGAATTACATGCCACGATTGGCATTACCACGCTGAACAAGTTACACCTCTCAAAAGCCACCAAGAAAAGAATTTTGTGTTGATCATGAGGAGAATTTTTAACAGCTATGCAAAGATTGCAGACATCTACCTAGAAAACAAAAGCATAAGGTGCAGCATGCACTAGCCAGACCAACACGAAACTTTCAGGGAAACATCCCAAAACGGTTGATTCTCATTATATCAAGCTTGCAGACAAGTCGTGTGAACAAGCACGCTAAGATCACTATACGGGAAGAAAAATAAGAGAGAAGCGGGGAATTTCAGTGGAAACAGATGGCAAGACTCATGGAATCGTGGAAAGACCAATCTGATCGACCGATTGATCAAAATGATGCTGAAACAAAGGGGTGGAGATGAGAGAGAACTTAGATGGAGGAGATCGTTAAACTGGACAGAATCCTGGAAATGTTGCGCTCTTCTATGAGATGAAGGCACAATTCTAACGGTGCTTATTCAAGTTCCGTGCATGTAAAAGTTAGTAATCAAGTATGAACATCATTCTTGAAGATCTGTTACTTTAGGTGAAAGTTATTGATTGTATTAAGAGATTCTTAGATTTCTAAATTGACAAATTTACTTCTTTTTACATCAGTTCTATTTTGTTTTTGCCAGTGATTCAAATTCGTCAATCAATTTTTCTTTGTTCAAAATGGTCACTAAACTTTTTGAGTAGTACCACCATTTGTCTTTTGCACAATTCCAGCGGCGGATTTTGCTGACATATGTTAGAATTTGCTAAAGTGGACTTTAGTGTTTTCTATAAAGCCGACTTGGATGTGAAATTTTTTGCATTGTTTCAAAATTCTCTCTCATCTTGGCCATGAAGAATCCAAAAAAAAAAAAAAAGACTGCTGCCTGACAGCTGCATGCCTTGAGCAATGCCAGCGATGACGGTGTTATTGGCAACCACCGCGTGGTAGTCGTACCCCCTCAGCACGGTTGTGCGACCACCATTGCAGTGTTTGCTTGAGATTCCAATGGTCGTCGAACCCTCCTCCTGTTTCTATTTATGGTGGAATGCCGGATTTGATGAGACCAGCGTGTATGACCACCGTCGCAGTGGTCAGCTTGCTGATAAGATCGTGCTGCTCTTCCTCCGACCATCGGGATAGACGAAATGACCACCGCCATGGTGGCTGGCCAAATTTAGCCAAAGGATTAACCCAAGGACGTTCCATCAAACGTACATAGTTCATTTTGAGAAATGTAAATGAGTAAAGGAACAATTTTGAATTTCTGACAAAAGTATAGGAGCCAATCTATGACATTTTGCTTTCTTATATAAGGAAAGTTGCTATGGGTAGAGAATTTATTAGCTACAATGTAATGTTTTCAATTTAAATTTACTTGCAGAGCAAAAAGAAGAAGAAAGAAAACTTACTCATCACAGTAAAAGATCCACTAAATGCGATGAAAAAAGTCACTTGCGTTAATACTTTTCAATAAATGATCCAGCGATTTTGGTGCTGCATAAATGCCATATAGGTGAAAACAGAATGAAACTATTGAATCAGATTTTTTCCGTTATTCCAAATGGACAAATTTAATGGAAGTACTTTAATGCGTTCCGACAAGTTACAAGAAGATTGTCACAGATCATGGTGGTTTCCCTCTATAAAGTTGCCCGAGGAAACGGATCACCACGAGTCCTGCTGTTCTAAAGCAATACTCTTAACAGAAAGACCCCATAGCGTTGTCTCCTCTATCCGTTGTTTTCAGGGACCATTGTCTGGGTTGACCTTTCTTCCTGCCGGGAGACCATGGCATCTCCTCTGTCATCATTGCAGAGGACGGTCGCCTGGATCCTTGTTCCATTCCTATGTGCCGCTTTGCTTCCCTGTCTAGGTCACGGTCTGTTCTGTATTTTCTCTTGCTTTAGTTCTCTTGAAGATTTTGCAGTTTTTATCACTGAAGGGTTATTTTTTCTGATCAAAATGGCTGAGAATTTCTAACCAAGAAAACTTCGTTTTACATATTGTCAGAAACAAGTATTTTCGCTTTCCATTGACTAATATGATGCGCCAACTTAATTGCCCTGGTTGAGTTACTTAAAGCACATGGAATAATAACTCAAAACTGTGGAATGTAAAATGTCCTAATCCTGAATAACCCATTTCCTTGAAAGTTCAAGTGATGATTCGTGTGAATCTGTTGCAGGTATGAAAATTAATGCATCACAGTCCACGTTAAATGTCAAGAGGTCAGACTTCCCTGCCGACTTCTTGTTCGGAGCTGCTACTGCTGCCGTGCAGGTGCATGTTCTTTTTATTATCCGAACAGATCTCAGCCTTGTCTTTGTGAACCTCCTCAATGCCACGGCATCATCACCATCCTCTGGCAACACAACTCCTTACTGCTAACTCATCCTTCAGCTTGAGTGGCAATGCAGCTTGAGCGAATTAGTATCCAACAAGATATCACCTAGTCACTGATGCGAATCCTAGTGTTACTTTGATGTATGCAGGTAGAAGGATCAGCCAGAAAATATGGGAAAGGACTTAGTACCTGGGACACCTATGCGGAGAGATTCCAAGGTGGATAACATTGCAAAACCGCTGTTCAATTGTTTTGTCTCTTGTAATCAAATCGCACTCAATCGTTTCTGACTGGAGTTTTAAGCAGGCGCCACCATACATTGACTCGGGTCTAATATATTTGATGGTCTCTCTTGTTGATCAGGAAAGATTATAGACAAGAGTACCCCAGAAAATGGAGTCGATTCTTATAGACGTTATAAGGTAGGAACTTCATAACCTCATATAAACACGTTTCTGGTGTTTGATATGAGAACATATACTATTTAATGTAAAAGGGCTAGCGACTCTTCTTGGTGATGTATTGGTTTATACTCTACTGCAGAAAGATGTAAAGTTGCTTAAAAGACTTGGCGTGGATGCCTACAGATTCTCTATTCCTTGGACAAGGATTCTGCCTAGTTAAGTCGTCATCCATATCGTTCAGTAGCAAAAATCCACTGTCCATATAGTTTACCGTCCAACTTGCTGCCTTAAAGTCATGCTTATGTTGTTAGATTTACAGTTTGTCGGACCTTTCAGCTTTACTTTGAGAATTTCGAAACAAATAACCTCCCTTACTTTGGAACATGTAGGTGGATCGTTGAGCGGTGGAGTGAACCAAGAAGGCATCGATCATTACAACAATCTCATTGATGAATTAATAAAGAAAGGTGAGTACTTCAATGATACAGTATCACGGTTCCTTTTTTTCTTTTTTAATGGATATGTAAGATATCGGATTGTGTGCAGAACCAATGTGGATGAACAACGTCCAGTGCAAGCTCGCATTTTCCATATCAATTTTACAAAATGTTCCCAAAGAAACCTTCTGAACCCAAAGCAACATAATGTCCCAAATCACAGATCACTGCCCCTGCAACCCTCACAAGATGTCCTAAAGACTCGCAAATGTCTCAAAGAGTCCAACTAGATTGCTCCAAGACCATAGCTACAAAGTACTTTGACACGGGAGCGGCTTCATTAATCCTCCCAAGTTAATTAGGCAAAGATACTCCCCATCTAGACCAAGATCCATATCTTCAGCTGTCAAAGTCAACTTTTTAGCCAATAAGAAAATTGATATTTTAACACGAATAACAAATAGAACACTTTGAGGACTCTATCAACAGAAAGGATTAATGCCAATTGAAGAACAATCCTCCAGAGTGATAAATTGCTCTATTCCTTGCGCATTTAAGAAGTATCTTGCTAAGAGCTTTCCCCTTAGCAGTTTGCAGCATCTAAGAAATTTTCAACATTCCAGTCGCCAGCTCAATACTGTTCTATTGTACTTTGTTAGCTATCTGTTTCTCCAGTTGTAAGCAACTCTTTTAGAGCTTGATGACATGGTGAAATAGTAGTAATGTCCTCCTTCGGTACTCACATACGAAGGTGAAATTCCATTCCCTGACTGCTAATCGAGACTTGACCTTTTCTTGTGATCTAATGTAGGCATTGAACCACTTGTGACAATTTTTCACTTCGATCCACCACAATGGCTGCAAGACAAATATGGAGGGCCCTTGAGTCGGAAATTTGTGTGAGCAGCATCGCAATCTCTTTCCCAATATTGAAGTCTTGTGATTTATCTTCTTTTAGATGTATTAAAACATGATTGTAATCAATCAACAATTTTCTCCGTTTTTTGCAGGGATGATTTTACGGATTATGCTGAAATTTGTTTCAAAACATACGGAGATAGGGTTAAAAAGTGGATCACAGTGAATGAGCCGCTGATGGTAGCCCAACTTGGTTATGATTATGGAGTTGCGCCGCCTGGGAGGTGCTCTGTACCAGCTCATGCATGCCCTGCTGGTAATTCATCCATTGAGCCTTATGTTGTGAGTCACAACCTAATACTTGCTCATGCTGCTGCTGCCAGGCTCTACAAGGAAAAGTTTCAAGTAAGCCAAATAACCTATCCTTATTCTGATTGCTTTATTTTGTCACATCTATTGTATTAGCTCTAGTTTCTGGTATCTTCGAAAGAACTGTAGCTTCAAATCTTCAAATTTCTTCCTAGGCTAATCAAGGTGGAGAAGTTGGTATAGCCCTTGTAGCTCAGTATTTTGAGCCCTATTCAGAATCAGCAAAAGATAAAAAAGCTGCCAAAAGAGCCTTGGACTTCCACTCGGGATGGTAAGTAAAATTGCTTAGATCAGTGTGCAGCACAGAAAGGAAAAATTGAAGACACATAGGTTCGTGTGATAAAACTGTGATATGATGTAATTATAACTTTGTTCGCTGTTTTTCATCTTCAACAGATTTTGTCCGCTCAAGTTAAAAATCAATGAATTTTCTGCTGCTTGATTTTAGACTATGTCAGGAAAAGTGAGAACTCAAAGAAGCTAGCTTTATTCTGCTTCCATTATTTAAGATGGTATCACTCTTTGATAGTCCCTTCAATTGATCACATCATGTAACCAAAATCTTCACATTTCACTTCAATGATCCTCCCATCTTCCTCCCTATCTTTCAACAGCTCAAAACCATTGCCTCGTAACAGGTTCATGAAGCCACTAGTTTATGGATCATATCCAGCTTCAATGAGAAGTATAGTGAAAGAGAGATTGCCCACTTTCACCACCGCAGAGAAAGAGCTGGTTAAGGGATCATTCGATTTTATTGGCTTCAACTACTACACAACCAGATATGCCAAAGCCGTAGATGTAGATCCGACTGCACCTCCAACCAGCTTCAGTCTTGACTTGCATGCAGAACTCCGAAGTATACATTTGATCATAACTTATCCCTAAATGACCTAGGAAGAGCCTGAAAACAACAGCTGAGACTTGGTTGCTCTTTTTTGGTTGTTGCAGCTGATAAAGATGGAGTGCCAATTGGTGAAAAGGTGTGAGAACAATGAAGCAAAAAAAGGGATGCTTTAGAAAGAAGATAATATTCATCGTAGGCATTTCTCCTAAAAACTCCTGTACATTTTTTGCACATTGCAGGCTGAAGGAAGCAACTTTATCTATATATACCCAAAGGGGATACAAAAATTTCTGCGGCGCATAAAGAGGAAGTACAAAAGCCCCAAAATCTACATAACTGAGAATGGTCTGAAATCCTAGATGGTTTTATTCATTCCTGTAAAAGAAGATTTCTATTTCCTAAATGACTAGTGTTGATTGACAGGAGTCACGGAAGCAAAAGTCGATGCCAGGCCCATTCAGGCAGCACTGAAGGATCAACACCGCATCAAGTTTGTCTTGCAACATTTGCATCGGATCAATCTAGCAATCAAGTAAGCATTTCGATCCAAAAACGTACTTTTTAGCATCATTACATATAGCAACAAGGATTTGGTTCTAACCATACTTGCTTGACAAAAAAGGGATCTTTTCACTTATTTTAGCAAAGAGAGAACTTCAGGCTCCGAATCGAATAGCGAACAGTGAAAAGGAATTCTTACAAGGTACCAGATAGGCAAAGCACCGAATTTAACTTATTTACTTGCTTAATGCATCTTGTAGGAAAGGCGTAAATGTGAAGGGATATTTTTACTGGTCTCAGCTTGACAGCTTTGAGTTTGGAGATGGCTATACAACAAGATTTGGGCTGTACTACATCGATTACAAGAACAATTTCAAGCGCATACCTAAACTGTCGGCAAAGTGGCTCCGCGCATTTCTTAAAGGCAAAGAAGAAACAGTGGACATGTCGCAGTCTTCTGGTCAATAGATCAACAACGTATGCGCTATCCTTCTATCAGGTCCAGTTGTCAAAATTTTTCTTGGACGTCAGATCTAATGCTATTTTCCAGCGAGTACCCACATTTGACAAGAGATGCAGTTGGAAACGATGTACCAGTATCATTGAGGAAGACGAAATGTGCCGCATTATATGAGAAGTATACAAGATGAAGCTGTCAGTCTCTTACAGGGACAGTGCACTCGTCGAACTTGAAACTGAATACATCCTTTTGTTGTGCTTGCACTTGCCCATGCGCTCATGAACCGATCCTGCAAATTGTTCCACAATTTAGGCCCTGCCAACATGCACTACGGGACACATAATTGATTCAGTCGGCTACCGTGAAATGAATGTGGTTCGCTCGTGGCCTGAATTGGTAACCATACTTAGCGCTTGTTGAATTGTTGTCCCCCTAAGCAGAAACCACTAGCGTTCGATTACCAGATTGATTAGAGAATGAAAATGAACCGGGGTTCTCATAGAACTGGATATCTTTAAGGGAGAGCGAAGCGTCCGGCTAATTCCAAGCATGAACACTGTACTGTAATGGCAACTAAAGATTGCATGAACCCAATTTAATTCATGCAATTTGCTAGAGAAATATTCGTTTCTATACGAAATATTCTGATGCGATCCTTTCTTACAGTGCTATTGAGCTCGAGCAGATACAAAAGGTACATGGATCATCGAGGGGAAAAAAAGAAAGAAAAAACAGAGGAACGGATTAAATTTCCCACAAAAAAGTGAAGGAACCACTGGGGACATGTTTTTTTAGAATAGGAAGTTATTACAATGTAAAGAATTTTCGGTTTCTTTTTAAATGTATAAAAAAATTATAAAGCATAATGCGAACATTGTTTACACTAATGTTCACTTATGATGGTAAATCGCTTTAAGGCTACACCAATGTTACATATGTATATGTGAGAAAATCATCACTCAAAATAGACATGGTTAATGAAAGTATTTGAGTACATTTTTTTTAAAACAATTATAAGATTTGATTGCATTATTGGAAAGTTTTACAACTTCATTTTCGTTATAAGTTTTTGATACTTCAGGTACACTTGCTTGCCACCCGGAGGAGGAAAAGAATAAGAAAGCGGAAATAATATATTTGGTTCGACACATTGGAGAATGTTCGAGCTGGAAACGTGAACTCAGACAGCAACTTCACCGAAAAAGAGCTGGAAGCTTCTCGCCCAATTCCATGTCCGCTTCCGAAGCTCGTAGGTTGAACTGCCCTCCCTGGGCAATGCACTTCTCGATTTTTATCCTGACAGACCCCGCCCGATAGGCATCTGAGAGCATATCAACCTTGTTTTCCAAGGCGGACAATTGATGTTTGGTAATGTGACCTGCTTCTGATGTCAAAGTTGGCTCATGCAGCATATAGGATTCGTGAGTGTAGGGGGTTTAGGGTGGTGCATACTCGTAGCAAGGATGACCGCACATTGAAAAGGGAGCAGGGAGTTGTTTGAGGGTAATAATGTGATATGTGGTATGGAGGCATGGAGGGTGTGGTGGAGGAGACTGCACTACATAAGAAGGGGGTGCATGAGCAGATGGATAAGGTGGATTACGAGCATGAAACTCGTTGTGGGTACGTTGGAAGGAACTAGGTTGGTTGGTCATGCTTTCCATTTAGAAGAACACCAAAGCTATTCGCTCGATCCCACGGACGGCGCCAATGATGAAGCTTGAAGTGGGATGACAAACTCAGCCAGTAAACTTAAGTCGGACAATCAAAGTGCACTGCAACAAACGGGTCGGGACTTGCAGGTTCTGTTAGCACTGATCACGAGAGAAAATTTAGAGGAAAAGGAGAGGACACCTTTAAAGTGAAGGGACAAGTTGTTCTTCTACCACGAAGAAGTCAGAGAAGACAGTAACAAGAGCTCAGATCACTATTTATATGTTTTTGTCGGTAAATGTCGGGTTATGTTGGATAGGCTGCGGTCTAAGGTTAAAAGCGGCGAAAGGGTGTGACAAATAGTATTCCTACCTTTGTAGGGGCCAATGCATATTCAACCATGGCATCACCTCTGTCATCATCGCAGATAACTGTCACCCAGATTCTCCTTCCATTCCTATGCGCCGATTTGGTTCTCTATCTCAGGCATGGTCCGTCATGTTATTTCTCTTGATTATCTTTTCTTTAAGATTTCACAGTGGTTCAATCACTGATGGGCCATTTCTTTGTGATAAAAATAGCTGAGAAATGCTAACCAAGAAATATTTGTTCAAGATATTGTTAAAAAGAAGCATTTTTCTTTCCGTTGACTAATATGATGCACCATCCTATTAGACATGGTTGAGTTGGTTAAAGTACACGGAATTGAATATCGAATCACGGCTCAAAATATGGAAGGTAAATTGTCCTAGAGCGCCATCCTAACCAACCCATTTATCATAACGTTCTCTGTCAAAGCTCGGTAGCAGCAGCTTCATATATTGGTGATCTGCAAATTTTTTTAGGTATGAATGTCAGCACATCAGTCTGAATTAGACGTCAAGAGGTCAGACTTTCCAGCTGACTTGTTGTTCCAAGCTGCTTCTTCTGCTGTGCAGGTACATATATCTTTTTATTATCCTAATATATGTCAGCCTTTTCATTTAGAAATCACTAGTGCCATGGGATGGTCACTATGCTCTGGCTGTCACAATCCCTTACTGTTGTTTCATCCTTCAGCTTAAGGAGCAATGCAGCGTGATTGAATTAATCCCCAACAAGATATCACCAATGACTGACCCTAATCCATGCGTTGCTTTGATTGGTGCAGGTAGAAGGATTGGCCAGGAAATATGGGAAACGACTAAGTACCCAGAACATCTATGCTGAGAGAGATTCTGTAGTGGATTACACTGCATAACCCCGTTCAATTGTTCTGTCTTCTGTGATCTAATCACACTCGATCATTCTGACTAAAGTTTAAGCAGGTGCCATTGGCACATTTATTCATATCTAATATACTTGATGTCTCGTTTTGTTAATCAGGAAAGATTGTAGACAAGAGTACACCAGAAACTGCAGTGGATTCTTATAGACGTTATAAGGAAGAAATTTCATTACATCACACAAGCACATTTCTGGCCTTTAATAGTAGAACTTATACTATATTTTAAGAGGGTCTGGGTGACGTATTGTTTTATAAGCCGTTGCCGTAAGATGTGAAGTTGCTAAGAGAACTTGGCTTGGATGCCTACAGATTCTCTATTTCGTGGACGAGGATTCTGCCTAGTAAGCGTCATCCCTATAATTCAGTAAGAAAATCCATTTTCCCTTCCCTATACTTTGCTGTCCAACTCGCTGCCCTGAAAGTCATGCTTATGTTATAAAATTTGCAGGTGGTCAGACCTTTTAGCTTTCCTTTGACAAATTTTTTTTTTAAGCGGAGAACTTTTGTCACTTTAAAACATGTTGGTGGATCCTTGAGTGAGGGAGTGAACCAAGAAGGCATTGATCATTACAATAATCTTATCGATGAATTAAAAAAAATGGTGAGTACTCCAATGATACAGGATCTCGGTTACTGTTCTCTTTTTTATCGATATGTAAGACGTAGTATTGAGCATGGAACCTATGTAAATACAATGTCCACTACAAGCTCGCAATTTCCTAATCAATCCAACAAATGTCTCCAAAGGAACTTTCTGAATCCAAAGCAATATATCGTCCCAAATCACACAGCAAAACCATATAGCCCCAGTACCCTCTCAAGATGTCCCAAAGACTCAAATGTCTCAAAGCATCCAACCAGATTGCTCCAAAACCAAAGCTAGAGAGTACTTCGACATGGCAGCAACTTCAATAATCCTCCCAAGTTAAGCAATAAAACATACTCCCCACCTAGAGCAAAGATCCTTATTTTGCGCAGTCAAAGCCAACTTTTTGGCAATTAATACGGGTATCAAATAGCACTCTTGAGAACTCTATCAACAGAGGGATTAATGCCACTATGAACTACATCATGTTCCTCCAAAGGTAATAGATTGCTTCATTCTATGCCCATTTGAGATATATCTTGCTCAGAGCTTTCCCCTTAGCAGTTTGCAGCATCCAAGAAAGTTCAACATTCTAGTCACCAACTTAATACTGTTCTGTTTTACTTTGTTAGCTATCTATTTCTCCAGTTGTAAGCATTTCTTTTAGAGGTCGATGACATAGTCAAACATTAGTAATGTCCTCCTCCATTGCTAACCTACAAAGGTAAAATTCCATATGCTTACTGCTAAATCAAAATCTGACCTTTTCCCGTGATCTAATGTAGGCATTGAACCTCTAGTGACAATTTTTCACTTCGATCCACCGTTAGTGCTGGAAGATAAATATGGAGGCCCTTGAGTCGGAAATTTGTGTGAGTGGCATCTTAGTCATATGATATTTCTTCTTTTTAGATATATTAAACATTGTTGTCATCACTCAACAGTTCCTTCCTCTATTTTTTCCAGGGATGATTTTAGGAATTATGCTGGATATTTGTTTCAAAACTTATGGATACAGGGTTAAAGAGTGGATCACAGTAAATGAGCCGCCGATGATAGCTCAACTTGGTTACAATTATGGAGTTGCAGCACCTGGGAGGTGCTCCGTACCAGCTCATGCATGCCCAGTTGGTAATTCATCCACTGAGTCTCATGTCGCGAGCCACGACCTAATACTTGCTCATGCTACTGCTGCCAGGCTCTACAAGGATAAGTTCCAAGTGAGCCATAGACTTCAACCTTCCTCTCATTGTTTGACCAATTATCACATCTATTTTGTCAGCTCTAGTTACTGGTATCTTCAAGATAGCTATACCTTCAAATTTTCAAAATTTGTTCCTAGGCCAATCAAGGTGAAGAAGTTGGTATAGCCCTTGTAGCAAAGTATTTTGAGCCTTATTCTGAATCAGCAAAGATAAAGAAGCTACCGAAAGAGTCTTGGACTTCACCTCAGGATGGTAAGTAAAATTGCTTGAATCCTATATGAAGATAAAAAAGGAAAAAACGTAGATATGTTTGCACGATGAAACTGTGATATAATTTAATTATATAACTATCTTCCTAATTATCATCTTCAACACATTGTCCCTCAAGTAAAAAATCAATGAATTTTACGCTGCTTCATTTTAGACTACAGGAAAAGTGATAAAGCAATGAAGTTTGCTTTATTCTGCTTCCGTATTTTAAGATGGTATCGCTCTTGGATACTCTCTTCATTTTATTACATTATGTAACCAAAATCTTCACTTTTCACTTCAATGTTCATCCCATCTCCCTTCCCATCTTTCAACCACTCAAAAACATTGCCTCGTAACAGGTTCATGGACCCACTGGATTGTGGGGATCATATCCAGCTTCCATGAGAAGAATAGTAAAAGAGAGGCTACCCACTTTCACCAACGTAGAGAAAGAGCTGGTCAAGGGCTCATTTGGTTTTATTGGCTTCAACTACTACACAACCAGATATGCCAAATCCGTAAATGTAGATCCAGCTGCACCATCAACCAGCTTCAGTCTCGACTTGCATGCAGACATCCAAGGTATGCATATTGATAATATCTTATCCCCAAATACCTAGGAAGAAGCTGAAAACAATAGCTGAGAGTTGCTCTAATTTGGTCGTCGCAACTGATAAAGTTGGGATTCTGATTGGTGAAAAGGTGTGAAGACAGAAGCAAGAAAAACCAGAAGCTTTCGTAGGAAGACGATTCTCCTTGTAGGTGTTGCTCCTAAAAACTGCTGCACATTTTTTTGCACATAGCAGGCTGAGGGAAGCAGCTATATTTACATATATCCAAAGGAGATACAATAATTTCTGGAGCGCATAAAGCAGAAGTACAAAAGCCTCAAATTGTACATCACTGAGAATGGTCTGAAATCCTGAAGGGTTTTATTCGTCCCTGTAAAAGAAGACGCTCTTTCCTAAATGAACAGTGTTGATTGACAGGAGTCATGGAAGCAAAAGTCGATGCCAGGCCTATTAAGGAAGCACTGAAGGATCACTGCATCAAGTTTGTCCTGCAACATTTGCATCGGATCAAGCTAGCAATGAAGTAAGCGGTTTGAGCCAAAAAGATTTATTTTAGCATCACCACAGGTAGCAACAAGGATTTGGTTCTAACAGTACATACTTAATAAAAACGGGATCTTTTCACTTATATTTGCAAATAGAAAAACTTAGATCCCAAATTGAAAAGTCGGCAGTGAAAAGGAATTTTATAAGGTACTAGGTAGGCAAAACAGTGCACTTAAACTCATTTTCTTCCTTAACTTACCTTCCTTTATGCACCTTGCAGGGAAGGAGTAAATGCGAAGGGATATGTTTACTCGTCTCAGCTTGACAGCTTTGAGTTTGGAGATGGCTATACAACAAGATTCAGGCTGTACTACATTGATTACAAGAACAATTTCAAGCGTATACCAAAACTGTCAGCAAAGTGGCTCCCTGCATTTCTTAAAGGCAAAGAAGAAACACTGGACCTGTCATAGTCTTCTGGTTAATCGATCACCAAGTATGCACTTACTCTTATCTGGTCCTGTTGTAAAAAGTTCATTTGTACATTGGATCTAATGCTATTTGCTAGCAAGCACCGATATTTAAGGAGAGTTGCAGGTGCAGACTATGTACCATTAGCATTGTGGAAGAGGAAATGCGGCATAATACAGGAGAAGTTAGAAGCAAAATTCCACTGTCAGACTCTCACAGGGACCGTGCCACTCATGGAACTCCAACTTGAATACATCCTTTGCTGTGCTCGCACTTGCTCATGCGCTCAGGAAACGGTCCCTCTATTTATTCCACAATATAGGCCACCCCACGGTATCACCAGGAAATTTGTTTCCATGTCAAAATAACAGCGAACATCACTCTACAGCGGGAGGGCTCACAGTCACATGCACTACGGAACACGTAATAGATTCAGTCGGCTTCTGTGAAACGAATGCTGTTAGCCTCACAGCCGATATTGGTAATCAGACGTAGTGCTTGATGGATTGTTTTCCTCCAAGCACTAGCTTCTAATAAGTAGATCGATGAAAAAATGTGCGCCACTATAATTAATCCCGTTACTTATCCTAATAATACTCTCACAAAAGTACATTCAACATTAAAACTAAAAAAGTAATTATCGTGTCGAAAGGCAATTAATATTAATTCATTTTTACTTGGCTCGTTATTCTAGAAGTTTACCGAGAGTCGGTCCTTGTCCTGGCGACCACTTTGTGCCCTCGTTGGGCCAGGTTGCTACCTATGAAAACGAAAATAATTGAAGATAATGAGTTGGTTCGACCGTGGGCTCTCATGAAATAATTTAGAGGGAGATAGGGAAGCGTCCGGCTGAAGCCGAGGATGAACACTGTTCGGTGACGAAAAGCATAGTCAAGAAAAAAAGATTGCACGAACTCGTTCCCATTGCTAACCTTTTCCCGAACATATATTCGATTCGTCCGAGAAAACCTTACGCGATCCTACCTTGTAGAGCGCTATTGAGCTTCAGCAGCTCAATGTTATAATAGCAGAAGCTGAGTCCATCCTCTTTATTTTCATCGACGGATCAGACCCGAGAGAAGAGCCAATGGCCAAGGCAACAAGAGTCGTCTCCGATTTCGTCGCCTTCCTCAACGCTTCCCCCACTGCTTTTCATGCTGTTGGTAACTCTCCTCTCTCTATATTCCTCTATTTGCTCCAATCTGGTTCGTGAAGAAATGCGACCGAGTGGAAAAGTGGGGTAAAAATTCGCGTCTATCGATCGAAAGAAACCATTTTGCTGATTACCCATTTGTGGGTAGATCGGTGGCTCATTCGAGCTGCTGTCCAATGCTGATTTTGATCTCTCTCTCTCTCTCTCTCTCTCTCTCTCTCTGAGTGTAGATGAGTCGAAGAGGCTGCTGCGAGACGCGGGTTACGAACAGGTTTCGGAGAGAGAGGATTGGAACTTGGAAGCAGGAAAGAAGTACTTCTTTACCAGAAACCACTCTACCATAGTGGCTTTCGCCGTTGGTAAAAAGTATGCTTCGCCTTCAGTAATAAATTTTCCTTGATTTTCTTGGACTACTCTTAGTTGTTTTCAATCGGTGTCTTATTGAGTCTTATTCGAATGATTGGCTAGATATGTTGCTGGAAATGGATTTCATATAGTCGGCGCTCACACCGACAGTCCTTGTTTGAAACTAAAGCCTGTCACCAAGGTAGTCGACTTGGTGATATCTGAATTTTCATTGGTTCAATGCTCAAAATATGAATTCCATATGATTCCATGAAAAAGGTGAGTAGAAACTTAGTTTGGGATAATGGCGGCTTCTTCAGGTGAGCAAAGGCAAATGTCTGCAAGTGGGCGTGCAAACTTACGGAGGTGGGCTGTGGCATACTTGGTTTGATCGGGACTTGACTATTGCAGGACGTGTCATGATACGAGAGGAGAAGGATGGTTCTGCTTTGTATTCACATCGACTGGTCAGATTAGAGGAGCCAATTATGCGGATTCCGACCTTAGCAATCCACTTGGATAGGTCTTTGCTTCGTTTTATCCTTTATCTTATGTTATGTCGTGTGATAACGTGCTTTGTAGGTTATATTCTGTAAGTCCCAAGTGCATTGGCATCTGACTTATCTTTTGACAGAGGTGTAAATGATGGATTTAAAGTGAACACGCAGACTCATCTTCTTCCAGTGTTGGCAACATCTATTATGGTACTTTTTCTATTTTGTATTTTTGCATTTAACCAAATTTTTCGGACAGTATGGTGCTTAGAGATATAGTTGTATAAATTGTTAAAGTAAAATGAAAATCAATCAAAGCACTCAGCTTAAAAGCTGCTACTTCACCTATCAATCCTATTTCGTCAAGGTTTTATATGGATGCTGAATCTATTATAACGAGATTACTTGATCTGTTGAGTAGCTTCATTTTCTTGCTACTTGTATCTATGTGAGAGTTCTACTTTACTGGTGGTTCTACCATACCATTATCTAGTCAATCATGGTCGGATATTGTTCTCATTGATAGTTTACTTTGACATTTCTCCTTCTCATTCTTCTAAAAAAACTTGGCATACTGCTGCCTGTTTGTAACATTGTGAATATGAGCTCAAGGCAATTCTTTCTGTGGGAACAAGCCTTATTTCTTTACTCTAATTTTACTTCTGGACATGACCTTAGCTTGCTTTCTTGCTAATTGCTCTTTTTACTGATTTATCCTTAAGCCACTTCATGTTCTTGCCGGAAGGCGAAAGAATCACCAAATCAATAACCACAATCAGTCATTATATGGCTCAGCTTGGTATTGCCATATTCTGTATATGGATTCATCATAATATCTTCTTATGAAAGAATCTAAGGGTCTGTTTATTTCGCAAAAAATGAGTGATTTGGAGAATATTCAATTGCTTGTATTGCTTACAAAATTGTATGAATGAAATATTTTTACCGCAAATATGTTTGGACATAAATTATTGTTGTTGGAAAAACATTTTTCATTGACTCATTATATTTCAAGTAATACAAGCGATCATTTTTAGGAAAATATTTTCTAAATCGTTCATTTTCCGTGGAACAAATGGAGCCTAAATTACTTAACTACTCCCAGGGGTCTATGCTTTGAAAGGTCAGCATTAACTCATGCCCCCATGGATATAATTAAAAGCCTGATTGAATATCCTCTATGCTTGAGCTTGACAGTAGAAATTCAGGCAGCTTATTTCTTGCAGGAGTCTCTTGAACTTGACAATAGAAATACAGGCAGCTTATTTCTTGCAGAATCTTCTTACTTTTATTTTCTCAATAGATAAAAGGTGATAGGGCATCAGGGGGTGCAAACTTTATACAGAAAGAGCCAAAAAACTAAAGCCATATATAAAACAGCTCTCAAAACCAAAAGGGAGCTAAAGTACAAGATAAATCATTGACTACATCAACCAAGGCATTTACCTGGAAATTTTCAAGTTACTTTATCATCTACAAATAAAGTATTGTATTGTCAACAAGGCAATAAACTGATACTTCCTAAGTTCAGCTCGATTACAAATAGGAGTATGGAGTCTTAGTTAAGTTTTAATTTTATCTTGCTTCAATTATTAAGTGAATCCTTTTTGCAGGCTGAGATGAACAAAACAGCTGCTGAAAATGGTCCGGAAGATGTAAGCATCATCGATAAACCAAAGCATCACGCACTTCTACTTCAGGTATCCGACTCATAATTTCTGTGCTTTCCTAAGTGATTGTCAATCCTTTTGAATGGAGGTTGGAATCTGGGAGGGGTAGGTCAGTCAGTTTGGTTTGTTTCCTTTTGATAAGGATCATAGAATGAATAGTTTTGTCACAATTTGTTCTACCTGAACCTAATTGGGTCAACCATCATTGATCCATTTTTGTGTTCAACATAGGAGCTTCCTCTTATGTATGCATAGATTCCATGTAGTATAGAAATTTGATGCATTGATTTCAATGGTTCCTAAAATAACTTCAAAATAATTAAAACTAGTTTGCCTATTTGACACACCTTAACCACTGAATTAGGAAATTGAGACATGTGGCAGAAGGGATATTTTCATTGTAGGTTAATATCCAATTTGTTGACTTCTGAGGCACTAAGTAAAACACAGACATTAGGCTTCTTACTGTGTTACCCATGGCGGTGAGTTTCAGTTATAGACAAACATGAGAGAGAGGAACTTATAGACTAATTTGTATGATCTTTTAAGATCATTTTGTTAATATCTCAAATTTTGATATTTCTCTTTCAATCAATTTAGAGTTGAATAAAAATATCATAGGTATGGCATTAAGTAAATTCTTTTTTGAAGGAACTCACTAATTTCATATATTGATTATGTAATTTTTTTTACAATCTAAATTGTGTTTTATAATGTTGCCAAAATTCATAATTCTATTGACTCAACGATTCAACACCAGTCATTTTATAAAATCATGTGAATACCAAGAGAAATTGCTCATATCTTGGGTAAAAAGATCTAAAGTTGAATGATTAAGGTTCAATTCGCATGACCTCTTTATTATATTTTGCTAATGCCTCAGATCTTGAATTTCCTTTTATCATGAATTTAGAATTGAAAAGAAACTTCGTTGTTATGGGATTAAGTAAATTTAAGATGAAATCGCTAATTTATTATTTCCTGTTGATAACCCAATTAATTTTGATTTTGTCTAAATTATCTTGCCTAGTTACATACTTCTATTGATTCAATAATTCCACACAGGTCATGTTGTAAAATCATGTGATTACCTTGGGATATGTCGCTCAGATCATGGGTAGAAAGATCTAAAGTTTAATGAATTTTTAGTACATTAAATATTGTTCAAGATTTGTATGAGGAGGGAAAAAAGTTACTCGACCTATCGGGTGACGCAACCCAACTAAGAAATTTAGGTTGGGTTGATCCAGATATTGGTAGGTCGAAAGAACATTCCACCATACCTATTTTCTTGAAAGGAGTCCCCATTTCGGAATTCAGGTTCATTTTTGCCAGGTCTAGGTTTAGCTCAAGTTCTACTGATTTTTGTATGAACTCTGTTATATAGCTCAACTGAATTGAAATCCAGCACTTAATGTGAACTGTCAAACTGTGAATCTGCTGGATAAAAATACAGACTGTGTTAAGTATCCATGCTCTGAACAATGGATATGTTACTCCTATAGATGACAAGGTACTTCACAATTTGTTGGGGTGAGCACCAAATCAAGTTGTACTTTAGAATTTTAGGGCAAGTGATAAATTCAAGTTTTGCCTTTGTAGTGTGGATGTTTGGATTGTTTTCTTCTCTCTAACTGTCCTCCTTTTACTTGTAGATGCTGGCCACCCAAATTGGTTGTGAACCCAGTGAAATTTGCGATTTTGAATTACAAGCATGCGACACTCAACCTAGCGTGGTAGCTGGTGCTCTGAAGGAGTTTGTTTTTTCAGGAAGACTTGACAATCTGTGCATGTCATTTTGCTCTCTAAAGGTATGCACTTGTTATTATCATAATAATTGCAGATGATGTGAAGAGAGCTGCAGAGAGTCTTTTCTTTCTTCTGTTGTCAATAGTAAAAATTTCTTTCATAAAAAATGCATCGTTTCTCTGACAGCCATAAGTAAGCAGTCTGGATTGTTGCTTTATCAATGTGCAAAAAGTGAAGGCTTGTTGTATGCTTCTATTTCTCCTGTTGTGCTTTTGAATTCCAGGTGAAGATTTCTGTATCTATCAGATCAAATGGAGGAAACATGTTGGTTGCAAAGCCTCTGTAATGACACTAGAACACTGTCCAGTAGACATGAGAGGGAAAAAGAATTCTCTTGTTAGGTTTTGCTGTCATGACCTCAATGATTTTCTTTGTGATTAGATCAGTCCTCTTGTCAAGTATCAGAGTCAGATGAATGGAGATCTTTGGCTTTGGGCATCTATGGTTCCTTATAAAATTGAAAATAATGATGTTTGAAACAATGTTAATTTAAGTTAAAAAATGTATGAGATGAGCAGCATCTTGCTTGATGGACTCAGGCTTTTTCCTGGATTCAAAGAACTGTATATCGTGACTGCTCTGATATTGTGAGAGATAGCTCCATTGTCTTACTCCTCATCAACTATAAGTATCTAATGTCACCACCTGCTTTTTCTTTTTCTTTTTCTTTTCTTTTTATAGGCGCTGATAGATGCCAGTTCTTCTGAAAGCAGCCTAGATGATGAGACTGGTGTTAGAATGGTGGCATTGTTTGATCACGAAGAGGTTGGATCTAGCTCAGCGCAGGGAGCTGGATCTCCTGCCATGTTTGATGCTTTGTCACGAATCACAAGCTGCTTTGGCTCGGACTCAAAGGCATCACACTCTTCTACCCCACTTTTGGCAATTTCTTTAAGTTGTCTTTCTGGTTGCATGGATGATTTCTTGCATTATTTTGCAGTTTGTTGTTAAAAAGGGGCATTTGCGCTGGCTAGTGACATTATCATCAATCCTTAGTGAATTCTCTTGTTTCTCCTCAGCTGATTCAGAAGGCGATACAGAGGAGTTTTCTTGTATCTGCAGACATGGCTCATGCTCTTCATCCAAATTATATGGTAACGTTGCTTCTATTCTCAGAGCTCTGTGACTCATAGATTTTAGTCTGGTGTCCTCCCTGACTTACAGCTTTGACTTCTTAGGACAAACATGAAGAAAATCATCAGCCCATGATGCACGGAGGACTCGTTATTAAGCACAATGCCAATCAGCGCTATGCAACCAATGCTGTGACATCCTTTGTTTTCCGGGAGATAGCACAGAAGCACGACCTTCCTATCCAGGCTAGTGTCATACTGAGCTGGGAAAATTTTGCTCTATTAGTTGTTCGTCCCTCATTTAACTGGTGAGACTAGACCTTTTTTTTATTATTTTTAGTTTGGTGTGCAGGATTTTGTAGTGCGCAATGACATGCCTTGCGGGTCAACCATAGGACCCATTTTAGCAAGTGGTGTGGGGATTCGCACTGTTGATGTTGGTGCTCCACAGTTATCGATGCACAGCATCAGAGAGATGTGCGCAGTTGATGATGTTGAGCATTCATATCAGCATTTCAAGGCCTATTTCCAGGAGTTCTCTTATCTGGACGCCAAAATTGCTGTCGACATCTAATTATCTTGGTCTGTGCTTTGGAGTTCCCTGTTCTCAATTCCAACTGATGATGGGAAGTTTTTAGCCCGTATGCTGCTGCAAATAACTGACATCTCATCTTCTCTGAACCATATGAAAATCATGAACGCCTTGTGACCATCGCTTTCGAAAGGCGATAGTAGCTGGGAGGTTGTTTATCATACTATGAACCTAGGATGGCTTAAATGCATGCAAGCTTTGCACCATCAGCTGATATTTGCTCTTCTGATTGTCTAACTTGTGCACAGTTGTTTGCTCGATTTCTCCACCACTATCGATCTTCAAATTTTAGGGACTGCTGTGACATTTGGCTCGTTTCAAATAGATAAGGGCATCAACCTCAAAAACCAAATCGAAGAGGAAATATAGGTTTTTTTCCTTTTGTCAAAAGATATAGTTCAGTTGGACTGCTAAATTTCTGCTGGAAACAGAGCGCTTAAACAGAACTGTTTGTCTGTAAAGAACAAACCGCTGAGCCCATGCCCAACCTGCAAGCATCGATTCATACTACCTTTCAGCCTTAGCGGGGCAACTACCAAAGGCCTCATCCGTTTCCATTTCCTCCAGCAAATTGAGATTCGCCATCTTCTTCTTTGCTCCTCCATTTGCAGACGCGCCCTATCATTATGATGTTTGTCCTTGATCATTCCAGTTTGGGAACGATTTGGCTTCTAAGGTCGTAATCTCCCTCATTAGCAGCTTTCGAAGCCTTGCTTCTACCTCTACTATGTCAGTTTTAGGACATCTCATAGGCTCGTGCACTTAACTTTGCCCAGTTGTTTCCTAACACTAGTTTGTTCTCCTTTGAGTCGTTAGTGATGCGCGCAATTTCTAGCCATCTCTTTTCTCCCTGGTCACTGAAAAATGACAGCTACCACGGTACACAAGCAATATCTAAAAACGAGAGCCAAACACGCAAAAACCCACAAAGCAAAACGAACCCGTTCAATTCGTTAAGACAAGGGAGTGAAGTGATTTAATTCGTGATTTAATTCCTCTAGCAGATAGCTTCTGTATCAGCTTATTATGAACAAAACCCCCAGTGCCCACCTAGCAGAAAACAAAGAAAAAAAAAAGCTGACTAATAAAAGCCCCCCACAGACTAGCTATTATCAGCGAGATACACCATGTAATTGCTTATATAAGTTCTCAGTACAGTACCTCCTATGTTTCCCTAGGTGCCTTGTTATTAAGGATGATGACGTCGATTAGTAATACTTCTGATTTGCTACTGCTAAAACATCAGTTGCCAAATGATTATAAAGGATGCAATAATAGCATGTCCACAACACACGCCAAAAGTGCTCGAATATGTAGTAACTGATGAAATCAACCAATAAAATGGTGTAACAACATGCCCACATCGCATGCCATTAGAATTGCCCAAGTTATTCTGTTTGTAACTTTATTCTTGGCCATTGAACTAAACTAACCCTCAAAAAGTGCGGATAGTAGCCGGAAATCAAATTTGAAGCATAATGAAAGGAGAGGGAGGGGGGGGGGGTCGGGGGTCGGGGTATTCAGCTCAATTGAAGGTACTTCGGGGTGGAGTTTCATAAAGCAAAATCCTAGAGATAAAATTATTCCGCAAGGAACAATTCTCATGATGAAAGCACAGACTGGACCTCTGCTGTGACTTCCTTGGGAGGTTTCTCAGCATGAAGATTTGCAACCATTCCCTTTTTTGAGTAATAATCAATCACCTATAAAGGCATAGTCATTATGTCAAATTTGGGGCATAAGAAACTTCAAAGTTAAAAGTTGGGATCAAGAAATTCAACCACACATTGAGAAAAATTCTGAGATCCAAAACCCCTATATAGACAAATATCAGCAGGCATATCTACAAGATGAACTGCACAACTGGAAATGAATCTTTCGCTGCCTATCTAAACAGTTTGACATTTTAATCGCACTGAAGAAAAAGAGACGGCACATTACCGGCTCAGTTTGCTTGTGGAATGCCTCCAGTCTTGATTTCAGAACAGCTGCTGTATCATCCTTTCGCTGAATCAAAGGTTCTCCAGTGACCTACAACAAAATAGAGCAGCGACGCTTAGTAATGCTCAAAAGTGGAGATGTACTAAAATGAGCACGTTTACTCAGCTACAATACATACATTGTATGAGCAATAGTCCAGAAGTCTAAGTATATGCTCTAACTAACAGACAATTGGAGTCGAGAAGCTTACATCGTCAATCCCAGGAGCCTTGGGAGGTGCAAATTTTGTGTGGTAGGTTCTGCCACTTGCAGGGTGTATCCAGCGACCAGTAATCCTCTCCTCCAGTATTGCATCATCAATAGCAAAGTTTAGCACCTTATCAACTTTAGAACCCTGCTTGTCCAGCATTTCATCAAGCTGTTGCCACCAAGATAGAACGTTGGGTCAAAAAATTGGCTCAGCATTTCACATCTCACATCTATACTGCATTAAGTGTGCTTTTGCGTGCGTGCATGTGAAACATGAAACAGAAAATAAAGCAAAGACGAGTTCAAAGCACCTTCTGGGCTTGGACCACAGTCCTTGGGAAGCCATCAAGAATAAAGCCCTTCTGGCATGAAGGCTTTTTCATTGCTTCGTCGATAATGCCAACAACCAAGTCATCAGAAACAAGCTCCCCCTAGTAAGAAGTTACATGTGACCACATCAAGAATCGTTTGTGAGTAAAGGCAGCATAAGCAAATTAAGCTGTGGATCTATAACAGGAGAAGATGGAGAGATTTATACCTTGTCCATAGCTTCTTTAGCTTTGACTCCAAGAGGGGTTTTTGCAGCAACAGCGGCTCTTAACATATCACCAGTGGCCAAGTGGCACAAGCAGTACTCATCCTTAATAAGGGGCGATTGAGTACCTTTTCCCGATCCAGGTGGGCCTGCAATTATCAAGATTATCAAAACCAATCTTAGTGGCCATACATAGCTCCTCAGAGGTTTAAAAATTAAAATAGTCACAAATACAGCTCATCAAGCATTGAAAATCCTCCTAAAGCAAAAGCTGGTGGAGTTCAAGAATAAAGGACCGTGCCATTGCACCTAATTCGTCTAGATAAGAAAAATGTCGCAAATAGCAATCTATCACAAATCCCCTAACAACTTCTGCATAGCACAAGCATGTTCATGCCGCCATGGACCATGGCACTTGCCTCGTAAGCATCCATCCATGCCTCTTAGCACAAACCTGTGCCATAACACCTAATAAGGGTCCAAGATGAAAAAAGCAGCAACAAGCAGGATATACAAAAGGTTTACGGAGAACTAATGTTGGATGTATTCAACATCCTAGCAGACCCACACAATCATTCATCAAATTCCGAGCCTTTCATTCGGTAGCTCCTAGAGTACAATGTGCGAGTTCTAAATCAACTCCAAATGTAGTTTCAAAGGAACAAAGTGCACGGTTTTCTGATCTGGTACCGCACTGCATTCTTACCATCAAGATAGCTACAGACCAGGCAATCTCGGAGCTATAGGACAACTCTGTACCCAACGGAGGCAATACCAAAAGCCAAAGGGCACGTGAAAAAGCCGGTGAATTTCAGCCTCCCATCAACGTTTCACCACGAATTCGACCCTTTTTTGGAGTCGCGAATCTAAGGGGAGGTTGGCGAACCGATAAAACTGGCCCAGCAGGCCCAAGTAAATCAAGCGAAACCCCCCTCCCCAAGCAGGACGGTGGAAAAATCGACATGGGAAGCGGATAAATAAGCCATGGCTGATGCAGATCCCGACGGATTCAAACATAGGGAAAGCAAGAAGTGTGGCTAAAAGCGAGATGTTACCGATGAGGATGAGGCGTTTGTCGGGCTTGGAGCTGCACTTCATGCGACGGAGGAGCTCCGTCATGAGATCTAGGGACGGCACATCTTCCAAGTTGGCCATTGGAGCTCTCCCTCTACCTTAGTCGAATCAGGCGACGGAGGGAGAGAGAGAGAGAGAATACGCAACGATAATGTTTCTTCTCCGCTGTCAGAAAAGAGAACAAGAACAGGAGCGGAGCGGAAGACGAAGACCCACCAACCTCGTTGGGTATCGGACCTTCCGATGCTTTCAATCTCAATTCAAAACCAAACCCACCGGACCGGACCGCAACTTCCCCCACCAACCCAAAACCAACTGCCTTCGGAACCACCTAGTTGTCCGCCTCCCCTTTTCTTTAGGTGTCCTTCCTTTTTTTTTCTTTTTTCTTTTTTTGAGGAAGGAGAAAAAAATAAAAGCACAAATAATCAATAAATTTATAAATTGCTGAATAGGATCATTTCAATTTTAAATCAATATAAAAATGCGATCCCTAATTTAATTTATGCAATCTGATTGTTAGTTTGGTACATTTTCAATTTTGCTCTTAGAAATACTTTGATATAGTTCGGTGAATAAATTAAACATGTACAAAATCTGATAATAATAATTTCATCTAATTTAAGAATTAAATTAAATATGTACCAAGAATTTTGAATCGTATAAAACAAACTAGAATTTCAGGGACTATATTGTACACTATGGTAAAATTTAGGAGCATATTATAAACTGAGCCAAAGTTTAGAAGTCATTTATATTTTTCTCTTTTTCCTTTTCTTGAAAAAAATTTGCGCTTCTAGGCTGAGCTGGACTTGTGTAGAAACACCGGGTCGGGCTTCCCTGGATGATCGGGCCGATCCCGATGAAGGCTGACGAGCCGAAAAGAAAGCCCAACATGCACATATGATGGGCGGGGCCCATCTTGAAGTTAATTGACAGAAAGACAAACTCTTTTTAAGGATTTTCGATTTTATGGTTTGGTTAGGCTTCAGTAATCTGTTTTACTCAGACCAATCTACGCAATTGGTGTATCAATAACTAATCTATCTTAAAATATCGAAAAAAAGAAATAGAGGACATATGGTAGGTTTATAGGCCGAGTCTATAATTCCAGAGTCACAAAGAGACAAGTTTAGTTGACGGCATTTCCATCTTCTCCGAACGAGCGAAGTATTCGACTGTTGGAGTGGTAATTAGAGGACGATTCCATAAAAAGGCCACATAGAGCAAGAAGTTACTAAGACTAGCTATGATTTGAATGAGCGATTCATAGAGGTTTGCATCAATTGCACAGCCAAAGTCTTATGGGGACCTTCTTTTTCTTTCTTTTTTTTTTGACTTGGGATCTTCAATAGGGAAGATGGGAAAGTTTTGGTAACGCTGGAGGATGCGGACCCCCGCAACTTCCGTAGAGAAAGATGCCCCTAAAGAGTGAACTGATAAAGAAGGGGTCCGTGCAAATATATTGCACATGAGGGTGGGGCAACGATTCATTCAACTGGCTCCAATGTGGGGCCGAAACATGACTCACCCGTCCACCCACTTCCGTCCCACAGCAACCAATTTTTGGATTTTCTTTTGGCCAGAAGAAAGATTCATAGATTTCAGCGCCCTGCGGTCCTGTATTGGACCTCTTGAATTTGATGAAGTTCAGAATACATTTGGTTGGATTCATAATGTCTCCCTCGGGCAGCATCGATTAGATTCATTCTTGTCTATAAAAGGCACATGTTTGATATGCAAAATGGTTCATAGAATTCTAGTTAAATTTTCACATCAATTCTAGTAGCTTAGTAGTATCCCAATTCTAGGATAGGACAGGACCAGACTGTCCGCATTTAATTCCCTAAAGGAGGGGCCTCGGCCTCTTCTGCACATTGCTGATGCAGGATACAACAGCTTGCCCTCCACAGTCGTACCTAAAAGAGAGAGAGAGAGAGAGAGAGAGAGAGAGAGAGAGAGTCTGCATTACTTGAAATTCCGACGGCAGCATTCTCTTCCATCCTCCTTGTGGTGGTGTCATAGGATGGAATGTCTAAGATGAAGTGAGAGATGCTGAGAAAAAGCGCATAAAGTCGTGCGCTACGAATCCAAGTTGCTGCAATACACATGGCGCGAAGTGCAAGTGCCTGCAAGAATCTGCTGTCGGGGATCATTTTGTATATTATCTAGAGTTAGGGACAACCTGTCTCGTCGGGGCAAGTGGCAAGCCCAAGTTGAAAGAGAGGCTTTTCGCTTGGAGAAGGACTTGCTTGACGCAAGGGCAAGAATGGGACCGAGCGCCCGTCAGAAATAAATGAGCATGTGGTCAGTCAAACTTATAACCCACCCTTCAATCTAATGCGATACAGCTGATGTTGACGTGCATGAGAATATAGTGCTAGTCCGTCACAAATTCAAGAAAATATATATCTGGCGATTCTTTCAAGAGCTTAAGCTTTTTCCATGCGCTTCCCGCTTTTCTAAATATAACACCCAAGGAAGGAATTGATACACCGTGTGATGTCACCACCAGCTTCTAGTTGAAAGCTTCAACGCTCTGTTTCAGGCTCGAAATTCAAAAGAATCACTTGCTTCACTACTGTCTTAGACATGCTTGGCCAAAACAGAAATGCAGATTTTCACATGTTTTCTTTACTGAACGTGGTTATCTATGTTCTTTTCACTTCCTTATATAATATGAGCCAACTGGAGCTGTCTTTCTGCTGACACCCAGAGTTTAAGAAGGATTTTCTATTTGACGTTATCCACCCTTTCTCCAGAATCTATTCGCGCGTTGCTCGCTGGTTCACTGCTCCGGTCAGATTTCTTCGTCTGTGTGTTGCATCGTTTTCATCGTCATTATGAGCTAGTGAATCATGACCAGTGCAACAAGACAGACAGCTCAATTCGGTCCAATGTGGTTGCTCTTAAATGCATTAACTCCATTATGTCTCCACCACAGCGAAACAGGGTGAGAGTTCCTGGACTTCATATTTGTCCTACTTCGTGCTTCTTGTTTCTTCCTTTCCAGAAATATTCTGTGCATTTTGCCTGAAATGAACCCACCAAGTTCATGCTGGTCCATGTCTTGCGCTGATACGTAAGCACCAAACATTGCTCGTCGCTTTGGTGGCTTTTGTTTTGCTGGGTAAACTTCTTTGGCTTCGGAATCTTGTTCAGTGAAGTGAGTTGTGGACAATAACTTCCCCTAGAAAGGAGAGATCTTTCATGGGGTCTCGAAACTACTTGTCCGCGTTCTGCTTCGCTTTCGCATGGAGTTTGCTTATTGTACGCACCCACCAACTCCAGTCGTCGCAGACCCAAGTGCTGCTTCAGCTTAGAAAGCAGTTGGAGTATCCACCGCAACTGGAGATTTGGAACGTTCGTGGAGTGGATTTTTGCTCGCTCCCTCCAGCCCCAACTGTTAACCTCACGTGTGAGAACAACTTTGTTACCGAGCTCAAGTTAGCCGGCGATAAGGTGCTTAAAGGTGGTTACTTTGAAGGGCTTGCAGTACCGAATGTGACCTTGTCGCAGAACTTCTCCATGGATTCTTTTGTGAGCACTTTGGCAAGGTTGACCAGCCTCAAAGTTCTGCGTTTGGTGTCTTTAGGCATGTGGGGTCCTCTTCTCGACAAGATTCATCGTTTGTCTTCGCTTGAACATCTGGATTTAAGCTCCAATTTCCTCTACGGTTCGGTTCCTCCAAGGATTTCGGCTATGGGGAGGCTTCAAACTTTGGTGCTGGATGATAATTTCTTTAATGGCACTGTGCCCAATTGGTTTGGTGCATTGAAAAATTTGACAGTTTTGAGCTTGAGGAACAACAGGCTGAGTGGTGAATTCCCATCTTCAGTCAAGAGTGTCAACACTCTGAGTGAAGTTATTCTGTCTGAGAATGAAATAGGTGGGAAATTGCCGGACCTTAGCAGATTGAGAAACCTACATGTTCTGAATTTAAGTGGAAACAAGCTTAGTTCTAGCTTGCCTGCATTGCCAAAAGGACTGGTCATGGCCTTCTTCAATAATAACTCATTTTCTGGAGAAGTGCCAAAGGAATATAGCCAACTGAATCGCCTTCAATACCTTGATGTTTCCTTCAACAGTCTAAGAGGAGTGCCTCCAAGTGCACTCTTCTCTTTGCCGAACATCAGTTATCTGAGTTTCGCATCGAATATGTTGAGTGGGTCGCTTCCATCCGATGTGGACTGCAGCAGTAAACTGGGTTTTGTTGATTTATCCAACAACAGATTGAGGGGCAGTTTGCCTCCTTGTCTAAGCCCCAAATCAGGTGATCTAATTGTTCATTCTGGTGGGAATTGCTTAACTGTTGACTCACAGCATCAGCATGCAGCGTCTTATTGCCTGGAAATTCGTGAGGCAAAAAAATCTGGCTCTGGAGGGAAAAATGTGGGTGTAATGGTGGGTGTGATTGGAGGAGGTGTGGCAGCTTTGGTGCTTCTGGCTTCTGGGTTTCTCATTTTATTCACAAGATATTGTTCTCGAGGAATGTCGGAGCAGCATTTGCTACACGAACCAGGTCTAGATAACTCAGACGCTATATTCTCATCTGAGATCTTGACAGGCACAAGTAAGTTGTCCGTTGTTCAACTGAGAGAGTAATTACATGCTGATGTGATTGTTTTCTTGCAAATCTTACAAAGATATATCCTTGTTTGAAAGTGAGATCACGACAGATATAGTACTTTGGATATGCAAAGCTCTAACTGACTCTTGCCACCGCTTAGGGTACATATCTGAAGCAGCAAAGATCAATGCACAAAGTCTTCCACCATGTCGGTCATTCTCTTTTGAGGAGCTGAAAGTAGCTGCAAACGACTTTGATGAGACTTATCTTTTGGGTGAAGGTTCTTATGGGAAGGTATATTCCTTCATTAGTATCCTTCTGCCTCTCAATAATTCGGAGATAGGTCAGAATCTCTTGATTGTACTTTGACTGGGTACTTTAGAAAGTCGTAACATAGAATTCCTACATATTTCTAGCTTTACAGAGGACGACTAGATAACGGGATGCAAGTTGCTATAAGGTGTTTACCTTCAAGAAAATATTCAATCCGCAATCTAAGGCTTAGATTGGAATTGCTAGCAAAGCTTCGGCATCCGCATCTGGTATGCCTACTGGGTCACTGTATTGATGGAGGTGCACGAGATGATCCAAGGATTAGCAAAGTTTTTCTTATATATGAACACGTACCAGATGGCAATTTCCAGGCTCTTCTCTCTGGTAAGAATAGAATGTTGGTGGTAGATTGTTTTTTGCTTCTTATTTTAAGAGCAAGAGTAATCACTATTTTCATTAGTCGGAACCACGCCCTGCCCCTAAACTGCTTGCAAGCTGAATACTTTTTGATACAGAGTTACTATTTCTTTTAGCAAGTTTTCACATATTTCCTCGTAGCTCTTCTTTTCTTGAATGTCAGCAGCAATACCGCATGTGAACATAACTGAAGGTGAAGAGTGACAGATGCGGGTTGAATATACATAACTTGCTTAGGAGCAGAAACTTAGGAAAAGAAGGAGCAATAACATTTTAACTAGAGTCAGTTTAAAGATATGGGAGCACTCCACTCTAATTACTCACAGGAAACGAATGATCATGGATTTATAATGTGAAATTTCAACATGACCTTCTGCTAGGAATGTACAGAGAAGGTATCTTAAGGAAATAAGCTATCAAGAGATAGAATGTAAAGTCTAAACTTTTTTATTGCAATGATAATTGAAAGCCTTTGACTGAGGTTAGGTGTAGATTCTCCCCTAGTGTGAGATATACGGGGTTGATTATCTATTGACGCCATGAATCATGGACAACATGATGTAGAACATTCTGTATCAGCTACCTGATGACCAGCCATAATGTTTTTCACCATGTTAAATAATCAGCAAGGGCAATCAAATGGGTTTAATACGTGCAGGAAACAATCCTGCAAAGGTTCTTAGCTGGTCGGAGAGGTTGGCAGCATTGATTGGCGTGGCCAGAGCTGTGCACTTTCTGCATACTGGAATAATTCCTGGTTTCTTCAACAACAGATTGAAGATGAATAATGTTTTGCTCAATGAGCATGGAGTGGCGAAGCTGAGTGACTACGGGTTATCTGTAATCGCAGGAGAAATTGACAAGGATGAGGTGAGGTTCAGTAATGTTTTTGTTAATCGAAGGAGTAATCTTTGGCGGAATTGATTGTGACTTATATGGTTGCCACTTGGCAGGGGGAAGGAGCAGGCCCTAGATCAAGGTAAAATTTTTCTCTTCTTGGAAGTACTGCACACTCTTTCGTTTGATATCATCATGTTGGGGTCGTGGATATCAGTCAGAAAAGTGGACAACATGCATGCTCTATGCAGAAGTTGTGTTCCCACAGAAGGAGGTCCTTATGTAGACAAAGAATTTGAGTAGATAGCTTGCTTCTGTCTTGCTCCATCATTTTTATTACTGGAAATTGTTTTTGGTTTGATCATTTTTTCATTAATAGCAGATAATTCCTATTTCAGGCAAAGAAGAATTTTTGAGGATGATGCCTACAGCTTTGGATTCATGGTACTGGAGTCTGTAATTGGACCTTCAATAGTGAGTAGAAGAGAGGAGTTTCTACTAAATGAAATGGTATGTTGTGAAGATCTTGTTTGAAACGTTTCATAGTTGTTCTTCCTGAGTCAAACCCCAAGATGTAAAAAGTAGGAATGCTCAAACAAAGAAAGCAGCTCACAAGACCTAACTGTTCCGTTTGTCCTGATAAAAGGAGAAAATTCATTTACTCTTTAATAGCTATCAAACAACTCTTACCAGCATGACGAGGGGCACAGGCACTGTTCTTCACTTTGACTATCTTGTGCTCCTTGAGAACCTCATTTTCAAATCTGGAAAACAGAGGGTATGTACCGTATTGTCACGAGTTCGCATGCTTCATGATTCTAGTGGCTGTTTAGGGGGAGAAAAGACCGGGCCAAAAACTGCTGTTTTGCCCTGGAGTTTACAATAGACTGGATTGACCTTTTCCTCTGTTGCTCTGACAGGCATTATTAAGCAGCCAGGATGGCTGGCAGCGCGTAGTGGATCCATTTATTCTAACCACTAGCTCACGGGAATCATTATCAATCGTCATTTCCATAGCGAAGAAGTGCATGTCTTTTGATGGGAGCCGTCCGTCATTTGAAGACGTACTCTGGAACTTACAGTATGCGGCTCAAGTCCAGGCTACAGCAGATGGTGAGCATAAATGAGAAGCTGTATAGAACCAGCAAGTTTCCCTCATTGATGCATGAAGACAATGCCATTGGTCCTTGCTTCCACCTCTCTTTGCACACAAGTTAGCATATGCGGCAAATTAACCAGGCCATGGGGAGGCATGACGCTCGAGTTGACATCAATCGCGGTAGCCCTCATATGCATAACATAATCTGTATTATTTATCCCGCAGCAAGCTGCTACCAGTCAAATAGATAAGGAACTGCAAGCCACAGAAAATGGCTTGCACATTTCTTGCCGATGCATTACCTGCAAAATTTGCCATGTAATAATGATGGGACTCAAACTATGCACTATTTGCTATAGAGAAGCATGATCTGAGATGGAAATGGCTGAAATGACAACACCAATGCGGACCATCTCCCGTTCATTTGTACTCTCTTTACCGTGACTTTCATAATGCACGGCTTGATTTGTCCTACCAAAGCTCTACGTGAGGCCTGGAGACCATCTTATCTGTGAGGTTGAGGCCATACTGATGGAATAGATGGACTCCATTCCTAGACTATGCCTGCTTTGTACCAGGAGTCCTGAACGAACTAACAAGGCCTTATGATCACAAAAGGTGCTTGTGAGAGATGATTCTTGGGAGACAAGGTACTTTCCGACTCTTCACCCGGGGAACTCGCTAATGTAGGTTCCCCTAGGTTCGTTAAGTTTCTTGCTAATGGGTGGGGTCTTACTCATGAATGAGATCATGAGGCGTCTTCCATCGGATTTGGGCCTATGGCGGATCGCATCAATAATTGTATAATGTGGAGCAAAATTTTGTTAAATTCATTTTTAGGGAATTAGAGCTCTAATTTTGATTGACAATGTATATTCCCTTTTAAATAAGAAGTGTAAATCCGCTCAAAGTAGTAAACTTCCAACGTTCTTTACCCGAAAATATCAAATCACACCCAATTTAGAATAATTGATAACCAAGAAATAACAAAAATTCATGTGGCCGGTTATTTTATCATTGGAATTCTATTGGTAATAAGTGTTCAAATGAACCACAAGACTATGTCCCGGTCCTCCAATTCAAATATCATTTGAGCAATCCATTTCGGATTCGGCTTTAAAGTATACTAAAATCTATAGTTTGCTGGGGTAAAAAAAACAGAAGGATTGAAAGCCCAAAGCAGCCATGTCAGCAATTCGGGAAAATTCATCAAAAAAATCTTACTTATTGCACTCATGCCACTTACTAAACTTTTTAATTATACCAATAGAGTTCATTCGACTAATTATTAAAAATTGCTAATGTGGATGCTAACTGTTCCGCATGGTACAATCGACAATTACATTGACTTTTTTTTTGAAATAATATTTTAATAATTTTACTTGAATATTTTTATTTTTATTTTTATTATTTGGATTGAGGGCTGACGACACTTGCCAGTTTGGACGAGAACAGTATAGCCCTAGCCTCCACCCAAACCTAGCAAGAGCGATGACACCCTTTCTATGCCCATTGCGGGATTGGATGAGGGTTGCGACATTTTCGCCAAGTGAGGGCATGCAAAGAGGGTTGTGATGCCCTCACGTTGTGCTAGCGAGGGTAGGCCAATGGCTCCAAAATACCCAAAAAAAAGAGAACAAAATTAATAACATTATCAAAAATTTATCAAAAATTGTCCACATTATTACTGACCTTATAATATAAGATGGTCAATATTCACATTAATGATTTTGCAATAAAAATTGGTTAGATGGATTCAATTAATAAATCATGAGAATGCTTAGGACTCAATAAGCATAATTGACTACAATTGGTTTATGACTTTTTTTTTAATAATTTTCCTTAGCAAATTAGTCTCGCGGATGAGTTGGATTGTGCCCTATCAGATGTCAGTGGGAGAGAATAAATTGACTTGAACAAAGAGATCGATTTGGAGCACAAGGATCGCATTTGATTAAAAATTGAAGTTTGAGGATCAAATTGAAATGGGCCAAGAGTAAAGGGACCGAATTTTTAGGGAGCAGCCGTCCTTGCACGTGAGGAAGTTCGCGGCACGTGAGAGCGCTTGGAGGTGATAAGAGAGGAAGGCAACCATGTGAGGGTATGATTGATTCGCTCCATTTCCCGCTCCGACACCCTCCTCTCTCTCTCTCTAATCCTGTCATCTTAAACCCTCCTCCTCCTCCTCTTTTGCTTCGTGCGATTTTGGAGGGTTTATCTTCTTCCTGACGATCTTGAAGTAGATGGGTATGATGCGTTTCGACGAATGAAGTCTGGGGTACTGCCTTCTCCATTTCTGTGCCCGCAGCTTCGCATGCAGCGGACTTATCACCGAAAGATGGCCGCTTTTAGTGCGCTCTCCCCCTGTCCCTACATGCCCACTTGCCCCAAGAACAAAAGCCCTGGCAAGACCTCTGTTGCTTGCTCTCTTGCTGGTGAGTCCCTCTTTACAGGTGTTTCATGGCTGTTGTATAGCAGTGTCCAAGTTATTCAAAGTGGAGGTCTTGGGATATAATCGGTCTTGGTTGTTTATACTGTCGGGTTTCTGTGGATTTTTAACTTCTTGATGGTATTGACCTGGTCAGCTAAGAGGCTTTAATTAAGCACTCAGGATAAATGTTACCTTTTTTTTTTCAGCTGTTTTCCATATGTAAGCTTCTATCAAGTTTAACCTCGTGTAGTTTTGATAAAACTCAGAGTTGGGGGATGAATTAATTGTTTGACTTAAAAAAACATCGGCTAGAGTACATGGCCTTTCTGGATCTCATGTTGGTGGTATTTAGTCAGCTTCCTATGTTCTTGGAGAGATACTCAAGTTCCTCTCACCGAAACAGCATGTTTCAGACATCACCATTCAAAATCATGTCTTGAGATTTTTCAACAACAGGTTTTTCGTGTTTTTGCATAATTGTCTCTACACTCCTAAATGCAGACTGAGCTGCATTATATCTCAAGGTGATTATACTGCTCAAAGTTGCAAGGTCTCCATGAAAATCATATGCATGGTTCTATCTCTTTTAGGTACTCATGGGTCTAAAGTTCCACGCAAGAAGTCTGGAAGAATGGAAGGAGCTGGAAAAAGTATGGAAGATTCTGTTAAACGCAAGATGGAACAATTTTATGAAGGCTCTAATGGCCCACCACTCCGTGTTGTTCCGATTGGTGGGTTGGGTGAAATTGGGATGAATTGTATGCTTGTTGGGAATTACGACCGTTATATCTTGATTGATGCTGGTGTCATGTTTCCAGAGTAAGTCGCCTTATAAAAAAAAAATTAATGCGAAGTAAGATATGCACTTTCATATGTCGAAGTTTAAGCTTCTGCAGAGGAGTCTCTTGATGACACTTCTTGAGTGGTTTCAGCTATGATGAACTTGGAGTGCAAAAAATCATCCCCGACACCACATTTATTAGGAGATGGAGCCACAAAATTGAAGCAGTTGTTATAACTCATGGCCACGAAGATCACATTGGTGCGTTGCCTTGGGTAATTTTTCTTCCTATATCTTGGAGTTGCCTTCGTAGACTCGTTATGTTCCAAACACTTTTAGGGCGAGTTTGGCAAATGCAAAAATTTGTGTCTTGAATATGCCAATGGGAAGAAAAGACCATGTATGAAAGCCACTGCATATCAACTCTCTGCAGATATTCTAATAGCTTATGCAGAGGAGAGGCTGAAGTAGGCTCTCCAACTATTTCTTTTACACTATTCTATTTGTTGATAACTTGGTGGTAACTGCTTTATCCTACCGATGGAAAAGCTGCAGTTGGGAAACTTAAAAGATTTTTCAATCAAAAGCTTCAAAGATTTAGCTCTTTTTCTGTTTATCCCCTTTCCTTGTCTCCACCTTATTATAGGTTTCAAGCATGCTTAATCTAATATTATTTATTTTATACCATGTTGCTAAAAGTATATTTCATTTCTTTGCAGGTGATCCCAGCACTTGACTCTCGCACCCCGATATTTGCTTCATCCTTTACTATGGAGGTACTCCTTGAGAAATTTTTATTTTTTGGCTAGAGTTTTTAGTGTTTAACTCTTGAAAGAAAATTCTAATCTGCCACAAAGTTAGTGACATCTCGATCAATCACAGTTCTTCTCTAGATGCTAACTATAATTCACTGGTACATGCAAGTTAGAGTAAAGAACGAATAGTGCTTTTGTTGGAAGTTATGGTTGTATGCAGCTTATATTCTCATCATATCAATACTGGCTGGAGCTTCTTGGACTGCCTTTCTTTTGTTTAACAAAATCCCTTAAAAAATGTTAATTACCAATTAGATTCATGCAGCTTGTTAATTAAATAAATTTGTTCAATTACATAGTTGATTTGTCCATACCTTCTGTAGTGATCTTATCTAATCCTTTTTGATGGTTACACAGCTTATAAAGAAGCGTTTGAAGGAGAATGGGATTTTTGTTCCATCGAGGTTGAAGTTATTTAGAACAAAGAAGAAATTTATGGCAGGTCCTTTTGAGATAGAGCCTCTAACAGTTACCCATTCTATCCCTGATTGTTGTGGGTTAGTACTTCGCTGTGCAGATGGTACAATTCTCCATACCGGAGACTGGAAAGTAAAAATTCATTCTTCTTTTTGTTCTTTCCTACTACATCTTTTTTTATAAGTTTAAGCTAACTAAGAGCTCTTATGCTCAACAGATTGATGAATCACCTTTGGATGGAAATGTTTTTGACCGCGAATCTCTGGAACAGCTTGCAAAAGAAGGAGTCACGCTGGTAGGCTTCCTGGTTTCTTGTCATTTCATTTGTTATGACATTTCTGGCTACACATGTTTTTTGTGGTGAAAGATTTTAGGCATCCTTCTAAGTTCTCTTTCATTCTCCGGTTGTGTCATTCCAATAAATATGGATAGTGTGAGAGTGAATTATTGCATATATACATTGCATATATATCGATGAATGCTGTTGCTATGAGGGCACAGTTAATATTTGTTAACGTACGTCAGACTCAACTGCCAATCATAATGCTAATGATCTCACATTTACCAATCCGATCTTGTCTAGAATTGCTAATACATGTACCATTTGGTGGAAATGAATGTTCCCTTTCTCTCTCTCTTCGAAACTCCTTTATAGACAGAAGCTCAAGAAAGGAAATTTAGTTGACTTATTTCAGTCTCTTCACTTTCAGATGATGAGCGACTCTACAAATGTGCTCTCACCTGGGAGGACAACAAGTGAGACTTCAGTGGCAGATGCATTATTGAGACATATTTCTGCTGCTAAAGGGAGGGTTATTACTACTCAGTTTGCCTCAAACATACACAGACTTGGAAGTGTAAAAGCTGCTGCAGATTTAACGGGTAGAAAGATGGTATGATTTTCCCAGTTACTGTTTCGTCATGCAGTGTACTTTAACTTCCTAACTGTGGATCTTACATATAGCATGTGCTCCCATTAGGTTCTTGTTGGCATGTCGCTGAGGACATATCTGGAAGCAGCTTGGAAGGATGGGAAGGCATCAATTGATCCATCAACACTGGTAAAGTTCTCAGATCCTTTTTTCATCCTCTTGCCAATATCTTTGTGGTTGGAATCTCAGTTTTTTCAATGTTTTGCCCTAGTAACTGTTGTGATGGGCTATGACTCTTAGTCTGAACCTAACTAATAAATGTCTAGCGAAACCCTCGATCTAGCCTCTTAAGTGTTACAAGCAAATCATCTGAAGGATCCATGTGCATGATATCCTGTCTGCTACTTAAGCCTTTCATTGGTATTCTTGTATCTCGTATATCTATATTCCTAGCTGATTGTCCCTGTAATTGTTATGGCTGAATCCTTTGCCAAAGTCATGTTTGTATTATCATCCTTTGCTTTTCCATCTTTTCTGTTAATTGTTTTCACCTCCCGTTATATGGATAACTTAGGACTTTGTTATGGAATTTCAGAGGCATTGACATACTATTTCTCGCAGTGTCAATGCATTTTTGGAATGACTTTTGCTTTTAGGATTTCACTTACAATTTTACTTTCAATAATTGAGGTTAGGTTCTAATTAACAATGAACACATCAAATCTTTCTGTGGGGAAATTCAAAGTCTTTAATAGTCACACAAATTTTCGAAGTTTCAAAATAATTTTGTTTTTTCTTTTTGGTAGAAAAGTCATAAGCACTTTTCTGCATAGACTATGTTTTGTGTTGTCATCAGTGGGACCTAAGAAACTCTTGTTCAGGTTTTGTTAGCATTGAAAATTCATGATTGATTTCGGCTGGTGAGAACTTTGTAAAATGAGTTGTTGGCACCTTATTTCCATAGTGTGGAATTTCAGAGGCCATTGCCAACTAAACCAAAAGCTTAAGCCAATAGATGGGATGTTAAATGGTGAAAAGCTACATTTTATTTTATTTGTCATCTTGATGACTCGTGTCAATTTATACCTTTTTTTTGGCACAGATTAAAGTGGAAGATATTGATGCATATGCTCCAAAGGATCTATTAATTGTGACAACGGGCTCCCAAGTAAGGAACTTTAGAGGATTTTACTTGTTGTAATTTTAAGTAACCTGAATGTAGAAATTACATGTTGGTATCTGCATTGTGATGTCAGGCAGAACCACGAGCTGCCCTGAACCTTGCTTCTTATGGAAGTAGTCACTCCCTCAAATTGAACAAGGAAGACATAATATTATATTCTGCCAAGGTAATGAAGTTTATTTTGCATGATGCAATCTCATTATACTTGCATCATTGCTAACTGTGTGCTTGCAGTGAGATGATTGCAGATTCCACTTCAGTCACCGATCGTTGATCTAAGATACCAATCAACCTTATGCCTCTAGTAGTGAACAAACTGTCCATATATCAATATTAGCTCATACATACATTGTTGTTAAAATCTTGTGTTAGCCTTCTCTTGGATTAGTTGCATGAATCATAAAGCATATATGTTTATCGAATATTTGCCAAAATAGTAATTGCATCTCGGAGTTAATTTTCTGAATTACACATGAAATAAATTGCTTAATGCTTGGGGGGTAAATGCGTCCTGATGAGTTGAAGTGGTTGATCCTAGGATCTAATGAATTTTAAAAGAAATGCTTTGATTGTGATGATCCTTTTGTTTGTTAATCCTTTCATGCAAAAGAATCTGTGCACCAAATTTTTTTTTATAAATATTCTTTAAAGAAAGAGGGAAAACCATGTTTTGATTAGAATGTTTCTTTGAACTTAACAATCCTACTTCATTGATAAGGATAATTTACTTTTAATGCTTTTGGTATGACAAGCCACCTTTTGGCTTTTCAGCAAATTACTGTACTGTCTTTTACTTTTAAATTCCTTTATTAGCGTCTTAAAGCATTAATACTTGAAGTGTTACTATATCTTGCCTAAATTCATCATCAAAATATGTCATTATCTGATATCTTCAGGTGATTCCTGGTAACGAATCGCAAGTGATGAAAATGATGAACCGCCTAGCAGATATTGGGTCAACTGTAGTAATGGGTAGAAATTCAGGGCTGCACACATCTGGCCATGGATATCGGGAAGAATTGGTAAAGATTTTTCTGGTTTTTCATGAGATTCATGTTTCATTGACCTTCTTCTTCATCTTGTTGGTTAAACTATTCTGGGGATATTACAATGTTGCCTAACCAGTTTGATTATTCCTTCTAATTTTTCATTTGTCTATGTGACAACTATTATATCTTTCAGTTGGCATCTCTTTTATGATTTTTATTGTAGTATGGGTACTGATGTTGAAGGTGTATAACTTGATGTTTGAAGGATGAAGTGCTGAAGATTGTGAAGCCCCAACATTTTGTCCCCATACATGGAGAACTCTTGTTTTTGAGGGAACATGAATTGCTTGGCAAATCAACGGGTATACAGCACACAACTGTAAGTCCCAAGATGATTGGTTGCGGTATAGTAGGTTAAGGGTCATCGTAAATTTCTGCTGCATTGAGGTTTTTTCCATTAATTGAATCCTTTTTTATGAATTAAAAAATGGTTAAGACACCTATTTCTGCTAAATTTAGGTCTGATGGTTCTTGACGTTCTTTCTTTTCCTAGCTGGTATACTTTAGAATAATAACCCGTGCCGCAGAAATAAGTTTTGTTCTGAATGTAAACGTTGCCTTTTCTTGCTTGAATTTATCTCGCATGTGGAATTGATGGTAGGACACTATTGTTGATATTCTGGTGATAAGGATATGTAGAGAGGCTTCAACTGAACTAATGCAGTTTGTTTTCTTGCAATTCATTTTCTAACCTTTAACACTGCCTTGTCTCTACCATAAAATTCTCGTTTACAATTCCCACGAAAAAATCATACGGCATCACTTTTCTCGATTTCACATTATGTCCAACTGATTTAATTTGGTCCTAGAAGAAATAGATAGTTCCATCTTGTCTATCATTTAATTAGTGATAAGATAACGTGATCAAGCAGAGGGTTGTTTTCTGGCTCCCTGTCCATTCAATCAGGTAGTTCAGGACTTGTCGTCATAAACTGTCTACTTTGTTCACATCATCTGTCTCGAGTATATTAATTGTTCCTGGCATCTTTTTACTGCAGCAGCATTGATAAGTGAGTCTGGATCTTATTTCAGAGTCAGTTGTTGCATCTTGGTTACCACTTAGTGAAAACTACTCCTGCTACTTAGTGAAAATTACTCTTGATATTTTCCTTTGTTTTTTTTTCCTTTCCTTATTTCTTTCCTTGTACATTTCAGATGTACTTGAATTTCTTATTTTAGTATATATATTTTTTACCTATAAAATAAGTCTTCTTTGTTTGCTCGAGACAGAGTCAGGGGTGCATGGGAACATGTGTCTTGTCGATCTTGTAGGAAATTTAACTCCATTGCATTGAGAGTGCTTAGCAAGATATCACTTCCATGTGTCGGTTTGAAATTAACTTTTAGGTCATGGTGTCCTTCTGTATCATGACTATATGACTTCTTCTGGCAATATGTCATTAGATATTCTCTATATTTGGATAAGTATGTGGTGTTAAAATACTATGACTGTTATCAGGTCATAAAAAATGGAGAGATGCTGGGGGTTTCTCATTTGAGGAACAGGAGAGTTCTGTCTAATGGTTTTGTCTCCCTTGGGAAGGAGAATTTACAGGTTGGTCTCTCTAAAATTCTTTAATGTAAAAAATCAATAGAGTTAATTTCATTAACATGTGGTCTATATTTTAGTTGATGTATAGTGATGGTGATAAAGCATTTGGTACTTCAACTGAGCTTTGCGTAGAGGAGCGACTGAGGATTGCTTCTGACGGCATTGTTGTGGTCAGGTAGGCTGGCAAATACTTTTTCCATGTCAAGCAATTTTGTTGTTTTGATGCACTGATTCCTGATAGTCCTCTTGCAGCATGGAAATTTTGAGGCCTCAAAATGTAGATGGTGTGGTAGAAGGCAGTTTAAAAGGAAAGATACGAATTACTACTCGTTGCCTGTGGCTTGACAAGGGGAAGCTTTTGGATGCGCTTCATAAAGCTGCCCATGCTGCGCTTTCTAGCTGTCCTGTTAACTGTCCCCTGGCCCACATGGAAAGAACTGTGTCTGAAGTTCTGAGAAAGATGGTACGAAAATATAGTGGCAAAAGGCCCGAAGTGATTGCCATTGCTGTAGAAAATCCAGATGCAGTCCTCTCTCATGAGATTGACAATAGGTTATCTGGAAAGTCACATGTCACCTTTGGGATATCTGCACTTAATAAAATGGCTGGCGGTAGTCCGAAGAAAACAAAAGCAAATAAGAGGCAAGTGGAAGATGGCAATGGCCACTATTATTCAGAAAAATATTCAAAGCGGGCTACTGAAGGTTTGTATCTTCAACTTTTGTGCTATATGTCATCCATATGACTGTAAAATCTGTGGATCATTCTCTGTGGAAACTTCTAGAAGTCCAATTAAGATATTAAAACCCTCTGCTTAATTTTCCTTTTCTTTGCTTTTGGGTCATTGTACTTCTATTCATTTTATCTTGTTTGTGACTGTTATAAGAGTGGAGTGGAGATTCGCTAATCACTTGGGAGGTTGGTGCTAGCACAGATGTGGAGGGTTTCAAACCCCTCACTAATAGTTTGAAGTGGCAAATATTAAAGTAAATTGATGTAACAATTGAATCAAAAAACAAATAAAACAGAAAGATAGAAGTTTGCCAAAATATTATCCTTACAAAAGGGTGTGCTCATGTCCAAACCGAGTATATGCATGTTAAATGCTGAGCTAATTAAACTTCGTATTTTGTGCTTTGCATATTAACCGAATGCCTTGTGCCATAATCAACAGCTGTATAGATTCTCGCGGTGGTGCTTAGATGCTTTTCTTTAGAAAAGTTTTATAGATTCTCTTTATGGCATGTTGTATCTGCAATCATGCATCTGAACTTGATGCCACGGCAAAATCGTATGTTCTGTCTGTTAAATTTGACTTTACTTGGAAACAATTCTTGATCCAGGCGAGGACATTGAAGACAAGAGCTTTTTGCCTGAGGAAAACACTCCCACTACAAGTTCTGACTTGTCAGAAACACAACCTGTGTCTTCTGGTTCTGATGATTCGAATGATTTTTGGAAATCATGTCTTACTTCATCTCCTGTGGATAAATTGGCAAGAGATGTCAACGGTTCCTCCCAAATAAATTATGCTGAGTTGGAGTCCATAGAAGATGGAATTGAGAGTAATGGTGAGGAATCCTTGGAAATGTCAGCTACTCAGGCAAAACCTTCCAAGCCTCTGAAAAGGAACAAATGGAAACCTGAGGAGATTAACAAGCTGATAAAATTGCGTGGACGATTGCACAGCAAATTTCTAGTTGGGAAGGGCAGAATGGCCCTCTGGGAGGAGATATCGACAAACTTATTAGGAGATGGAATTACACGTAGTCCAGCGCAATGCAAATCTCTATGGACCTCTTTAGTTCAGAAATACAAGGTTGGTTCTCATGTGCATCTTATCTTTCTGTGTAGTTAAAATTCTTTGCCAAAACATTTGAGTTGTTCCACAAATTGCAGCATAATTTGGACTTAAACAGTATTTCTGCGCGCACACCTAAGTTTCTATATGTTTGTTTCTTATTGTTTCTGCCAGTTCTTAATGCAAGATTGATCACCTTGGCTTTGTTTTTCTTTTGGATGATGCATTTGCTACTATCTATAGGTTCTCGGTTTCAGGATCTTGTAAGTTGTGTCAAATTAATCCTTTTAGCTGAAAGACTTTCTGTCTGATACATTATATACCAATTCAAATGAGATTATGATTAGAAGAATTGTATTTTTGTTGTCCATTTGATCTCAGCACCAATATGACTGATTTGTGTTGGTTGTGTGCTCATTGGAATTTGGTTGGGTTCACTAATCACGATTTGCATGGACTTGCTCCTTCATCTTTGTTTGTTTGACCTTATGCCAAATTCTTTCTGCACTCTCGACATGAAATTTGTTGACACTCCGCTTTCCCGTTCTTATGCTTCTGTATTGCTCTTTTTCCTTAAACAGGAAAGCAAAAGTGGGGATGAAAGCAGAAAGAGCTGGCCATACTTTGAGGAGATGGACGAAATTTTATCGGATGTTGAGCAAATAGCATCAAAATGATTGTTTGTCCCCTTTGCTTTCTCAAGATGAGAAACTACAAGCACTGAGAAAAGTCCCTCGGCAGTGAGATTTCGGTGCACAAGCTTTGGGCAAAGAGGTTGCGTTTGGAGATGACCAAAGCAGTGATTTGGTGCGCATATCATGACTTCATTCTACTGCCATCAGGGACAGGAGGTTTGAGTAATTTGTTGGGATCAGATAGAGAGATATCCAATTATTTTCTTATCCATTATAGGGTCTCAATGAATTGGACAGCGAGATAATATATTTACAGGTGAATTCACTTGTTCAATTTCCATCTCTCGTTCTTTCTACACCACCCTTTTGCTTATGCATCAAAGGGTGGTGTAGGAATTCTACCTTATAGATAGAATCTTGGACTGGGATTCAAGAAAGCTTTGTCAAATACACATCAGATGATGAAAATGCATTAATTGAAGTCAATATGGGAATAAGTGACGCCGAGGTGCAAATACTAACAAGAAGCAAAGGCTGGCCTTTCCTATCCAACCTACATTTTATACATAACCTAATTCAAGATATATATATAGAGGTGTCTTCACCCTAGCGATATGCAGACGTTAGGCTGAATGAAATATGTTTTCCACGACTGTTTATCATATTTAGTTGGGCAACATACGTAGTCGATGCATTTCATGTTGAACAACGCAAGCTGCGAGGGTGGTTGCATCTGCCTTTTTTTCTCATTAGATGGGATTAACACGATTCAAATCAAATGCCGTAGGATCGAGCTCAAGAATAATCATATTAATATATGTTATTTTCTTTAGTCTTTGTTTTTAAAAAAAATGATACTTCAAAGCCGAGGGATAACATTTATTTGAGGATTAACGTAGAAGAGCACGTAGATATAAACTCTTATCACATCTTGTGTCTTTTGAATTTGATTCACGGCAATGACTACATGACTTGATTCTTAAAGGTGCTTATTATGGGATTTTTTAAGTGAGAGAACTACACAACTGATTCTAAATACGTTTTATAGATGTTGATTTAGTCATAAATTTTTTAATTTGGATAATTCAGATCTAAACTTTTGCTTAAAATTACAATGTAATCCTTTTGATAATTTTTTGTTGGAACTTGGTTGAGATGGTGGTATGCCATGGCCGATGACGAATGGATTGCAATGCTGGGGATTTCTAATGAAATTGTTCAGAAAGACTAGTTGGAACTTCACTCAAATTTGTAAGACCAAATTGATAAAATGTGAAAATATTGAAAAATGTAATATTGAATCAACATCAGTTAACGATTGATATAATAATTTTCCAAACGTGAAAGACATTTTCCATGGATTTCATCGAATGTTTGACCCAATTGAATACTCGAATCCCATACGTCTTGTGGACCCCGCGACGAAGTTTCATTCATGCGCAAACAAGATGCGGAAACAACAGAAATCCCCACGTCGGTTGACCAGGGAAGCCTTGTTCTAGACGGCCGAAATTTGAAGCCCTCCCTTTTTCTGGGTTGCTTCATTCAATATCTCTCGTGGCCTACGTCAAACTCGCCTCCCCGCAGCGCAGTTGTTCAGATTGTCCTCCTCTCTTGACTTGCTTTCATGGGGAAAACTCAGTAACTTCCACGCTCTATCCCGGGTGCTCTCTCTTCCCTCCCTCACGCGGTGCACATACTACGCCTATAAACTCCGCGCTGGATCATGCAAAACCCCGTCTCCGTCTTGTGTAACTTCTCCGTCTTTCTTAGCTACAGCTTGGCAAGTTCTCTCGCTTCTCGGTGTGCCTAAATAACATGGCGAGACTCGTGGAACAGTACGAGCGCGTGTTCCGGTGGTTTGACGAGGATGGAGACGGTAAGCTTTCGCCTTCGGAGCTGAGGCGGCGCGTGGACTTGATGGGTGGAGAGCTGCTCCTAGAGGAAGTGGAGGTCGTGGTCGAGTCGCTTGACTCGGACGGCGATGGCCTCCTGTGCTTGGAGGACTTGGTTGGGTTCATGGAAGGTGGGGGCGAGGAAGAGAAGATGAGCGACTTGAGAGAGGCATTCGGGATGTACGTGACGGACGGGTGCGGGTTCATCACGCCTAAGAGCCTCAAGAGGATGCTGTCGAGGCTTGGGCAATCCAAGACCGTGGATGAGTGCGAGGCCATGATAGGTCATTTCGATCTCGATGGAGATGGTGTGATCAGATTCGATGAATTTAAGGTCATGATGATGTAGATCTCATTGTACATAAGATTGAATTATTATTTGATTTACATAAACCATTCGTTATTAGTGAGTTGCTCTTCTTGCTTCAGTGAATGAGTTTCCCCTACACTTCAGTTCACACACAAACCTGCTGACTGCCCAACATCTGAACAACTAATATGACAACTCGTCAAAAACTGTCTTGTCTGGTTTAGCGATTGGATCCTCACTTTGAATTGTCTTGTCGAACCGTCACTCAATTGCCGGTGCAAAATATACCTGTCGGACAGGGTATTGTTTTAGATTATCATTTGAAATAAAAGGACAAATTGAGTTGGAAAGTGAAATAAAAAAATCCTAAGTCAATAGGTCGAGAAAAACTCCAAGTATAGAAAAGGCATATAAACTATATTGTCAAGCGACAAGAGTTATTTCAACAGCTCCCTTTCATGAGGAAATCGAGTTAGGAGTAACATATGGAATTTGACTAACGGGTATAAACGAAAGAGGCAAAACCGATGCTTTGTAACCGAGTTAAGAATTTTGATGAAGAAGAGAAAAATGTAATACTCTATGAATCACCAAATTATAAGTACAACACTCCCATATAGAGAGAACACAATTCAATTTAATAACAATAGGAATCAGTATATGTAATGGATATAAGTCGAATAGTGTCACGAAGAATGTGTTATTGGATGAAATGACATTCTATTTCAAAATACTTTGTTTGTTCATGAAAGAATCATTATGAGCTATTTGGATGGATAACTATTATGCTATTATGACGCACTTCCACGTCTTCCCATAGCCAGGTAATATCAAGGACTCGTGGTATAAAATGAAACGGTTAGATAATCAAACGAGGCATTTTTAACCTACATTTGGAATGGAGACCAATCTTTAACAACAACATAAAAAAGATTGCGAACACAGAAATAAGACTTGTGATAGAAGTGAAAGTCTCTCCATAGTCAATGCCAAATTCCTGAATAAATCATTTCACTACTGGCCGAGTTTTATAGCGGTCCTAGCGAGCGAAACTCCGTCATTCCATTTGCAGGGATCACAAGTCGTTAATTCATATTTTGGTGTCATGTGGGCATTCTCGATACAAGAAACGAACATTCTGAAGTATTTACTAAATCCAACAATTTTGCTGTCAAACTTGGGTCCGCCCAGCTAGTGTGTCCTTATCTCTCTCTCTATACTTGTTTTTAAGGGAAAACTCAGAGCAACTTCTACGCTTTATCCCCCTTACTCTCTCTTCCATGACTCACGCGGTAGGCATACTATGCATATGAACTCCATACTCCATCATGAATACGCATCTCGGCCTTCACACCTCGCTTCTCTTGTTTCTCTGTCTTTCTTAGTTATAGCTAAGTAATCTTCCTTTTCGGTGTACGTTATAACTTGGTGAGACTAGCTGAAAAATATGAGCGTGTATTCTGGTGCTTCGACGAGGATGGAGACGGTAAGTTTGTGCCTTTAGAGCTGAGGCAAAATATTCAGAGACATGAGAGAAGATGATTTGAAGCGATGAAACTATTCAAACGGACGGGTAGAAGAGAAATTGTCCAATCGATCCTAAACTTTCCAACTTTTTCAATTTAGTCATAAACTTTGTGCAAAACTTTAATATGGTTCTTTTTGCTAATTTTGATTAGAAATCGTTAATATGACAATTTTAATTATCAGAAAAGACTACATTGAAATTTTACGTAAATAATTAAGTCTAAATCGGTAAAGTTGGAAAGTTTATGATTGAATTGGCATTCTTACAATAGGTTTATGATTAATTAAGATTTTTTCCCTAAACTTTCATTTGATTGTTCCTAAATTTTTGGTCCGATGGCCAATTTAGTCTAAAATCCTTCAGTTATGTAAGTTAGTGTCAAATATTTTTACATCTTGCCGATTTAACCCTAAACATTCCAATCGTGGTGATTGAGTCCTAATTTTTTTTTTTGTTGATGATATACCAACTTAATCATTCCAATCAATTTTGATTGGAAATCGTTGGCATGGATAACTTTTGCAATTTTTTTTTCTTTTTTCGTCTCCTCTTTTTCCTCCGGCCATCACCAAGCCTTGTCAATGGTCGGCTTTGCCCCCTCATGCGAGGGCAGCCCTATTGCTAGATACGGCGAGGGCAATACACACTGAAGCAGAGAAAGCTACATTTGGAAGGAATTCTAAAAGATAATGTTTATTTTGAATAAAGAAGTACATATTAGAATATCTTAGACGTATATTTATTTGGAGGTCGTTATCTAGAAAATAACCAAATAACTGAAATCTAATAACAAAATTAAGAAAAAGATATCGACAAAACGAGAAAGTTATCAAACATAACTAGAAAATCTACAAAATGCGTCTGAAACTATGACATCTTAGAAAGGGAAACATGTTAATCAAATTTTATAACTATTTGTAATCTTGAAAATCACGCAATCTTTTTTGATTTGTGGAACTGTCTGCTCTTATGACACTCCGTTATTTCTAAAAAGGCATTTGCATATTGTTCAACATCACACATCCACCTAGGCAACGGTTGTGGTCGCTCAATCTATTGAGGATGACCCTCTCTAATTCAGGCACAAGTATATCCTCACCTAAGGTTTGGTGATGACGTTGAGGGAAAAAAAGAAGAAAAAAAAGTAAAGAAATAATAAAAAATAAAAGAATTGCACAAATTACTCATATCAGCATTGGCGTTGGCCATACACATAGAATGCTTTGTGTTGACTAGATTGTCATGTTAGTGGATTACAGTCGAAATTATTCAGAATGACTAAATTGACGAAATTTTAAAGGTTTATAACCAAAGTGAGTTAAAAGGTCTTGAAATTATTCAATTTATAATTAAATTGAACATCATAAAATAAGTTTAAGATTTTTTAGACAATTTTCCTACAACATATCTATGAAGGTTTCGTGCCCGATATGATTTCCCATGTTTTCGAAAAAGTGAAAACAAAATCGATTCATCAACTCTTCCATTCCATCCGACTAAATCATCAATTGATTGAATTGATCCTTTCTCTCTCTTCTCCTTTATGCAAATACATCAGAAACGACGAGATTCCCACGCAAAACCAACATTAATGCGCACATAACTTTTGGCAAGGTCTAATCAGTTGACCGGATAAGCCTTAATCTAGACGGTCGAGATTTGGCTTCCCCAGTAATACAACCATAACTTTGTCAAATTTGCCCGCCCGCAGTAACCAGGAGATCCTTCTTCTCTCCCTCTTTTGACTTTGTTTTCAAGGGAAAACTCGGAGTAACTTCTCCGTTCTATCCTGGTTCCTCACTCATACTTGCGTCACGCGGTACCCACATACGTATATAAACTCCATGCTTGATCATGCTAACCCATCTCTGCTTTCACGCTTCTCTTCTGTAAATTCTCGGTCTTTCTTAGCTACAGCTTAGTAAGTACTCTCGCTTTTGGGTGTATATAATAACATGGCGAGACTCGACGATCAATACGAGCGCGTGTTCCGGTGCTTCGATGAGGATGGAGACGGTAAGCTTTCGCCTTCGGAGCTAAGGCGGCGCGTGGGCTTGATGGGCGGAGAGCTTCTTCTGGAGGAAGCAGAAGTCGCGGTCGAGTCTCTGGACTCGGACGGTGACGGCCTCCTGTGCTTGGAGGACTTGGTTGGGTTCATGGAAGGTGGGGGCGAGGAAGAGAAGATGAGCGACTTGAGAGAGGCTTTCGGGATGTACGTGACGGACGGGTGCGGGTTCATCACGCCTAAGAGCCTCAAGAGGATGCTGTCAAGGCTTGGGCAATCCAAGACCGTGGATGAGTGCGAGGCCATGATAGTTCATTTCGATCTCGACGGAGATGGTGTGATCAGCTTCGATGAATTTAAGGCGATGATGATGTAGATCTTGTTGTACATAAAGATTGAATTACCGTTTTTGATTTCATATGGAAAATTCGTTCTGAGTGAGTTATTCTTGTTGCTTCATTGAATGAGTTTCGCCTACACTTAATAGTTCCGACGAGACAAACTTGCTGACCGCCCACCATCTGAACAACTATTTTGACAACTCGTCAAGAAAACTGTTTTATCAGGTCTAGGGACTGGATTCCTTCCATTGGACTGTCACGTCTTAACCGTTGCTCGATTACCCGTCCCACCGATCTTTGTTTTTAAATATCATATGAAATGAAGTAGAAAGTTGGAAGCATTCACAGATTCTAATGACCTGCTAGTGGCGTCGGACTCAGAAATTTGGACCCAAACGTGAAGAAACCGAATAGCCCGAACAAGGCCATGACAGTACAATCGACCCGCGTGATCCATCCACGAAATGCCCGATAAAGTTCATCGATCATGAGTTGCCAAAAGGTAGAATTTGACAAAAGTATATGCTATGTGGCAAAAGTTGGTTGACTTGAAGCATGCACATAGGTTACATAACGAGTCAAGGAGGGTTCATCAACAAAGGGGTACACTATCGGGAGTAGTTACAAGTCATCTCTAGCGATCATATCCAAAGTGAGGTCTAGTTTAGTCCGTTAATAAGTTATTAACCGTCGTCAACATATATATTGTACTTCAAAAACTTCCCGATTGGTCTAATAAGCTACCGACTTTTATTTTTGTACCTTACCTATTAATAAAAATTACTAACTTTCGGTACGAAATTACCAACCTTATCTTTAATGGTTTATCAAAGTTTCTCCTGTTAAGATACTGATTAATTTTAGCAAAGCAAACGATCTTAGTGGAGTTACTTGTCAACTTTCATATGATTATTTCGAAATTACTGAATTGTGTCAAAATCTCCCAAACATATATATATATATATATATATTGTGGAGCTTACCAATATGTAAAAGCTACCGACGATTGAAAATGCACAGAATGGTCCTTTTGGAAACGAGAACATGTCCAGTCTCATACTCGTTCCATGAACAAGGCGGTGGACAAACAAAACCAATCACGAAGCAGGAGACACGAGGGTGCAAGAACTCGTGTTTCCCATGTCCGACGTAGTTTGAGGGTCCCGCTTTTTCCGTGGATCGCAATGTTTCTTGATACACATGATCGGCTTGGTCAAGGGGAACGACTAGTCTCCATGACAGATTTGTTTTGAAGCCGTGGAGATTGTCTCACATCTGAAAACGTGCGAGCATGGCACTCTTCCTTCACATCCATGGGGTGACGTATGTGGTCGACTGCTTACACGAGGAGGGCAGGGTGAGTTGTTGGGAGATGAACTTGCGTATTCAATGGGTTTTTTTGCAGACAAGGAGCAGGAACCATCTCATCGAACGAATGACTATGGCATTCTCTCTGTGTTATATGTTCGTCCAAGTCCACGTTCTGGTCTACGTTTTCTCGTGTAGGCGTCCGACCACCTTATAGCCCACAATCTGGCATATTTAATTCTTGATTATGCTCTGGCTTCGGGGTTTAACAATGTAAACTTTGTCCCTTGTCCACAGTCTCGCCAATTAAACGACGAAGATGACGAGACAATTCTTAGTTTTTTTAAGGAGAATAAGAAGAAGAAGCAGACCCATATAATAGATGCCAGCCTAGATGGGACCGTGATAGAGATGTGCAGGTTTGTCAACGATGCACCTTGGTTATTCGACCCAGTTTTGCAAAGCTTTCTGCCCACCTGATTCCAGCTCCACTTTGTCATTCTCCCATCTTTTTTTTTTATTCCTCGCAGCCGAGGCGGATCGACTGAGGGCTTGGGAAATTCTCGTCGCCCGATGGGTGCCTGTGTTTCGATCAATGATGATGCTAATGGGAAAGTGGCTGAGAAATGCCTGATTCCGACTCCTTCTCGGCTGGATGGGGCTTTTGTTGCCCAAAGCAAATTCGGTTCTCAGTATTCCATCGCATCATCATGGACGTCTACAGGTTCGGCTCACTCAAAGTGCTTGCGAATTACTAGCTGCTATTCATATCAATCGAATTACAGATTCTTACACAAGTAGTCCCCTTGGACTGGCATGCCAGATGCTGCCAGCTTCAAAAATGATTTTGTTGTCACGAATCATGTCATGATGCGTAGCTAGGCCAGACACATGCCTTCTGTTTTACAAGATACCTATGACGATACAACAATTCCATAAATATATGCACTGAATCCACTCATGGCATGCCGCTTTCCGATTGCTGCAGGTAGTAAAGAGGAGATGTTCTTTGATGCGCGGGCGTGGCAGGAAAGCAGCTCTGAGGATGATTTCTTCAGCGTCAATGGAGGTAATACCAAGTTATCTATTTTAAAATGATCACGAGACAGATTTGGTTGCTACATATGAATGTTGGAAATTACTCCTGTGGAAATTCATGTCGATATGAGGCTCCTGTGGTAATACCTCCTTGTGTCGTCCTTACATGATTTATTATCAGCATGAAAAAATGACACCTTTCCTCTACAGATTTCGTTCCGTCTGGTGCAAGCAGTCCGACTCATCGAAGCAGCTTCGCTGGCTTCCTGCCAGCAGCCAGAACTCTGTCTGTGAGCAGAAGCAGCTTTTTTAAGCATGAATCGCCATCGTTTACAGAGAAGAAAGAGCCACTCGATCACGGCAATGTCCTTCCCAACCCCAAGCCTAAGAAGGAGATACAGCTGGTTCAGCTCTTTCAAGACAGGTTTTGGACTACTCAGGCTGGACTAGTTGATCATGACAGCCAGCCTCACAATCATGGCGTAACCCACGGCAAGTCAGTGTCAAAGCCCAAAGGTCCTTAAACGCGATCTCCTATGGCTGACCAACATACCAAATTTTAACCGTCTTAGGCAGCACGGCATTGATAAGTGTGGGTGACATGACCTCAAGAGCTAAAAGTCGATGATGCTTGGAGTTGGAGGAGAGAGCTCAGATGTTCCAAGGCGTGCCATCAGAAGATGTATTGAGATTTGACAATCTTGTATGAGCCACTAGCTCCTACATATGATGCGTCCTGCATCGTCATAGGGAGTTCAGACATTTTCGAATTGACGAGAGATCGAAAATGAGTTTGTTTACCCTGTCCTGCTTGATCTTTAATCCGTGGACAATGTCATCCTCCTAGAGAGCTTTTTGTGAGTAGATTGAAATCTTTCTTGTAAATTCAAAAACGTTTTGAGTTGACAGAAATGAACACTGGCAATCTGAATACATAAAAACTTGCATTATGACATGTTCGAAAGTGCTACGTCATATAATTTTGTCCTTGGAGGTTTTCCGAGACAAAGAAAGGCGTCCCAATGTATTCCACCGCAAGCCATGCCATTTTCATCTGTTCTCGAACACGAGTGCCAACAGTTTCTACTACAAGATTTTAAATGATCTTCATTGTATACGAATGAATGAAACATCCAGTGTGCAAAACTGTCATCCTCTGTGAAAGTATTTGGTCCCCCGAGTAAAGATCTACAAAAAGCTGCTCTCAACGTATGGCAAAAGGCAACTTATTTTACACTATAATTCAACCTTGCACCCAAAAATCAAATTCCTCCATAATCTAGAAACTGATCACATTTTGCCTGTCAGGAGGAGCAACGCATTGCCACAAGGAACGATAAGCCGGAATATCAGCTGCTTCAACACCAAGCACAGAAAGGTTGCGCCCATACTCCTGCTCAAGAAAAACTTAGCAGTAATCATAATTTGCTAGTGAGTAACTCACAGACACCAACTTTATATAGAAAGAGACAAACCTGAATGTCAAGGAATAATTGCATACAGATCTTATCCGTATCGGACACATTTTGTTCCGATACATCCGAGCTTGCTCCTGCTCGTCTCTGTGCACCCTGACGTATTCTTTGAAGCGAAGATTCTGTTTTCCTAGCCTATATTGACAAACAGAAGAGTGATCTCTACTTCGAAAAACAATCATATGAAATTGGACATTTCAGGGGGAAAAAATCAGCAGAAAGTACTTACCACATTAACAAGGTCAGAGGCCAATTCATTGTAGCGACCAGTAACCTCAGTGGCAGCACTCAGTAGCAGTTCATTCCTAACATCTTTCGTCAAGTATGCATTTGCACGCTCTCCTTCCAGAAAAGTCTGCAAGATAAGCGGGTCACCACAAACATCAGAAGGAAATTGCCTCATTTATGCATAGAGCCAACAAATAGAGATAGAATATCAAAAAATATTCTCCCATGAGGAAATCATTAAACCATGCTAGTGTGCATCTTCTATGCTTCATTATCATTAATGGGCCATGAAAATTACTTTGGAACTAATCATATTTGAAAAAAATACATGACATCAGTAGTTCAACAAGCATTCGACTTATTGAGAAACCATTAGCTTAGATATTCAATGGATCTTGGCCCTTTTTTATTTTTCTCCTTTTCACCATCCCTTTACAATTCTCGGCATGTCTTCACAAAATTACAGAGAAACTAGAGCCTGTATTAATCTAAAACTTGATGGCCTACTCCCCACACGTACATGATGTTTTCTTTCTGCACACCGACAACTTAGATTCTTTTCATTTTTAAACCGTGTACTTGACACATTTAGCACAGCAAAGCAAGTATAGTTTGCTGACGTGAACAGCATCTAGTGGAGGCCATTTGGTCCTAAACACCACTTGTGTCCAAATAAGAGGTTCAAGAAGAGAGGATACCAATTTCTTTCATCTAAACATAACTTAAATTGTTGCTCTTTCATCAGGCTATACCTGTAAAAGATAAAGATTCCCTTGTCCTGAATCTGTTATCAAAACAGCTAGAAAGTTCCACTACACTTGGGGCAAGACAGATACATCTGGGACATCAAATGATGGAATAAGATGAACAGCGTAGAAGGGACATAATAAGAGAGTGCATACCTTCAGGGGACGCAACACACCTGCTACATATGGTGAATGCCTGACAGGAAGAGGTTTATTCGTCATCCGGTAAGTCGCCGTTATCCCCTTCAGTTGCTTTAAGTCCTAAATATATAAATAAATTTCTATAAACCAGTTGGAGATCCAATAATTGCATTTGATTAGACGATACTACATGATAAATCGCTACAAGTCAAATATTTAGTATCAACTAGTGTGTTAGGGTGACTCCAACCTGAAACAAAGAAAAAGTAGACTAAAGTAATCCTAATAACAAAAATAAGACAACGCACCTCAACAGGCTTCTCAACCAGAGCTTCCACAATTGCGTTAATGATTGAAGGTACAATGTCATTCAATGATTTCCCTCCCTGCAAAATGCTGTCTTTCACAGAATCACGAACTTCGGGGGAGCATGAAGAGAGAAGCCGAAGCACGAGCCCCAGGTAATCACCAGAGACTTCTCTTGCAATAAAACGTACATCATGGATAACCTGAAAATCAATATATAGAATAATCCTTAAAAGCAAGTAGGAACTGCATTGAATAAGTCATGCCGTTGAAGCTTCTTTGAAATAATGGACATTTACTCCTTGATTATCAGCTCACAGAGTAAATCTGACTTGAATGAATGACCAATTTTCTTGGATTAAGAAAAGGGGCATACATAGATTAAGTCATCTGGCAGAGCAGAGATAGCCCACTCACATCCAGGATGGGACCCAGTAGCACCCATCTTGCGAGCAGCAAGTCCAGACGACAACCAATTAGAATACCTGTTATGCAAATCTATGCAGTGAATACAGAGCACTAATCAACTCATGCAACGTGTAAGGACAATTCACGATAAACTTAATAATTTCCAAAAGCACTTGTCTCTAATATATATGTAGATCTCTGCTTATATGGAATGACATGGTACTAGAAACAGCGAGTTAACTTCTCACCTTGAAATAAGCTGCAAGGACAAACGCAGAAACTTGTCAGAGCACGAAAGAATGAGAACATCATCTCTCCAGCAGGATTTTAAGCTATCCAAAAGTGTAACGCTTTGCTTCAATGTCAAACTCCCTTTATCAGGACTTAAATTCTGAAGTGGGACAAGACTAGTTGTCGTAAGTGCTGAATCTAATGCCCCTGCTATCTCCTGAAATCTGAGGTAATAATATCAGGGATAACAACCCATTTTAGAGATGTCACAAGTTGTTCTCCTAACATTGGTATAGGAAAAAATATGTGAAGCTTGTGCTAAGTACCTTAACGAAAAATAAACCCCAATATTCCATCGCTTCATGAACTCTAGATAGACTGCTTCTCCCCGAAATTTAGTAACAGCAGATCTGGATGGACAGTAGCCTTGCATGACAATTGGATGTTACAACAATAATGAGCAATCTAGTTGCTGTCTAATGAGAGTAATTAAGATGCCTAATAGATCAATTTAAGATTTATTATTTATTTTCAAGTCAAACATCTAGTATGAAATAAAAAGAAAGGACTAGGGAGGCCCTACCTTCCAGATGAGCTAAAAAATCAAGACTCGATTTATAGTTTTTTAAGAATTCGGTGGGTCTTCCTGGAGAAAAGGCACCGGGCTTTGCCTTTTGAATAGCAACCAGAACCTCTTTAAGGATTGAATTAGCCAAGAAATCAAATACATGTAAACCAGAATTTTCTGCATATGGCAACAAGAAAATACTCATCAGAATCTACTTACTGCATAGGATCCAAATGAAAAGGTACCAAATAACATTGAGAAGGGAGGCCAAATTCACACAAAAACAAAGCGAGTGTTGGGTAACGGATTGAGGTCACAGGACAAGTGGATTTGTCGTGCCAGAAGAATGGTTATTACCATGTATGGGACCTTTGACAAGCATAGATACACTCCACTCTCACAAGGATACAGAAAACTCTTATTCGATTGCAGTGATCTAGTAAAACAATTAGGTGCAGCAGCCATAAAGACTGATTGCAGTCACCCAAAGTAAAACTAAGGAGACAATGGGTCCAGCAAGAACACAGACTGTTATCAGACAGAAGATTGGATAGGAGAAGAACAAGCAACAAAAAACCAAAGGCAGACCAAGCAAAAACAAGGAGATGATGGGTCCAGCAAGAAAACAAATGTTATCAGACAAAAGATCGGAGAGGAGAAGAACAAGCAATAGGGAACCAATGGCACACTGCACCTGTGGAAGCAATATCCAGTAAAAATTTAGAATCTTCTCTGATACTTTGCTTAATTGATTGGTAATCACTTTCAAGTGCATCTCCTGGTGCCGTCATCCCAGACTGTCCATATGGAATAATTTTCTGTATCATAGGAGCCACAACAGTTGTCCGGAAAATTTCTTCAGCACTACTGGTATTATCGACAGCAGCATATGCACGTAGGCAATTGTATATTGCATTAGCATCTTGATGCTCCAAACCATCTACAAAACAATGTGCTAAGCTTGCATCAAGCAGCCGGCTGGCATTCTGAATCCTCTTCTCCATGTTCTCAACAAAAGGTAGGTCCTGTACTGGCATTAAAGGAACAAGAATAAGTACAAAGCATACGTATATAAGAAAAAAGTAGCAAGTAGAAAGCATGAAGCAATCGTTGATATAGATAGAATTTGCAGTGGCAACTCCATCATACAAATCGTATCACTGCATGGAAGCTGCACTGTATTGCTCCAGTGACAAGCAATCTTTAAAGAGACGGACAGGAACTAATGAACAGAGTTACTATGCAAATAAACTTAAAGATAGGAGGCAGCTATAGTCTGGGCTTTCTTTTAGGATGCATCTGCTGGATTCAGAAAGGTACAGCAATGAGGGTTGTGATGAGAAAATAACAGTGGAACAACAGCGAAACAAAAGCTTATTTAGCTCACTCCCCACTATGTTTTGGTAGGGATGGAATTGTGGAAACATGGAGAAAGGAGCAGGCAAGCTCTACAGTGCAGGATTCTTATGTGTTAAGTTATTAAACTAGATAGCAATAAATGCTAATTTTGTGGTAGCTTGAACAGAATTTTATAAAATTTCTGCGCTGATCAAGATGCCCTTTTACTTCTTTCCAAGAAATGATTAAGGCAAGGGGTTTCCACACTGTGCACAACTTAGCCCTCAGAAGAAATGCTTATTGCAATTGAAATACAAAGTTCTGTTTTTCTTTCGTTCTTTCTTTCTCTTTTTTTTTTTTTTTTGGTCAGAAAGGGGTAAAAATGCCCTTAAAGAGCAATTATGAAGCAATTTTGTTTTCTTGCTCTAACATTAGCACATAGGAATAAGTGGAAGAATAACATCTAGAAATGAAATAACGGAGTCAACAGAAGCAGGCGAAAGAACAAACAACATATCAGCTTTCGATATCATGGTGCAATAAATACGGGATGTGCATATACCTTAGCCACATTTTTGAAGTGCTTAGTGCTGAATTACTAATTCTATTCCTTTGAAGAGATGGTGCATGGACAAAAGGACCTGATTTCAAAGTAAGAATTTTACACTGCAACATTATGATAATGACCAGCATATATCGGAGGTTCCAATGCAGTGAAGTGGGCAGCATTTTTGTCATAGTTGAAGCTTCTATAATTGGATTAAACATGAAACAGGTATTGTGCATTGGCTACCTCTTCAAACCTAAATGCGCTCGTAAATTTTTTTGGGGAGAAAAGGACTTGAAAGACATTTCTCCTCCACTGAGCATACCTCTATTCATTTTACTTCCACATGCAAATATACTAAGAACCAGAACTTCAATGAACACAAGTGCCAGGGTTGGCAATCTCCTACATACATGTGTCGCAAGGGTAATCACAAAGTGGATAAATCATACTAAAAGAGTTCCATCACTCGGAATCAGCCAATTCAGCTTCGTCCTCTTCTTAAATCAAGAACTAAGAGGAGATTCAATAGGCCAGAGAGATCTGCAACAATGTTCAAAAGATGCGGGCATAGAATTGCAGAAGAAAGCAATTCTGCAAAGCTAGAACAGCAGCAACTCTGATCAAGGTCCTATAACCTAGTACACGTCCTTAATAATGTTGCAGTTACAAGCTCACAGCGGCAAGGTATCAATGCAGTGAAATGTATCTTAAAGTTTTGCAAAATGCACTTTACTAATTCATTGTCAAATTTTTTTTCCTCTCAGAACTCAATACTTTCCCCTATGCAGATTCGATAGACGGATTATTGGCAGCAGCAACCCAAATCGAAGGCCAAAGATTCCAAATTCACTGGATATCTGAAACACAATGTCACATTTTTCCATAAATCTAAAGTAATGAGAACAATTCTCTCAAGACTTCACCTTGCTCTGAGAGAGAGAGAGAGAGAGAGAGAGAGAGAGAGAGAGAGACCTGTGCATGAGCTATGTAGAACTTGAGCCGATTCATCTCACTGGCAATCCTCTCCAGAAGCATGCTTTGAGTCTCTCTTAGATTCGTCCCATTCTCAGCAGCATGATTCAAGGACAGTCCGTTACTGATGGAGGAGCCATTTTCTGCCGAATTCACATCCCCATTAGACCAATCCACAGGCACGCTCGGAAGTTCCTTGATCAGTTTCTCGACCTTGGACACAACGTGGAACGTGTCGAGCAACAGCTCCAATACCTCCCTCGCAGAGGCGGCCTCCGACCGCTGCTTCAGACCATTGCGCAGAGCCACGAGCGATCCCTCCACGCTTCCCCTGAATCCTTCAATCTTGTCCCTCAGCTCCAACAGCGGAGCTCTCATCCGCACAATGGCGGCATCCACGTCGACGAGCTTGGTGCTGAGGTTGACGAAATCGTTGTAGTCGCGGTTGATGAGGTCGATGAGCTCGTGGTTGAGGGAGGACAGGTGGCTCTGGAGCTCGGACCTGAGAGTGTCGAAGGGGACGAAGGTCCGGAGCTCGGAGATGTAGGACTCGGAGTCGAAGTCCTGGGAGAGGAAAGCGGAGGGCTTAAACCAGAGGGGATGGGAGTCGAGCGGGTCAGAGAACAGATCCGTAGCGGATCTCGGCGGCGCCGGTGGTGGCGACTGGATAGATTCTACCATCGACGATTGCCGGTGCTCAACCGTTCGAATTTGTTGATGACGTGCGAGAGGAGCAAATGCCGGCAACTGCGGAAATCTGCGACGCAGCAACCGAAGCCTGAAGAAGAAGAAGGCGTACACCAGTAATGGCGCTGCGTAAGAAGATAATATTGAGCCGATCTGAGCCCAATCTACTCTCTTTGGGCCGAGCCTGTTTCGGTTGAGCCCACAACGTGGCCCAAGAGTTTGAGTTCAGTTCTTCCTGGGAGTTTTCTGCATCTTCTTCGCCCAACCTATTCCTTGAAGTGCGACCACTCTCTGCAAGTACAAGGTTGCCCGGCTATCTCTCTCTCTCTCTCTCTCTCTCTCATCATCATCATCATGAAAGCAGACGAAGCAACGAGAAAGTTTAGAGAGAAAAAAGCAAGCAAGATGAGGGCAATTTTCTCTATATATATTCATTCTACAATTACATGTATTTATGTTACAATGTGATTGTATAATAAAGAAAAGAAAGATAATATAAAATATCTACATTCCTAAATGAGCTATACATGTAAGAGGAAAGTAAATATTGTTCTCAATCACACATATCTTCCAATACTCCCCCTCAAGTTGATGGCTTATATATGTCCAAAACACCCAGCTTGCTTAATAAATATTTGTGTTATCTTTGGGACAGTGCCCTGGTAAAAACATCTGCCGGTTGATCCAATGTGTTGATCCCACAAGTTTTGATTATCCCTTCTTGAATCTTTTCACGAGTAAAGTGGCAATCAATTTCTATGTGATTTGTCCTTTCGTGAAGGACAGGATTCTTCTCAAGCTTAAGTGATGCATCATTATCACAAAAGAACGTGGTCGGACCTTTGACTTGTATACCAAGGTTTGATAAAAGGCCATGCATCCAAACTATCTCATAGGTGGTTTTTGTCATTGCCCGATATTCTGCCTCAGCTGATAATAAAGACACTGCTGATTGTTTCTTGGTTTTCCATGAGAGTAAGGTTTTTCCCAACTTGATGCATAATCCAATCACCAACCTTCGACTCACTAGACATGTCACAATACGCGGTCATATCCATATTGCAATCTTTCAAAAGAAATATTCCAAATTTGGGTCATCCCTTCAAATATTTCACCACCTTTAACGCAGCATTCATATGCAACTGCTTGGGTTGATGCATATATCGACTTAACATTTGTACAGCAAAACAGATGTCTGGCCTAGTCATAATAAGATAAATCAACTTACATACTAGCCTCCGATAACTAGCAAAATTTTCAAGTAATGGATCCTCTATTTTCGAAGCAGATACTACATCTATTCTACTGCGGTTAGCTTGAGATTTTGCTCAATTGGTGTAATCGTCGGTTTGCAACCTGATAATCCTACCTCCGATAGTATCTCTAGGATGAACTTCCTTTGACTAAGTGAAATTCCCGATTTAGAACAGGCAATCTCTATTCCAAGAAAGTATTTAGAGGCTCTCAAATCCTTGATATGAAAAGTAGAATGCAAGTATGTCTTTAAGTCACTGATAATGGGCATATCATTTCCCATAATGAAAATGTCATCCACGTAAATCACGAGATAAATTTGTGACATACCTTTCTTCATGGCGAATATGGCATAATCATGCTTGGACTATGTGAAGCCTGCATTAATGAGGACAGTTGTAAATTTTGCATTCCATTGGCGTGACATTTGTTTGAGACCATAAAGAGATTTGCAGAGACAACATACTTTGGACTCTCCCTGTCTCCGTAAACCTGGAGGAAGCTCCATGTATATTTTCTCGTCAAGATCACCATGGAGAAAGGCATTGTGGACGTCCATCTAGTGTAGAGTCCATTCACCAGATCAGAAGGATCAAACTGTCACATCTTTTGCTAATGGAGAAAAAATCTCATGATAGTTGAATCATTCTTGCTGTGTTAATCTTTTCGCCACCAATCTGGCTTTATATCTCTCCATGGACCCATCAACCTTGTGTTTTATCTTATACACCCATTTGCAACCAACCGCCTTGCAATGTGGTGGAAGCGGCACAATGTCCCAAGTGTTGTTGTCCATTAAAGCGGTCAGTTCATCAGCCATATCTTTCTGCCAACAAGGATCTTGGATTGTCTGGAGATAGGAGGATGGCCTTGAATTTCAGATATGCAACTGATACAAATTCCATGCTTCGGAGATAATCGATCAAATGAAATATAAGAGGAAATGGGATGCAGGATACCTAAGTTACTCCAGGAAGCACATATATAATCAGCACTCCATGCTGGTGGTTTGATAGTTTGTCCTGAACTTCGAGGCACGATTGGTTCGGTCGAAGGAGAGGATTCAACAAGATCATAGGATGTAGACTCCGGAGAAGTATTAGTAGATGGAAGAGGAGAACCGGCTGGAGAGGGCATAGAGTCACGGCTACATGCCTCATTGATAAAGGGGGAAGCATCAGGAGACTGATGGATGAGAGGTGCCTGTGTGACTCCTGGCTAATACAAAAATAATGGTGATTCATCATTTAATGTAGGATGCATATCCTGTACTGATGAAGTGGGGATATCACTGGATGACTGAATATCCTTAAATGGAAAATTCTCCTCATAAAAACATCTCTACTAATCAGAAAATCCCATGTTTGAGGATCATAAACCTTGTACCCCTTCTACAATGTAGGGTAACCCATGAATATGCATTTCTTGGATCATGAATCCATCTTACGATGTGGCCCCATAGTATTAACATAACAAAGACATCCAAAAACTCAAAGATGATCCATAACAGCAAAAGGACTCCTACCATCAAGAACTCGTGTGGGCATTTGGTTAATTAGAAGGGTAGTTGTGATCACGCAATCGCCCCAAAAAACCTTAGGAATAGAAGCTTGGAATTGTAAAGCTCTTGCAACTTTCAGAATAGACGATGCTTTCTTTCAACAATTTCATTTTGTTGAGGAGTATATTTGCAAGTACTCTCATGTAATATACCAAAAGAGGAAATAAAAGTGTTACAGTGATGAGAAAAAAATTCCGTCCCATTGTCTGTTTGAATTTTTTTAATCGATTTGTGAGAAGACTTGATTCTTGGATTGCATGAGAAATATCCAAGTGGCACGAGAATAATCATCCGCAATTGTGAGAAAAAAACGAGACCCATCATGGTGAGGGACATAATGGGGACCCCCATATATTTATATGAATGAGAGCAAAAATGTGATCAACCATATGTTTACTTAATGGAAAAGGAAGTTTGAATTGCTTAGCCAATGGACAAATTCGCAATTTTCAAAAGGAATGGAAGCATTATGACCAAGTCTTTGATGAAGAATGGAAACGTCATTTCTGATATTGGCATTACATATAGATTGTCTTTCAGAAGAGACAACGGTACTTGAAATGAAAGAGGTGGTCCAAAAATAAAGCCATTGAAAAGTTCTACTCGGTCCCATTAGTTTCCAGTCAAAAGGGCCTGAAATAAACACTTCTCAGCATAGAATTTGACATGACAAGAGTTGTCAGCACAGACTTTTATAACTAAAATGAGATTGAATTTGAATTGGGGAACATATAGGACATTCTGCAATGTAATATCGGGACTAAGCTTTATTGTGCCTACTTTAGTGACAAATGTGATATCTCAATTTGGAAGTTGCACAAACTTGGGGAAATCAGGGTTTTTTTAGAATGCTAGAAAAAAGACTATCGTTGCATATGATGTGATCACTAGCCCCCGAATCTATAACCCATGCATAATTAGAAACTGAGTTAGAAAGACAGTAGGAAATACCTGTAAAGCTTGCTCCTTTCTCAGTGACGTTTATTTGCTTCAAGACCTTCATCAACAATTAATATTGATTATAGGAAATGTGCTAGTTCATGCCTGTGATTTGGTTTGCTTGTGCCTCCCTATGTTTTCTTCCTTTGTCATTGGGTCTGCCATGTAATTTCCAGCATGTCTCCATTGTATGATGTGGATGCCTACAAAATTCACAATATAATTTACCTTTATTTTTCCCATTCGATGTTGATGGGCCACACCACTTAATGGGCCGTCTCCGCGAAAAGCAGCCCTTTCATTGAATCTGATTACAAAATTAAAGGATGATGGGCCGCCTGGGGCCTCTGCTCGTCGCCCATTTAACACGGTCTTGGGCCCCGTCTGACCAGAACACGTGATTCAGCCCATCTCCTCTGTTTAATTGCTCCAGCTCGTCAGAAGAGAAGAAAACCCCAAGGTTCCTCTCGCCTCCGTCGCCCCCTTCAATCAGCCTTTGTTCTTCATCTATTCAACCCAATTTTTCTGCATGTGCCATCTGTCTTCCTTCTGCTGCAAGGATGAGACCATCCTTCATTCTCCCATGGTCCTGAGCATTTGCAAGTCTTTGACTTTCTTCCCGGACGACAAGTTGGTAGATTCTCCTGATCGGTGGCGGAGGGTTTAGTAGGGTTGATCGGTTCCCCGGGCGGTCCGGTTCCCCTCCGGAACCGGGAACCGGACCGGTGGGACCGGTTCCCATTCTCTAGGACCGTGGACCGGATCGCCAAAGTCTTGGACCGGACCGGATCGGACCAGTCGGTCCGGTCCGGTTCTTGGGCGGTCCAATGGGCCTGGGACAAATTCAAAGAGACGTCTAGAGAATTTCTCATTGGGCCGGTCGCCGGCTACGGTTAGTCACGAAACCAACCAAAAGAGGATAAAAAAGAAGAGGGAGATGGCGAAGGAACCTATTTTTTGCTTTACGATTTTCTCTAAAGCTATATGTTTAGAATTTGGGGTTGTTGTCTTGATGAAAGTTGTTTGTCTCTTGCATGTATACAACATATATTAATTCTAGAATTTTCTGAAGTGTTTTGATCATCGGCTTGTTTGAATTCTAGACTAGTGTTCAAACTGTTTTTCAGAAACTAGGTTTGACCCCGTTCAAAGAAGTGTCATTTTGAGCTTGTTTTGTTGTGAATTTTGATTGATGGTCTTCATAAGAATTTTATCTCATGTTTAGGGATACAACATGTCAAAATTTCAGATTCATATGATGACAATTGATACCATTTTGACATGCATTTTTGTCAGAGTTTTCTTTGTAACAGACCCTATTTTTCCAGTAAACTGGATGCCTATTTTTAACACTCTTACTCAATGAATTTGAGGACTATTCCTTCTTGAAAGTTGTTTAACTATGTCTTAACTAGTTTTTGGTGAAATATCAAAATTTTTTGATGGGTAAATCTCTCCCTATGATTTAACAAAGAGAATGACTTCTTGGTGCATCACTGTGGTTGTTTGCTGCCTATGGAAGAGAAAGATGATGGAAACAATTGGTTTTCTCTTCTCGGCCCTAAAGAGAAAGGGTCGGTCTAATAGTTTGGTCTGGGGTGGGTCCAAGTGGTCCGGTCCGGTCCGGCCACACTAGGAACCGGGAAAAAAACCGCCCGGGAACCGGTTCCATTTTTTGGAACCGTGGACCGGACCAAGACTTCCAAGAACCGGACCAACCCGGCCGGTCCAGTCCGGTCCGGGTGGTTCCCGGGTTGGGCGGTCCATTGTGCTCACCCCTAGGGTTTAGTGCAAGAATTTGCGTTCGAAAGTTGAAGTAGTTGTCATTGAGGATGAGTAAAAAACGTGTAGCTTTTTGCCGTTCTCGGATAGCTTGGTATTGCTTCAACACATATTCTGGTGCATCTAACTTCTCTTCTACCAGTTCCAGTTCGTTCTAGAGGGCGGCTACTTTATTATAACAAGCCTTAATTGAGGAGTTGCTCTATTTTAAATCTGCAAGCTGTTGTTCTATTGCGAATATCCTTGCTCGATCAAGTTTCCCGTAAATTTCATTTATATTATACCACATTAATTTGGGATCTTCAGTTGATGGTAGACCTGCGGCAACCTCCAGGCTAATAGTGTTCCCAATCCATGTTTAAACTAGCCGATTGCACTTGTTCCAGAGACGCCGCATCTGCTCATCGGTTGGTATGGGTACCGTTCCGTCTATAAACCCTTCCTTATCCTTCATTGTGAGCGCCCGTCGAAACTCTATAGCCCATCCATTTTAGTTCTTCAGGCCGTTGAGGGTCTGGCTGATAAGTTGAAGCTCTGGTCCGTCACTAGCATTTGTAAACAGAAGATCCCTTGGTTTTGGGCGGCCAATGATGACGGGAAGGTGGAATGACACGAATCTGGGCTGAGAAGTCGGGTAGGGATCCAGCGGCATTAAATCGGGTTGAGGAATCAGGTACGGATCCGATCCTTGACCTGGGCTTCCTGGTCCGAACGCCTGACTCGAAATCCCCTTGACCTATTTTGTTGAGAAATACTGTCTGAGACCCTAATTACGCCTGGCCTAGCATTAAAGCCCATCGTGGCGCTTGTAGCGGGCAGGTTTCCTGCACTCACTCCTTGGGCCTGGCTTACGAGCCCATCAGTATAATACCAAGGAGAAGGCCTATACATTCAAAAGGGTACTTGGGTTGGTCCCCATTGGGTTTGTGTCGCCTGAGTTGAGCCATGTTGAGTCTGCGTCTGCTAGGGGTGTGCAACGGTCCAGGGTCGACCTTGGACCAGCTCAGGACCAGCCCAACCTGATCGGTCCTGGTTGGGTTTTAAGACGAACGGGTCAGTCCCGGTCCTAAAATCTCCAACCCGGTACTGTACGAGTTGGTCCTTGGTCCTAAGATGTCGGGTTGGTCCAACCCGAACCAACCCGACAATATATTACATAAAAATAATAAAATTTGTTAATTTTTTTACAACTTGATTTTTATGAGCTTCAGCCCAAATCAAGAAAAGAGTCCATGGGCCCGACAACTTCCAGCCCAACCCACGCCTAAGTGCCCTACAGTCTACTTCTCTCATTCTCTGTTCTGAGTTTATCGCAGCCGCATGAATCCCCTTTCTCCTTCATCAACTTCAAGTCTTCAAGTTCAAGCCCTAATTTTTTCACGCTCGGCTCGCGTCTTCCTCTATCTCTCCTTCTGCTTGTCGCTGTCGATCACTGCACCTGCTCGTCGCCGCTGCTGTCTTTGCTCCGTCCCCGTCGTCGTCGTCATCGCCAGAGGACGACACGTCAGAAGCCGCAACGCGACTCCCCTGTTCTTCTTTGCCTCGTCGCCAATCGCTGTCCATCGAGCTGCTATCTCTGCTTCTGCTTGTCGCTGTCGGTCGCTGCTTTTGCTCGTCGCCGCTGCTGTCTTTGCTTCATCGTCGAAAGACGACACGCTGGAAGCCGCGACGCGACTCCCCTGCTCTTCTCTACCTCGCTGCCAATCACTGTCCGTCGAGCTGCTGTCTCTGCTTCTGCTTGTCGCTGCCGGTCGTGACTTGTAAGTTGCTCACCCCTATTGCTAGCGCTTGTTTTGGTCTTAGCTCTTCTGCCGCAGACTTGGCGTCGGCGTGACTCTGTCAGAGCGGCTATTTGTACCAGTCGGCTGGGCTCGGCTCCTCCGAGTTTAATCTGTGCCGGCTTAATTAGCCACTTTGGACTAGGAGTCTTTGTACGTAATGCAATTAAAGAGTGCCGTAAAGATCAATGACCCATCTTCGGACTGCTAGTAGCTCACTGGACTTGTAAGTTGTAACCTGCTTTTTATAGCTAGTTCCGCCAACCCATTTTGCTTTACTAGTGCTTCACCAATTATCAATGTTGGGGTATGATTTTACTTTGCTACTTGTGCTATTTCAACTTTGTTATTTATCTGGAGAAACTTGTTATTTGCAAGCAATTTGTGATTGGTTTTCCTGCAAATGGCAGTTTCAAACGCAGCAAATATATTGTGTACATGACAAAAACGGTGCCATAACTGTAGGTGGCAAGTTAAGTCAAACTTTTGATTGAATGAGGCCAAATAATTAAGGAGAAGCAAATTTTTAAGTTAATGCAAAAAGGGAAGCTAAATCATTTACTTGGTGAGTGTTGTTTTTTTAAGTTGCATGTGCACTCTATTGGGCAATGGCTTCCGTTGTGCATTAGTTTCAACTTTCATAAAAAAGAGATGGCTTAAAAATTTAACCTTTGCCCCTAGTATATCTAATTAAGGAGCGGCATGGTTTTTTCTTCTTCCATGAATTCTGACAAAAGGTTTTGATTCCATTTCAAGATGTACAAAGTAAATTATCTAATGGAAAAGGAGAAGAGGGAGGACACTTGCTTTTATGTTAGGACTTGTGCCTAAGAATGTATGAAATAAATGGCAGCATGTAGTTTTCTCACCCTTAGGTTAGGTTTCGCATGAGACAAATATTATGGTGGTTTTAATTTTTCTGAAGTCTACATCCACTTTCAAACATCCAAGGGAACTTGATCATTATTGATTGTTAATCCTCATTTTGTGAAGATCAAATCCTTCATGCATGCTTTGATTCACTAATCTCTCTTTGATTTGATATATTCAGGTGACATGTCGATTGAAGTAGAGGAATGTGATGAGATGTGTTCGAAGATGGGGTCACCAAGTCATGGACGTGAAGAAGAATCACAAGAGTTGACCAATGTATCTACTAATCAACATCCTTTTTATAAGAAGCGAACAGTGGATAAGTCCATTGCATGGAATAATTTTTCGAGAATCGTAAATGAAAAGACGAAAAAAACATGCATGGTGAAATGCATTCATTGTGGGAAGGAGTACTCGTATTCAGTTGATAATGGTACTTCAACAATGTTAAAGCATTTGAAAAAGTGCAACAAGTATCCTTCCAACATAGATAAGAAGCAAAGATTGCTTTCATCACATAATGTGAATGTGACTGGCAAGACTGGAAATGATACCAATGATGGTACTAGTAGCGATAATATCTTATCAACGTGGAGGTTTGATCAAGACAAATATAGATACATGCTTGCTTGGATGATCATAGTCGATGAACAACCATTTTCTATAATTGAGCGTGTCGGATTTCGTGATTTTGTTACTGAGTTACAACCTCTTTTCACACATGTGTCACGATTTACAATAGCTAGAGATTGCCTAAAGTTATATCTTAGTGAAAGAAGCTGCTTGAAGACTTATTTTGGTAAACTTAGATCAAGAATTGCACTCACGACCGATACATGGACTTCTGTTCAAAACTTGAACTATTTATGTCTTACTACACATTTCATTGATCAAAATTGGAGATTGCATAAAAGGATCATCAATTTTATGGTGATACATAGTCACAAGGGTAGAGAGATTGGGAAACTAGTTGAAAAATGCATTTACGAGTGGGGGATAGAAAAACATGTGTCTACAATCACGGTGGATAATGCAAGTTCGAATGACTTTGCCATTGACTATTTGAAAGATAAATTTTCAAGAGATGGGTCATTGATCTTAGCTGGTGAAGTTCTACACATGAGGTGCACTGCTCATATATTGAACTTGATTGTAAAAGATGGCTTAACTGAGGTACGTGATTCTATTGTACGTATTCGAAATGTTGTTAGATATGTAAGGAGTTCTCCCATGAGACTTAAGGCATTTCAATTATGTGTCGAGGCTGAAAGAATCACCTACAAGGGTTCGGTTTGTTTAGATGTTGCCACCAGATGGAATTCCACTTACCTCATGCTAGACACAGCCATAAAGTTCAAAAAAGCTTTTGAAAGGATGTCGGAAGATGATTTATCTTTTGAAACTGAGGTTAACTATGATTCTCCTAAAAATGAAGATTGAGAAAATGCCATTATTTTTTCCAAATTTATGAAGCAATTCTATGATGCTACCAATCAGATGTCAGGGAGTTCGTATATTACTTCGAATGATTATTTTGAAGGGATAGCTTTTTTGTATAAATATTTGAAAGATGCGAGTTATGCTTTGGATCCTAAACTTCGAGCTATGGGTACGAAGATGAAAGAGAAGTTTGATAAGTATTATGGAGGTTTGGATAAAATAAACATGATGGTGTTGATTGTCGTGGTTTTAGATCCTACCAAAAAGTTGCATTATGTGAAGTTTTGCTATGAGCAAATTTATGATGATGAAGTAACAGTTGATGAAATGCACGGCAAGGTGAAGTATGTGTTGGAGCGTTTATATACATTTTATGAGCAATCTTTTCATGATCATAATAATCGGTTTTTGGGCAATCAAACTATGACTAGTGGTAGTAGTAATGCTTCCAATACTGATGGAAATGATGATAACAACGAAGTTAGCATCAAAGCTTGGCGAAAAACTTTTTCCATCAAAAGAAAAGATAATGAGATGACAACAAATCAGAGCTTGATCGATATCTTGAAGAGGGATGTTAAACTATTCTTGATCTTGACATTTTGATGTGGTGGAGGAGTACTGATCAAAGTATAAAATACTATCTTTGATAGCTCGGGATGTTTTGTCTATTCTTGTAACTACTGTTGCTTCAGAGTCGGCTTTTAGTACATCAAGTCGTGTGTTTGGTAGCTTTCGAAGTTCCTTGACTCCTAAAGTGGTAGAAGCTTTGATTTGTATCCAAGACTGGTTGAGAGATGTTTGGTTGCCTATCAATGTTGAAGAGTGTATTGAAAATGCTGAAAATTTTGAATTGGGTAAGCTTAAATCATATGCGTTTCTTTTTCCCTGCTAATTCATTTGTGTATCTAATGAATATGTTTTTATCCATAGATATGGATTGTCTTACTGAAGATATTGTAGAGTTCAAGAAGTGGTAAGATATTCAATTAATTGTGTTAGTAATAATTTCATATTTAGTATTAATTATGTATGTTTTTTTTTCAAGTTTCAGGAGAGAATGGTTGGAGGCTTAATTATGTAGAATACACAACGGCTGGACTCGATATGTTGTGATGTAGATATCATTTAGTCGAGTGTCCTACATCAGGTTCTTAATCTAGTGATTGATGGAGTGCCCTCTTTTATATCTTTTGGGGTCTAGTGGATCTTTGCAATGTTGATTGTCTTCAACTTAAAAAAATTAGACAGGCAACATTGTAAAGATCCTAAGAAATGTATTTCCTTATTTGAATGATCATGTCTTCTTGTGTTCCATCTCTATTGATTTTGTCGGGGCTTTTTTGTTTATGAAATACACATTCACCATGTCTTTATCGGACATGTGTTGTTTCATAAAATTTATTGTACGAAAATTTTAGCGGTCCCGAGTCCGGACCGGACTAATAGAGTTGGGTCGGTCCACAGTCCCAAGCTTGACGGGTCGGTTCACGGTCCCAAAAATTGAGGACCGACACTGTGCGTGTTGGTCCTCGGGTTGAGCACAGGACCGGCCCAACCAGGACCATGCACACCCTTAGCGTCTGCTGGTCTTGAATATTCTGACCGAGCGACGTATTCCAGCTTCGTTCTTCTATCTCCTAGGGAAAGTCCTCTGATGATGAAATCGTTTTTGAGGATTGATGTCCCTCAACCCTCGACTTGTTCTTCGTCATGGCAAGAGGTAAAACAATATGTTGATTTCTTCCCTTTTTTCGAAAAGAAATCTTGTTCAGCTAATTTGTAGGTTCAACAGCAGCAAGAAGACATAAGGTAATGAAGGGATGATTGAAGCGGAAGTTGGGTTCGGATCAATGCTTTGATACCATGAAAATAGACGAAGCAACGAGAAAGTTGAGAGAGAAGAACGCAAGCAAGATGAGGAAAATTTTCTATATATATATATTCATTCTATAATTACATGTATTTATATTATAATGTGATTATATAATTAAAGAAAAAGATAATATAAAATATCTACATTCCTAAATGAGCTATAAATGTAAGAGGAAAGTAAATATTGTTCTCAATCACACATATCTACCAACACATCATCTTCGTCAATCTGGGTTCCTGCTTAGGTCTTTAAGTTGGGAATCGAGGAGGAGCTCCCCCGCCCCCGCTCTCCCTTCCCCCCTGGCGGCCCCCACCCAAACACCGTCCTTTGCGAATGCCGAAGAGAAAGCAGCGTGAAATTTTATGTGTTGATGATTTCCGTGCTGCCACAGGTAATTGTTTCAGCTTTCTGGTGAGATGAACGACAGTTTCGAGCTTAGTTTGCATGTGGGTCTTCTTCTATCGTGCTTCTCTTTTTCTCCTTTTCCTTTTATGGTTATGAGGGAGCCAAGAAAGCGAAATAAACTAGTTCGGCGAAACATGGGGAAGAAATTCTCACGCAACCCACAAGAAAGATTGTATCTTGACCTGTCTAGGGTGACTGAAAAAGCTACTGATTATCGCCTTCGTTGCTGCCCCTTTTGCGATTTAGACGTGTGCATAATTTTTTTAGCCAAAAGGATATCGGGAAGGAAGAGTTGATCCCAGAAGAAGTATAGTATCTTGTTGTCATGGCTTAAGACATCAATTTGCTGATTGCACAGTGAATGCTTTGAGGGAAGACCGAGTTTTGTGTGCTCTCTTAGATTTATCGGCAAATGAATGGTCACTTACAGCAGAATGGGGCTGGCGGGTTCCTACTCTTTACTGAGACGTCTTACTAGTGAAGATGGAAATTTTCATCAGATATCTTAAAGCTTTTCTACAAAATTGTTTGACAGTACTTCCATGTTAGCTTCTGGACCATACAACACAAACTTAGGGATGATGCTGCACATATTTGATAAGTGCCTCTGCATGAGAACGTATGACGTCAAGAGTTGAGAGATTTTCTAGTTCATGAAGAAGGATACATCTGGACACCATGGGAAAAGTTCAAACAGATATAAGTATGGCAACTATTAGCATTTGTTTTCATGGTGTATAAATAGCTCTAACAAATTATATCTGAGGACACCATAGTATGTCAGGCTTTGGCGTGAGGCTTTGGATAGTCAAATGTATGATCATAGTCTGATCACAGTGATCATGCATTTTAGATAAACTTTTTTTTGGAGCATTCTTATGAAAATCGTCTCTATGACTTGACACCTTACTGGTGGTACACCATACGACAAGGATCCTAGTCTAGCATAGATTATTCAAATTTTAAGATAGACAAAAGCAATCTTCCATTCTCAATGAACTGAAGAGAAGATTACATTATAAAGGGTTTTACATGTGTTTTTTAAAATAAGAGAATCAAGGAAAAGAGAACAATTTGAAGATGAAGCAGAGTAATCTTAGAGACAGGCTGTTTGCTAGAATGCTCTGAAAGTCATAGTCGCTTTGTGGGGGTATTTTTGGAAATGGTGTCCTAATGTGTATATACAGAGAGGGTAATACTCAGAAACTCTTAGCACATCTAAATTCTGATAATTGCCTTTTCTGTTTCCTTTTCTCTTTCTCATGCTAAGGGAGAAATAGAAGAGGGGACAATAGTGCTACCTTTTCCAAGCACCCGAATACATTAGACACCAATAAATTTGAGCACTGTTTCAGGTGAGTTCTATATCCACTGCTATCATGGGGAACGGCTTAGCTTCTCCTTTATAAGTTTATGACCTGAAATTTCGTTTTTAAGGAATATATGGCGGGATCTTTCAGAAGATAAGAAGGCTTCATTCACTTTTCTGGACAGCCTGTGGTTTCCCTTGTACATGAAAGAATCATCGAGGGAAAAAGTGCTGAAGTGGATTAAGAATGAGTCCATCTTCTCCAAGGAATATGTTGTCATACCTATTGTTCGCTGGTTGGTAATTTTTCTTTTCTGAGCTTTGTCTGTCTGAATTTTATTTTCTCTTTTGTGTACCCAAACTTCTAATCTGTCCGTGTCTATTTGCCAGGAGTCATTGGAGTCTCTTGATCTTATGTCATTTTGGTGAAACAAAATCCAAGACTAGAACACCATGCATGATATTGCTTGATTCACTGCACATGGCAAACCCTAAGAGACTGGAACCTGAGATAAGAAAGTATGTTCTATGTACCGTTTCCTTGTATGATCCCGTGACAGTTCAGCGTCTTCTAGTATAAAATTTGCTTGTGCATGTGATTTAAGCCAACCTTAAATTTCTGGGTTTCACCCAGGTTTGTAGCAGACATTTTTAAGGCTGAAGCCGAGGAGAGACCAGAAAAGAAATCAGCAACTTCTCAGATTCCGCTCTTGGTGCCTAAGGTGACATTTGGCTTTTAGGTTGCTCAGAATTCATTTTCTTCCATTTCTTCTCTCTTAATCAAATTGTAAACTATGAATTAGGTACCACAACAGAGAAATGGGGAGGACTGTGGCCGTTTTGTTCTTTACTTCATCAGTCTATTTGTTGAGAATGCTCCCAAGAATTTCAGTACAGATGATGGCTACCCTTACTTTGTAGGTTCCCTCTATTTTGAGGCCATTATTTTTTACTGTAAAGCAACCCACTTTTTCACTGTGCTCTTTTTTTTTTTTTTAACTGCAGATGAAAGAAGACTGGTTCTGTCCTAAGGACTTGGATTGTTTTTGCAGTAGACTTAGATTGGGAAACTGAATGTTGTGGATAATGGAAGACTTGCCTGCAATAGTTGAGAATAGGGAACTTTGTAAGAAGATAGCACATTCGTTATAGGCAATATATTTTCTAGAATGTCTAGATTATATGTGACTGACTAGACAGTATTACAGTGATTGGATCAGTTACAGGCATGCCTAAGAGGATGCGTCCTCTCTGACATAATTTCTATGGATGATATTGATTGGCAATACTGTGATTTGACAGACTGATAATTCTTTGTTGCAATGTAAATCTTATTGTCTAGGCAGGACCACCTGTGTGTGTATTATTGTGGATTGAAATTGTGACAATTAGAATGCTTAGTGGACACTTCATAATAATGCTCCCCAATCTCATGGTTTATGTTGCCAGTATCTGAGATTCATTAGATAGCACGTTGTTGAAATTAGCTCCTCTTGCATAGTAACTCCCAAGGAGGAAATAGATGATGGTGTCCAATCAAGCATGTCTATGCTCTAACTCACAGCAAAAGCAGTGTGGCATTATGCCTTATACAATAATAGGCATTGAAACATCTTAAGGTGCCATTGTCTAATCATGATATGTAGAATGTCCTTCTCACGGAAGAGCAGTTTATCCGTAATGATAAATTACAAAGGTGGATATACGCTCAAATTATATTTCAAAGGTAGATATAAATCATAGTTTGAAGATACAGATGTCAGCAGACGTCCATTTGAAGAATCATCATTGGTGTTACTTAGGAGACTGGTATATCCTTACCCAGAAAGAATAGTGAGGATGAGAAGATCAAGTTGTTGGCAAGAATTATTTTATCTATGTTTGAAGATGCACGAATTTGGACATAGAATGGTTAAGGGATGAGGACTTGAATCTCAAGTATTCATAAACTGAATAGTTGAAGTTTCGAGAATTGTCTAGAGGCTTCCAACTACTGTCAACCACTTCATCAAAGAGAAACATGAGTGTCTTCTTCTTGTTAGTTCAACTCTTTAAGAAGTGGCTGATTCATCAGTGAACAGGGGTTTCATTCAAGGTATGGAATTACATAAGGGTTGTCATGGGCTTCATATTTGTGATCATTCTGAATCTCATCATCTCTGGACATTCATTTGCTTACACACTGTAATTTAGATGGATTCCTTCTATGCTTTACATTCCCTCTTCTAATCTGTGGAGACCGTTGCTTGCTGCTTACAGAGTGCCATTGTTGTCGTCTCCTATGATCCTTCTGTGTACTGTTGTCATTTTACCGAGTAATATGGACTTTTATGTAGACGTGGACAGAGTACTGTCGATGCTGAAACAAACCTTCAGGTCCCTTTGATTTTTATATAGCTTCCTGTGCTATATTGCCGTCTGTCTCTTAACTTCATCATGCTATTAGATTGTAGATTTTCCAGTCTGAGATTTTGGGTTCAGCAGCCAGAGAGTTCTGAAGATTATATGATTCAGTCATGTTGTTTCTACTCGTTCTTTGCCTCTTTTCAGCTGGGAAAGTTACCTTTTCCCATTTAGTGGAGATTACTATGTTTAAACTATAATATTGGGATTACATTTTTCCCCTCTGTAGTACATATTTGTCACTTATTGAACCACCATTTAAAGCATCATCACGCAATGTTCTTTTTTTCTTTTTTTGTGCTCTATCTATTTGAGTGCTATTGTTCTTCCCATCTGCAGATCATGAGGAGAGAGGACTTGATCAAGTGGGCATAGAACTGGAAGCAGACGGTGCTCGAGCAGCATGGTAGGATAAATGCCTCTACTTGGGAGATATTGGTACTTTGTAAATGCTTCACTTGGTCTAATGCTCATAATAACACCGCATCCACATGAGTCACAAACGGCATGCTCTAATCTACAATGTGGATGTAGGTTTTGGGTCTGAAAATTGGCTAGGTAATCATATTGTTGTGTGGACTTGGAGCAGCACTTGCATTCTGATTGTGCAGCACGATTTTCCCAGCACATTGCATGGGAGTTTCAGACATTGGCGGATAAGTTGGTAGAAAAGTTCTTTGCTTTCTCTGCATTTGCATCTGTCAAATAGTTTTTATGACAACAGAGCTTCATGAAATCGATCTTGCAATTTATAATTCCTGTGAGTACCGGAATCACTTTGGTGAAGATCCTTTTTAAATGAGCTCTCCTGTGATTTCTGGTTGATTTGGACTAAAACGATTGGGTTGATGGATGGAGACAAATACTTGGCATCAGTAACCTATGATATGCAACGAGTCTAAAGACCGTGGGAGTGAAAATCGTGCCAGCCGCAATTTGGTAATATTTGGGCATATTGTGCACATGCGCTTTGCACATCAAATCATGTGCCTCTTGCTTTATGGGTCATGGCTTGAATGGTTCACATGCCGTACTTCAGGAAAGCGACATGCTAGAGAGTTAGAGATGATTTTGCCCAACGCTCAGGACTGGAGTTCCAAAAAAACAGCAAGAAGGCTTGTCGACGATTTGAGTCGGGTTTCCATGATGCCCGATTAATGAATTTTTGTGGGAAGCATGGATGTTAACTCAATCAAAGCTTTTCCCAGAAGTCATCACATGGATTGTAGTAAAACAGCGGCTAACCTGAATCTCTCGTAGTACTAGGGTGATGCCTCTGGAGCCCAAAGCAATAAATCCCATTTACGTTATGCAGACTGCACTGTAAGTGACCGTTCAAATGTTGAAAACGAGTCCCGGTTTTGACTGGATGACAAGAGCACCCCTGGCTGGAACTGGAAGCCTACGCTCTGCCACGAACGCTACCCATACGGACGTACGTCACCCGATCGCTGTTATCGCTCCGACCAGAGAAGACTCCAGCGATAAAGTTCAAGTTGGGCATGTGCAAAAGCACCACCGCCCCGCAAGTGAAGACCGCGTACCAGTCCGCCATTGTCAGCAGGATCTTGGCGGCACGCCCCGAGGGTGGGTGACAGGAAAGGCGTTGGTGGAGTCGAGTTGGCGATGAAGAGGTAGACAGAGATGTAATTGGAGGCGAAGGTGCTCTCTTCAACCTCTTACGAAGTGCACTTGCGGAAGGAGACACGTTTGGACTGATTTGCTACTGCATATCACAATTATATGTTGGGGGTTTTGGGGGGCTTATGATCTGAACCAAATCGAAACGACCGTGAAGACAACCATTTGTTTACCTATTACCCGAACAAGAAGACCCGGTTCGGGTCAGCTCTAGCATTTTTCACACCCCCTATGTGACATGTCAGTGCGTTCTATTCCGATTCTTATTTTGGGTCCAATTTGATGTCGATCACTTGAGTAAATCATCGTGCTCACTAATGATTCATCTACCATAAGCATTCTTAGCAGTATTTAAAATCAGCCCCTCAATGAAAATGGAGGAGAATTACAAAAAAAAAAGTCATAAGTTTATTCGTAAATTGCATCAATTCAGTCATAAATACTTTTTTTTTTCCGCTTAAGTCTTAAGCCTTTTGTATTTGTGTCAATTCAGTCTATCCGATCAATTTTTACTAGAAATCTCTAACATGAATGTCGGTAATCCTACGCGATATAATTGGTAATAAGCAATTTTTGATATTATTTTTGAATTTAATTTTTATTTTTTCTTCATTGCCCTTCTTGTTCCTCTAGCCAATAGTCAAGCCTCAGCGACGGAAAAATTTTGGATGGTCTCGACACAGTGCGCTGCACCACTAGGGGCCTGCCACCTGGCAAGTGGGCCCCACTCGCTATCTCACAACGCGTGGGGCCCACCCGCCAAGTGGCCCCTGCTTAGTGGCTCGGGCGCACTGCGTCGGGACCACCTAATATTTCCTCCCTCATGGACTAATTGGAGGCAAGGACCAATGAAGACATCAACGAGTCTTTATCCCCTTTAGTGAAGCTAGCACCTATTGACCCCTAGTGTGGGCAAGCAAGCTAGGCTCCCCACGCCAAGCCTTAGGGAGCCTCATCATCGCTAGGTGAGATTGGTCTTGCCATGGCTAGGTGGGGCTTACCCTTTGGTAGTGACGGCAAGGTTCAACCTCATCCAACAATTGGTGAGGTTCACTTCGTTGGCTCACCCTCGTGTACCGACAGTGACACTCGGCCTTTGGGTGAGATAAGCCTCGCCAAGGGAGCTTGGCCAAAGGCAGATGAGGTTGGTATTGCCAGCCATTACCATTGGTCGGTCATTAAGGTCTAGCCATTGGCTAGAGAAAGAAGGAGGAGAGAAGAGGAAAATAAAGGAAAGTGAAAGAAAAAATAAAAGTTAATAAAAAATGATCAACATTAGCTCCAATTACCTCGTATAGAACTGTTGAACTTCATAAAAAGAGAGTTTATAACTGAATTACTACAATTACGATATATATATGAGATTTTTTTATGCTAATTTCCCCCATCGAACTCAGAATCTTTATGTTCCACTAACTTGTATCTGTGCATATGGTCCATTCTCCACAAGGCTGTGTCACTGTGCAGACATAAACAAAGGCAATGGTATGAGAAGGCATTTTGTCCACATGAACACCCCCCCTTCTCATTAATCTTTTCATTGATTGGCTTTTAAAATCTTGAAAAACGACGAGCAGTCGCTCTGCCAGCAAACCCTATCTGATGTGCTCGCCTACTTGGCAGCTTCAGATTAGGTCCTCCTCCTCTTGACCACAACCTTCAGTCCCCCGGCCATATGGGCAGTCAACAGAGGAACGAAGACGGGCCGGTTCTCCATGACCGGTCTGATCTCGAACCTCCTCAATATCGACGTCACCACGTACTTCATCTGGATGAAGGCCATCTCCTTCCCGAGACACACTCTCGGACCGGCCTGGAAAACCGGGAACTTGTACGGACTCACCCCTCTCAACTCCCCCTCGGCACCGCCTTCCATTCCCGGTCCCACCAGCCACCGGTCCGGTTTGAACTCATACCGATCCTTCCCCCACAGCTCCTCCATCCTCCCCATCCCGTAGGGGAAGTACGTCACTCTGTCGCCCTTCCTCACCGGGGTCCCGTCAGGCAGCACATCGGCCACCACGGCATGTTTGGAGTCCCATGCGACCGGCGGGTACAGTCGCATTGATTCGCAGAGGCATGCCTTCAGGAAGCTCATCTCCTTCAAGGCTTCGAAGTCCAAGCACTTGTTATTGTTCCGGTCAAGAATCGAGTTAACTTCGGTCATGATCTCTTGCTCCACATTCGAGTTCTGAGCAAGCAGCCAGAAGAGCCACGTCATCGCGGCCGACGTGGTGTCTCTTCCGGCCATCACGAAGCTTATCACCATGTCCCGCACCATCTCTTCACTGTGCCCCGCCGCAAGAAACCGCGACAAGAGGTCGCCGTCGTATTTCATCTGCTGATCTTCATTTGCTTGGAGCAGCTTCATCTTCCTGCTCCGGATTATATCGAGTATATCACCATGCACGAGCTTGACAGCTTCGGCAAGCTTCTTCTCGGACCCGATGTTCAAAGCCCTCTTAATCTTCCAAACCAGATACACTGGGGAGGCAGCCCGCATTGCGCATATCCTCGACGCATTTTCGAAGGCAGTCACCAGTGGAGGCAGCGGGCGCGAGAGGTCGAGGCAATCTGGGTCGGTACCTAAAGAAACTTGGGACACGGTGTCGAAAGCGAACCTCCTCAGCAAGTCTTGAAGGTCCAGGGTTCGACCAGTATCGGCATAGTCTTGGAGAAGAGGCAAGAGCCGGTCCTCGACTTCTGCCTCAAGCGTCCGCACGACAAAGTCCCTCAATGAATTGGTGCTGAACTCGTGGCTGGCGAGCTTGCGCTGGGTGCTCCAGAGAGGACCGTCGACGTTGAAGATGCCGCAGCCGAGGAAGTCGCCAAGGATGCTGGTGAAGGGGACGCCCTTGGGGTAGTTATGGAAGTTGGCCTTGAGGACGTGCTCGACGTTGTCAGGGTTGGCGGTGACGACGGTGCGGCACGCGCCGAGCCGGTGAATGACGATGGTCTGGGTAGGGGATCGGGACAGGAGATCGGTGTACCAGTCGAGAAGGCGGGAGCGGTTCTGGTAGAAGGAAAGGAGACATCCTATGATGGGATAAGAAGGAGGGCCATGGCTCAGATGATGAGTTTTCTTGCTGATGTTTTGTTGAAGGAGGGAGAGGGAGACATACAAGATCGCAAAAAACCCTACGAACAGGAAAAAAGACATGATGAGTATGCAGTGCAGGATGTGAGGGGAGTATAGTGGATGATATATAGCGTGAGCTCGGGAGAGGAAGAACGTAAGAGCTTATGTATATATATACGTACGTACATCGTCTAGATAGAGTTGATGAATGGCCGGAGAGAGAGAGAGCAGAGGAGGGTTTAAGTTAATAGTCACCACACTAAAGTCGGACGACGTGCGATAATTATTGGGGAGACCGTGGGGGTCAAACCGTGGTTATGGGTTTTAATCAGACGGCGATGTGCGGGCGGACATAGACCGGCGTCGACAGATAAAGCGGGGCACCGTATCAAAGGGGGACACAAAATTATCAGAACAGTCGTAACTTTATTGAATTCATATCAATTCAACTTTAAGTTTTTTTTGGACAATTAAGTTCTCAATTTTTTCCATTTGTACTAATTTTTTCCCACTAAACAATTTTGACTGGTCGGCATTGGCCGGACGACCAACGTTGATATAAATAATTTTTAATAATATATTGATAGGTTTTTAAATTTTTCCTTTCCTTTTTTTTTTCCCTTTTTTTCCGACCCGACAGTGGCCAGCAAGCTTTAGCTTTTGTTTGCCCTCACCCGGATCTAGACAAGGCTTGGCCTCACCTCCCTCAAAAGCTGGCCTTACCTAGATTTGGGGCTGAGCAAGGGCTACGACCTTTCTTGGGATCGACGAGGGCTTCAGGGTCCTCACGCAACGAACTTACCGGTCATGGTGGGAAAAAAGAAGAATTAAAGAATTCAATGAATGTAAAAAAAAAACTCTAAAATATTAAAATATTAATAAAAATGGTCAATGTGGGTGTCCTCCAGATGGATGGCATCAGCTAGCATCGAAATCAACACTGCTAGGCCAAAATTAGCTGAATGAATTGAATTGATATAAGTATAAAAATATTTAAGACTGAATTAGTAAAAAAAAAAGAACTAAATTGATTCAAATTTCAATAGATTTAAGATTATTTTGGTATTATTTCCAGCGAAGGGCGTTTAACCACGAAATATCATCTTCAGAAGACGATATCAATTTAGAAATGTGGGACATTATCCCAAAAAGAAAAGAAGAAGAAAGGAGAATCAAAGTTCTCATGCTTCTCGAGCTTCAAAAAGGACGGAACAGCATGCGGAATTGTAAGAAAGATGAATTGATTGGGAGACAAGTTTTGCGGCGGGCGAGTGCAATCCTCAATCACAGCGCTTGCCTCGAGAAAAGGAGGAAAACATGGGGCCAAAAAGATTATCTTTGCAAATTGGACAAACAGCAAAGGACGAGGCTGGCAATCACGCTTGCCCATCCATTCTCATTTTTACGTGCATGACAAGAGAGGAGGATCATAACAACACAATTCAAGAGTTTAAAACATTGAGATTGTGTGAAATGTGAGGACATATGTATTGCCACATGCATGTGGTGATAGCATTATGTGTTTGGTGAGATTAGCGGGACGAACACAAACGATAAGTCCCGATGTCCAATCCTAAATCGTCACAATTTTCACCTAAAAGATCATATCTCTTTAAGAATATGGACAATCGATATGACTCCACGAAGATTATGATGGGTCCTTTTGTATGTTTTGGACGGGAGATAAGGAATTTAAAAGTACAAGCACTGGGAACGATGTTGTCAACAATGTGAATTGTAGGAAAGTAAAGATAAAGTTAAACTTACAGGAGAACATTGAGTTCTCTAATTATTTTTGGGTCTTTTAGCAGAAGACAATGTAGGTAAATAAATAGGCAACATCCTAATCTTTCATGTAGTGACGAGAAGTTATTTAGAGATCTCCTACTCTTTAGTAACATCTATCGACATGAAGTGAAAGATCCAAAGTTGTTGACTCCACCACTTGGCAAATACATGATGGTGTTAACGACCTCATCAACTGGTGAAGGCTCTCGTCAATAACTAGTGATACCTATTATTGACGACTTTATTGACGAGTTGTCGATCCTTTTTGAGCTGTCAGTCGTTCTATTCATTTCATTAGTGACACATGCACTTACTAAACTCAACTCTAATCCACTAAGTTTGTCAATTGTCAATAACAATCAAAAGTATTGATCAGTTTTTGGGTATCGACGGTCACATAGCCCTTTCATTAATCAGAGATTCACGAGAATAATCACTGTGCCGTTTTCTCAAGAGAGAAAGGGACTACGACAGCTGCCTAATATCAGCTAAAGTACATGTAGATAGAACCAAAATGTCCATTCTATGGAGCTATCCGAAATGAAATGCACCCATGCCAAAGTAAATTTCACTTATGATCTGCTTAAATTTAGTGAGATTTGTTGAATCCACATGATAATTCAATTTCACTACTCGTGTGGCAGGCATGAAACGATAGGAGCCGACTTGATGTGGACTTTGTGTGGAATCGTGGGGATTGGAACGTGTGCGCGTGATGAGAAAAGAAGAAGGAAACGAGTTGGATTTGAAGTAGTGTTCAATTGGAGGTATTATGGGTTTGCGAGAGTTTCCTTGTTGAAGGTGGCGTCCACTTTTTGTAAACGACAAAGGAGAAACTCTCTTTTGTCAGCTCCTCACCCTCTTTGACGACCTCCCGTTTCGACACATTCGTTTTCATCCTTCACGATTTCTATGGAAGCATTCTCGTGCATATAAGATAAAGCTCCTCGTGTGGGAATTTGACGTAGTACGTTTATGGATATTAGAAAATATTGCTAGAAGTTGCATTAGATAATAAGGACATTATTCAGTATTTCGCTAACGTAGCCTCTCTCTTCTTCTTTTTTTGGACTATTTCCTTTCTTAGACATATTGCTTGGTTATGATACTTATGATTCTAATAATGTGCATGTCAAGCCAATTGAGTAAAGATGTAGTTTTCATTGATTCTCTCTCCCTCTATCTTAAGGATTTTAAAATATTTACAGAGTTAAGCTAGGGGTATATCTATGATCTAAGCATGGACGTAATCTGCTTCATCTATATGTGGGTCACACGCCTCTCACAAGAATTATCAAGTTATGTACTCTTTTCTCCCCAACTAGCAGGACACAATGGAAGCTAGCAAAAGTCAAACTTTGATTTGATCAATGCGTGTGAAAAGTCTTTGAGCTTGGTTTTCCTATTGCCCAACTAGGCAAAGTCAAAGAGCTTGTTTTTCCTTGACAACTCTCACAACAATTATCAAGTTGCACATCCTTTTTCCCCCAACGAGGACGCAATGGAAGCTGGACAAAAGGCCAACGTTCGATTTGATCAATGTATGTGAAAAGTCAATGAGCTTGGTTTTCCTTATTGCCCAATTCCATATCTATTCATAGTGTTCTTAGTCAGGTGTTTGATTCAAGCGGGGTTGGTGATTTTTTAATTGAGAATAGTATGTGAAATTGCATGTATATGGGGGGACCAGGGCATTAAGAGAACGCAGAGATAGAAACCAAAAATATGCATGGAGAGAGCAGTATGTGCATTTTCATATATTGACCGGTGAAGAGTACATGATGAACTTATAAAGCCGCACAATACAATTATCTAAGTATCGAGATATTTAAACTATCATATTGTGATTTACAATATCAATTATCATCAATCAAAGACATACGTCCTCACGTCATCAATGGGAATACAAGCATTTCCATCCTATCTGTAACCCATGTTTAAGAATCTGTTATAAAGTGCTATTAGAACACTCTGTCCAGACTTGGCAATCATAATTCAATTAAGATTGCCACCGTTGGCCGACGGAGCGGGTCACTTTCTGAAATGCATTCTCTTGAGAAATCTAGGAAGTATCTTGATGCCCCTTTATTACTACTTTTTGTAATCTAAACTTGGCTTCTTCTTTTGTTAATTAGGCAATATGTGGTCTGCCTCTTTCGTTTCATAAGGTTTTCCAAAAATAGTAGAAGAAATTATCATCCTGCCTTACAATGAAGGAGAAGTTCGTCGCACGTACCATCTTACCGATCGATTCATCTGATTGGAGGGCCGGTCTCATCAGTTTGTGCAAAACCAGACCAAGCAATTCATAAGTTGGGACAATCTCAGCTTGATTGAGAGAAGAAAAATTGAACTTTTTGTACGCGCTTATGCATGACCACATGTAGCTATTTTGATGTACCAAAATGGTACGTCTACGGAACACGTGGTCTGTAGACGAGAGAATCAAGGCTTGCGTGACCAAGATAACCGAAGTTGGTATGCAATGGGGAAGGAGGGAAGATGAAGTTACTTGTGGAGAAGTTGAGTTAGGCCGGTGAAAGTTACAGGAGGAGGAACTCCATGGGACACGACATGGACGTCTCATTCCATGAGAAAACTATTCTTAAAAGAAACACAGGTAGACTCTCGGAGCTAATGCTACTGCTGTTGTTGGGTCGAGTCCTTTTCTTCTCTCTTTCGGTGTCAATTAGAGCACGTGAAGAGTGAAAACCACGTTTCTCTTTGCATCCGAACGTGGGACCTTCCTCACCTTCCCCCATAATCAGGTTCTTTTGGACTTGCTAATGGCGGATCCACTTTGTGGTGATCTAAATTAGCTGTCATCCTACCTTTTGCTGGGTTGGTCGCGTATGAAGAATGAGTTCTTTTTTATAGAAAGACGAGCCAGCTGCCCAAAGCTTATATTTACTTGAAAGATGGGATTCAATCAATCAGACCTGTCTTCCCACGTTTTAATGACACAAGTCCACCTAAATTTGCTCCTTCAAATTCTAAGGTTGGAATTTCACGCTGTCAGTCCGGGATTTCGCCACCATTTTCAACTTGGTTCTCGATGATTCTGACGGGTCAAGTCCATAGGGATGGGGATGGTCGCATCGTCTGTCAGCCTGGCTCTTTTATTCTTCTTCTTTTTCTTTACTTTGGGATTTTAACAAACCAGACGGGTCACGTGCAAAAAGAACAGCCGTGGCAGACAAGAAAAAAGGAAACGGGTGGCTCTTCTTAATCTATACATCGTCATCATTCATCATCATCGTCGTACGATCTTGGGCTCAAAAAGGAGTACGACTTGCTGAAGGTTTTGCCCCCTGCCAAGCCCAGATTCGACGACAGCAATATTCCGTTTTCTCAATGAACCAAAGGCGTGATCACATTACAGAACCAAAGAGCGGTTTTGTTAGTAGAACGCCTTGAAAGTCCCAGTAGCTTTAGAAGGTCATTTTTTAAAAATGGGTTCCTAAAGTATACACACGGAGAAGGTAAAAGTGAGTTTGATAACATGTCTATTCTAGTGAGAAATACTTATTTTCTATTTCTACTTATCGAAATAATTTATGAGTAAAATAAGCGTTTGATAATTTCTGTTTTTGGAATATAAATGTTTGGTATGATTCACATTTTTTTTCATTTCATTTTTTTTTAGCTCATGGACGACTGACCGCCGCCCAACCGCCGCCCCCTGCCGGTGCTCAACCATCGCCTCCCACAGCCCACCGACCGGACAGCGGCCATTGCTCGATGGGCAGTGGGCGGCGACGGCTCCAGACAGCCGGAGGTGGCCGTGGCAAGAGATAGGACAAAAAAAAAAGTGTTTCTTAAAAAGTGTTCCAAAAACAAGAAATATTTTTTTTTCTGCTTATTGCTTCTATTCCAAATCTGTGCCTGATTTTTTTGTTCTCAAGAAACAAACATATTTGTGTTCTTTTTTATTCACTGAAACAAAAAAGTAAGAAAATTTTCTTCCAATGAGCTGAAACAAAATTTGCCAAATAGGCCCTAAGTTACCAGAAATACTAGCACATCTAAATTCTCTCGACTGTTTTTTTCGTCTCCTTTACACTTTCTCATGCTAAAGGACAAATGGGATACGGAGCAACGATGCTACTTAATCCAAGCACCCGAATAAGTTAAGACACCGATACATTTGAGCGTTTGGTTCCGGTGAGTTCACGACCTGAACTTTCTTCGTTAAGGTATACGTCGGGATCTTTCAGAAGATAAGAAGGCTTCGTTCAATTTTTTGGGCAACCTGGGCTTTTTCCTTCGGGGGACAATGTGCTGGAGGAGTGCATCTTCTCCAAGATATATGTTGTCCTACCCATTGTTTGTTGAGTTCGTAATATTTCTCTACTGAGATTTCATGTCTGAATTTATTTATTTTTCTTTGTGCACCAAAGCTTGTCACCTGTCCCTGTCTATTTGCCAGGAGTCATTGGAGTCTCTTGATCTCATGTTATGTCATTTTGGCGAAACAAAATCGAAGACAAGAACAGCACGAATGAACATCGTGCCAGCCGCAATCTGGCGATAATTTGGGCATGTTGGGCACGTGCGCTTTGCATATCAAATCATGTCCTTCTCTACTTTTTTGTCATGGCTTCCATCGTCCACACGCGCCGCTAGTACATCAGGAAATATCCTCACCCCCAAGCTAAAGTTACTCAATCCTCGCATTCGCAAAGAAGGATTCTCACTGATCAAAATAGCGTCGTCACTTTCGCAAGAAAACATTCCAACTGTCCATGGAAATGGCCCTGGATTCCCAAAGGTCACCGGGATCTAACAATCTTTATTCTCCATTAGTTCATGTCTGTCCTAGTCCTGGCTAGGTATGTTATCTGTGCAGATGTACATATACCGAGGGAATGATATGAGAAGGAATTTATGATCTTTTCAATGAATCGATTGAAGCTGTAAAACCACAGCAACGACAAACATTCGCTCCGCCATGAACCCTATCTTATGTACTCTCCAACTCCTTTAGTCGCAACGACTTGGCAGCTTCAGATTAGGTCCTCCTCCTCTTGACCACGACCTTCAGTCCCCCGGCCATATGGGCAGTCAACAGAGGAACGAAGACTGGCCGGTTCTCCAGGACTGGTCTGATCTCGAACCTCCTCAAGATCGACGCCACCACGTACTTCATCTGGATGAAGGCCATCTCCTTCCCGAGACACACCCTCGGACCGGCCTGGAAAACGGGGAACTTGTACGGACTCACCCCTCTCAACTCCCCCTCGGCACCGCCTTCCATTCCCGGTCCCACCAGCCACCGGTCCGGTTTGAACTCATACCGATCCTTCCCCCACAGCTCCTCCATCCTTCCCATCCCGTAGGGGAAGTACGTCACTCTGTCGCCCTTCCTCACCGGAGTCCCATCTGGCAGCACGTCGTCGACCGTAGCATGCTTCGAGTCCCACGCGACCGGTGGGTACAGCCGCATAGATTCACAAAGGCATGCCTTCAGGAAACTCATCTCCTTCAAGGCTTCGAAGTCCAAGCACCTATTATTGCTACGGTCAAGAATCGAGTCAACTTCGCTCATGATCGCTTGCTCGGCATTCGAGTTCTGAGCGAGCAGCCAGAAGAGCCACGTCATCGCGGCCGATGTGGTGTCTCTTCCGGCCATCACGAAGCTTATCACCATGTCCCGCACCATCTCTTCACTGTGCCCCGCCGCAAGAAACCGCGACAAGAGGTCGCCGTCGTATTTCATCTGCTGATCTTCATTTGCTTGGAGCAGCTTCATCTTCCTGCTCCGGATTATATCAAGGATATCGCCATGCACGAGCTTGACAGCTTCGGCAAGGTTCTTTTCGGACCCGATGTTCAAAGCCCTCTTGATCTTCCAAACCAGATACACCGGAGAGGCAGCCCGCATTGCGCATATCCTTGACGCTTCGTCGAAGGCGGTCACTAGAGGAGGCAGCGGACGCGAGAGGTCAAGGCAATCCGGGTCGGTGCCTAAAGAAACTTGGCACACGGTGTCGAAAGCGAACCTCTTCAGCAAGTCCTGAAGGTCCAGGGTTCGATCAGCATCGGCATAGTCTTGGAGAAGAGGCAAGAGCCGGTTCTCGACTTCTGCCTCAAGCGTCCGCACGACAAAGTCCCTCAATGAATTGGTGCTGAACTCGTGGCTGGTGAGCTTGCGCTGGGTGCTCCAGAGAGGACCGTCGACGTTGAAGATGCCGCAGCCGAGGAAGTCGCCAAGGATGCTGGTGAAGGGGACGCCCTTGGGGTAGTTATGGAAGTTGACCTTGAGGACGTGCTCGACGTTGTCAGGGTTGGCGGTGACGACGGTGCGGCACGCGCCGAGCCGATGAATGACGATGGTCTGGGTAGGGGATCGGGACAGGAGGTCGGTGTACCAGTCGAGAAGGCGGAAGCGGTTCTGGTAGAAGGAGAGGAGACATCCAATGATGGGATGAGAGGGAGGGCCATGGCTCAGATGATGAGCAGAGGAGGAAGGTGTTTTCTTGCTGATGTTTTGGTAAACAACGGAGAGGAAGACATACAAGGTCACAGAAAACCCTACAAACAGGAAAACAGACATGATGAGATTGACGAGAGAGATTATGGTTGATAGGTAGGGTGAGCTTGGGAGAGGAAGAACCGAAGAGCTTATGCATATATAGGTACCTACATCTTCAAGAGGTTGAGTCATGCGATACGATGGAGATGTATGTATGTCTTCTAGAGAGAGTTGAACGGCGGGAGAGAGAGAGAGAGAGAGAGAGAGAGAGAGAGAGAGTGGACTGAATAAAGAAGGGTCGAAGTCCTCCTGCTAAATTTCTACAACGTGTAATAGTTGTGGGTGGAGATTATGAAAGTCAAACCGTGGTGGACGGATTTGATTCGACGGCAACGTGTTGGGCGGACATGGACCGGCGTCCGCGGACAAAGCGCCGCACGCTGCCAAGGACTTCTTGGTCAGCACATGCCGTCTTTGGAAGACGAAATCAATTCGAAACGTGGGAGGGACGGACCCGGATCCAAGAAGAAGTTAAGAAAGAAAGGAGAATCAAAAGGTCACATGCCTCCTCTCGAGAGCTTCAAAAAGGACGGGACAGCACGGGGGATTGTAAGAAGGGAAATGAATTGATGTCGACGATGCATGTTTTGCGGCGGGGGAGTACCATCCTAAACTACCAAAGCGCTTGCCCCAGAAGAGAAAAGAATAATGATGGGGGCCAAAAAGATCTTCTTCAACTGGACAAATCCATAAAAACGATTGAGGCAATCATGTCCGTTTTGGCGTATTTCCAATTCCAAGAGATTAGAACGACATAGGAGTTTTAAAAACAATCGGTTCGTGTTGAATGCACCCGTCTCTCACCACTCACGAACACAAAATAGTTAACCTCACGCCTTGCCGACGTCCATAAATAATGTAGCTCTGGCCGTATGTTCTAATAGCAAACAGCACCACATGATAAGTTTATGTTTGATCTTTGGTCGGATAGGATACTCATCGAATTTGTGATATCTTGTACGTTGTTCGGTAAATATTCGGACATGACATTGATGCACCACAAATTCTTCTCTCTCCACCTCCATTTTTGCACCATTGTTTGACTTTGACATCACCGTTGCCTCACGCCACCACCTATCAAGCCGCCTTTGACATTGCCACATCTTGTCGTGCCATCGCTGGTGTTCATTGCGGCACCGAATCGGCTGCCGTATGTCCCGTCTCGATCTTCTATAGCTTTCGCCTCACATGGCGTCCTCGACCTTGGGTGACCCCATACGTTCTCTGTACCTCCTGTTGCGCTCCAGGATCTCTATCAGCCCGTTATAGCATCACCACAAGCCAGCGTCACTAGTGGTAATGATGAGGAGGGAAATCCTAGAGTGGCGGATCACGTTGGGCAGCTTGGGCTCGATGAAAATCACAATCTCCACTTTGCCATCATCCCTAGAATAGGAAGCGACGACGGTCTTCCTTACGTCCTCACTTCTGAAGCTGACGAACGTGTAGTACTTTTTTGTTGATGAACCGGAGCAGAAGACGAAATGCACCGCTTGATTCCTTCAATTCCCATGAAGACAATGCGTGATTGAGCAAACACTGTCAAAAAAAGATAGAAACTTTCCCTTATAGGTGATATGTGTAGGATACGTAAGTTGCGAATGAGTAGGGACGATGAACGAAAGCTCTGCCATTACTCCATATTTTGGCAAAAGCGAACATGTCGGTAGGGAAGGTTTGATCGGAAACATGACTTGTTGGCCAGAATGACTATTAGTGGTGGTCGGGGTGACAAGACGACAACCATGCAGTGATCAGAGACGACAATGAACGATAATTATGGCGATGGTCCTGATGTGATGACCATCATATACCATGGATACGAGAAATTCTATCATCCATTATCTCATCCTTTGCGTTGGAGTTTTCAATTATAACTATATCTCTTTGTTATCTGGCCTAATTTTGTTTTAATCAGGAAAAAAATTGTCTTCTTTCTTAGAAGAGAAAAGCATTTAGTTTCTTGTTGTTCCACATTAGGGGACATCAGAGAACTTCAAGAACATATATCCATTCTACAGAGCTATCCATACTGAAATAACGATTCACTTATGATCACTTGACTTGGATGAGATTTGCAATGAAATCTCTGAAGTTAAATTTAAATCGATCGACACTCCAAAGTATCATCTTTTTCATGTTTTCTTCCAGAGTCACCGACAAGTCAATCCCGACGCAAGGCATGTGACTAAATTTTAATAGCCCTACGACGTATTTATTAACCCTTTTGTACGCGAGTGACAAGACAAATCACAGATGATCTCAACTTTGATTTAAAGTCGTAACATGGATGTGAAAGAGCGCCATATGAAAATCCCTATCAGATACGTTTCAGGATTTGGACAGAGAGAGAGAGAGAGAGATTTGAGGAGATGCGCAGAATGGATGCGTCTGCGATCGAGGCCCACACGACGATTTGATTCAGTCCGCCCGGTTGGCACGTATGATCTGGAAGGAGACGAGTTGATGGCGACGGTGGAGACCCACCACGAGGGAACTCTCGAACGTGCACGTGGTGAGAACGAATGGAATGGGTTAGGTGCGTCGGCTGAGCAACGATTGGCGGCGGCTTCCAAGAGGGCTTCCGTCGTCGAAGGCGGCGTCAACTTTACTCAGATGCCGTTGGCGAGACTCTCTCTCTCTCTCTCTCTCTCTCGCCTGCGCCCCCACCCTCTTTTACGGCCATTCACCCCTTTCGCAGTCAAAAGGATCTGTGACTCTTGCTGGGCGAGGTTGTGATTTGCCTGCTCAGCATGTTGGTCATGCATCTCATGAATTCAAGGAAAAAATAGCTTAAAAAAAAAGGTCCTAAACCTAACGGCATGTCGGTATTAAGTATCACTACTGCGGCCGATCAAAAGTGATCGATATTATTATATTGATAAATTGTTAAAAGATTTAGAACACGATCGACACAATTAAAAAATTTCTAAGTGAATTGACCGTTTATGACATTTGAAATAATTAATCCAGCAAAAAAACATGAGGCATAGCAAGTTGTGTTCTTTTTCCCCGACACATTGGACGACAAAATGGAAGACGGACTAAATCAAACCTTTGATTTGATCAAAGTCAATGAGCTTGGTTTCCCTATTGCCCAACTCCAGATCCTGTTGGTTATGTTCTTGGTCAACGGGTTTGATTCTGGTGATTCTTTAATTTGAGAATGGTGTGTGTATTCGCATGTGATCAGGACCAGCGCATAAGCACAACGCAGAGGAGTAAAAAAGGAGCATGCGAAAATGCACTCCTTTTCTTTGGGAAGGAATAATTTCTTTCCTTGCTATGGAAAACGTTATATAGCAAAGGGTACAGGAATCACTCGTAGGTCATAAAAGATGATTGTCTAAGTGACGAGATCTTCAAACTATAGTGTCATGATACAATATCAATTACCATTGATCAATGATATAATCTCTAGAGAGATATGATGAATTTCCTAAGCATTTTTTAAAATGTTAAAAGTTATATTACGCGGTGCTATGGGCACATATATTATTTAGGCTCTCGACTATAATGCAGACACAATCTATGTTCTCAACCAAAATGATTCACTTTTCGAAACACGCTTTTCTTTAAGATGTTTAAAGGATCTTGATAAGTACATTTTGCTACTTTCAGTGATCTTATATAGGCCTCTTGTTTCGTCAACTGCATAACATGTGGCTGCCCCTTTCAATTTAAAAGGTTTTTCTCAAAGGAGAAATGATCATTATGCCTCCCAATAAAGGAAAAAAACGCTTGCATTGGCCATCTTATGGATCAATTCATGTGACCGAAAGGTAGTCTCATCAATTGATGAGTGGGATACAGTCTCAGCTGCTTGAGAAGAAGAGGAAGAACTCCTTCACGTATACCCATTTTGATGTACTGAAATGATACGTCTAAGAGACCCGTGGTCAGTATACGTCGCATCTGATTCGAATGTGATATGACTAAGTAATTAAGGTAAGGGGGCTCTTGTCTAGTGTTTGTGTGTGTCTAAAAGAACTGAAATAGGTCGCGTTGCGGCAGGAGAAAAACCGAGTGACTCAAAGAAAACTTAGGGTTGGGCGGAGAGTAATTGAAGGACGAGCTTCGAAGGACCCAACATGGACGTCTCATCCCACAAGAAAACTAATCTTGAAAGGGACGAGAGGTTAAGACTCTTGGAGCTAGGGTGCTATATTGCTGCTGGGTCTTAAGGTCAATTAGAGCACGTGAAGAATTGGAATCACGTTTCCCTTAAATCCGAACGTAGGGACCTTCTTCGTACCGTTTTGTTGAGGACATTGTTAGCTTTGTCATCGCACCGTTTGTTGGGTCGGTCGTGAACGAGAAGCACGTCGCTCTTCCAATATCTGTAGATCATAATTTTTCATCATACGACCTTCGCCTGCAAAAGTAGTAGGCTTGCCCGGAGGTTCGTGCTCACTGCCAAGCCCTACCATCCCATTCAATTCAATCCCAGTCACTCCATTCGGGGCACGGTTGCCGTTGCCCGTCCCTATCCAATGAACAACTCTGAAAAAACTCTGAAAAGCTGAGGTTAAGATCCCTATCGCCTCACCGCCCATCACAAACAACAAATCTGTCTCCATTGGAGCTGCGATTAAGTAGTGATCCCCGACCACCCCCAATATGATAGACTCCTCACATTGTTTTCACCAATCGCGGTAACGCAATCGGATCGACCCCATTAGGCAATCAGGCTTTTCAGGCTCATGCTCGTCTCCACATGTCCTGAGTTTCATTTGCTATGAAAATCCGGCTCGTGATGCCGAAGTTCAAAGAAAACCCAAATTCCCCCAAAAAACAAATTACAACATTCAGCATAGACCCGTCAAGAACATAGCCAACCAAACTCTATAGTTTGACGCACCAAACCTGGGATAGTCACTCCCCCTTCAAGTTACAGTGAGTTCGGTTCCCCCATGTTCCGCTCCCTATGATATTCCAAACCACAATCACAACCCCTTCTCATCTATAGGTTCAGTACAACATGAGCACTGCACTTGACCTTTCTCCTCGGGATGCTTAGCCATTTGCACTCTTTAAGCGCGCAATCAACTCATCCTGGAAATGTGAAGAAACTGATCGGTACATGCAGATGAATTCGTAATTCCAGGACAGTCATCAGTCCATAAATAAGATTCCAATAAACAAGCAGATTCATCAATTCAAGCTGCCAACTCAGCATTATCAACATTGAAATTTTTTTATTTTTGACCAGAAACCGACTCAGTGGTGTATTTATCAGGAGACTTCAAATAAATTGACGTCATACTCACCTTCTTGCCTCTGGGAGGAAGACCCCTTTCCTTGAGAAGTGCACGAAGCCTCTCCACAGTCAAACTGTGCAAGTCCTTGTCCGGTAAATGAATGCTTGAACCATCTGAAATTCAGATGCAATTGAAACTATGAACCAGCCAAACTCAATAATTTTTAAAAGAGATTATGATGTATAATAAAAATAATGGGAAAATAAATTTCCTCCTTCATCAGTTCTTTATCCTAGTCCTCCCCCTCTCTCCAGAATTAATATGCTAAATTTCTCATCCCCAGCCCCCATCCACCCTACCCCTTCCCCCCTTTCCACAAATAAAAATAAAAAAGGGGATAAGAATAGAAGCCACTTTTGCAGGACAAAGCAGGATATCCATAAAATAACCAATGGTAGACATATAGTGATCATATGGTCATTATAAGAATATCACATATGCCAGTTAAACCCTATGATTGCTATAAAAGATCGCTTCTTCAATAACCTCAAATAAGACCATATAAAGTAGCCGACACCAACATCAACACCATGACTAGGAAGAAAATCCTTCATTGACTACATATTAACATGATCAATGAAAAGTTTTGCCATTATTATGCAAGAAATCAAATCATGAAAAATTATCTCATATCAAATAACAATAAGGAAATTGCTGCATTCGTAAGGGAAAATAGACGCCCTCCATCCATTCATCCAGTTATTGAAGAAATGACGCTCTCATATGTTCAGATGTGAAGAACATGATGTGTAACTTGTACAACAATCATGATAGGTGAAAGAAGCAGCGTCTTACCTTGTCGAGAACCAGCTTGACCAGCAGGTCTCTTAGATGATGTCCCACTATCCAAAAGTCTCTCGGATACTCTGCAAAAGCAAAATGATTGCCCTCATAATCATGAAACAAAAAGAAAAAATGGATGGTAAAAATCTGGTCCCTAGAAAATAGTTGTGTTGCAGTATATACGAAACCCATTACTAAGCAGTCTATCTACAGTTGCTACAAATGCAAGCAAAGTCGCATATCTCACAACTGAATATTGAATACCTCTTCCTCGAACCTTCAGCTATTGTTACACCCTTTGCATTTCTCAAGCCAGTATCTCCCCTGTGTTTCTTGATCGTGAGTGCCCTTATCAGTATATTTTGTTGGTTTGTCTTTATCACTTGCCCCTCTGCATATGAAAGAGAGATCAGTTCCTTACAATCCGGAGCTAGTTATGTGCTTTGACAACACCCAGATGGACTACATCTGATAGTAAACAAGAGTGAGCACAAACAGATGTCATTACGAGGCCAGTAGCAAATTCCCCTAAGTATTCCCCTAAGTATTCCCCACTTCTCCATTTCTCTGTAAATTAACATTAGTATGAATGCTACAAGAGTGGCAGAGTCTACACCACATAATTACTAGGATCATGAAACAAGTGTTGGCGGTGGGCAGAGTACAGCCCACCAAAATTGTAGAAGGAAATAACCGCTTCAACTTTCACTATTGTATGCAAGCATCAGCATTTATAAGTGATGGTAATGGATAGAGTACAGTCCACCAAGTTCTCACTAGAGGTTTTGTTATTAAACTGGTGGAGATATTACAGACATGATCTTGTCAAATGGCCAAGAGCTTTTAGTTTATTATTGTACCAACTAAACAGCTTCTATTAAAATTGAATGAGACACTATCTTTTTTTTTCCTTTTCCAAATGATCAATTAACCAATTAATGCCAGCAGAAATCTACAAGTGTCGGGAATTCAGAGGGTGAAAACCTGGTGGTGATGTGTCGTGCTCACAAACGTAAACTCGCATTCCACCCTGCAAAAAGCCATCGATTTTCAGTTTAGAAACAAACTAGTTATTCACTAAATGCTTGGGAGGCAAATTAACCTGGATGTTAACCTGGATGTGGAAAAGAAATCATCTTTTCTCGGAGGAACACACAAAGGAAAAATTAACCAGGATGCAAAATATGCTAAGATTCGAGACGGTGACAATAATAAGACCTTTTAAGCCAAGGATTGCTTCCGAGTCAGATGCGCCTAATACAGACATTGAGAATTCTGAAAGTACTGCTTTCTAGCAAGTCAGCATAAACAAAAGCGGGGGACAAACACAATTCCTTATCAACGGGAGAAGGAGATCATTCCACGAAGCAAAAGAAACATGTAATGGAATCGGAATTCTATTCCACCAAAACATCCCCAAAGCACGCAGTTTGCAAAAACGCAAGCCACGACAGACAACAAATTCGAGCGTCTCCTCGAGCATTGCTCCGTACCAACTCCTGCCCCGAAGTCCAAACGAACACCGAATTGGACAAGTCTGCACCCGGTAAATCCCGGGAAGCGAAAAATGCCGGCGACCCGCAAATGCACAGACAAGAATCCGCTCCCCGGAACTCCTTAAACACCAACTAGACCGCAAACGGAACTAATATATGATGCGTACAAGTACGACAGTCAAACTGAGAGACTAGGGTTCCGGAGAAAAGGACGGCCAGTGCAGACTGAGAGAGAGAGAGAGAGAGAGAGAGAGAGAGAGAGATCACCGGATTGGGGGAGAGGACAGTGGAGGAGAAGAGGCCTCGAGAGGGGAGGTCGGAGAGGAGTTTCGACGCCGTCGGATTCGGAGGCGACAGGTGACCGGAAGTGCCTTCCATGGCGTCCGGAGGCCGGCCCGCCCGCCCGAGGGATGCGCGCGGCGAGAATGAGAAGAGAGAGAGAGAGAGAGAGAGAGAGGGAGAGAGAGAGGCGACGCGAGTCAATGAAGAGAGCAAAAGACACGACCACCCCCGCTATAACCAAAAGATGGCCAGGCCAAGCGTGTGCTCTTGCTTACTTTACCATATGCTCCATTCCTCTGTTGATGGGAAGACATCAATCAATGGACAAATCATGTAATGGCGTACACCCGTCGGCGTAAAGAAGAACGCGACGCAATCTCTCGACGATAAAGGCTTTTCTACGCCGAAGATGCCTGCTTGAATTACTTGACAGAATTATTCAATTTGTCTTTATTGATCGTACGAATATCAATTCAGTTATCAACGTTTTATATTTTATTAATTTAATTCTAAAACTTCCGTGTGAAATTCTAGTTTAGTCATTCTGGCTCAATTTTCATCAAAGATCATCGACATGACGAGATGCCACATGGAATGGCTGGCAGTTCCATGTGAAAATTGGCCAAAGAAATTGTATTAGAATTTCGCTGTAAAAGTTTTGGGACCGAAATAGTAAAATTATAATTATGTTTTAGGATTGTATCCGTATAATAAGTCTAAGATTAACCGGATAATTTCCTCATTTAATATATATATATATATATATATATATATATATATGGTCGACTTTATATTCAATTCAATGTTTATGTCATCATCCTAAATCCTGTACTATGCCATTAACGGTTATGAGCACCATTGCTTCTCATTATAGCCTTTTATCCTCATTTGCATTACTTTTGAACTATTGGAAATGGTATGACTTAATGAATATAGCGAGAAGGTATTGAATAGATGATTTTATAGAATGATGTGATGTACACACGATATCTTTCCTAGTTTCATCACCCTAGAAACATTTGGACGATAGTGTCGTCGATGGTGATCGTCCTCTTCCTTATGCCGATTTGAGAAAATGCCCTTTAATGACGAATAGGCGAGATGAATAATAGGACGAGGGGATCTAAGATTGTGAATGTTTACTCCCATATCGACCCTCGTCAATGTCTATTTAAATAAGGGATGGAAAAATACACAATTTTCCTTTCTAAACCATTCAATCTAGCGCAACGCATCGACTTTACTCAACTGCGTTCGCCCCAGCTGTATCTAGTGAACTTCGATTGTGAGCTCTTGCCATCTGCTTTCATCTAATGTTGAGTAGCGCATCAGCAGACAGTGTGATGGAAAACGATCACACTCCCTTACAGGCTAGAAGCAGTTTGTCTTTAGAACAAAGAAGTCCATCAGATGCCACCGGCACTTTCACATTGCTTGTAGCAGCAGTCATACTCGCTCGGAACCAGTTGACATTATTACAAACAAAGCTATCAAATTCCGTTCATGAAACACATTGAAGAGGAACTTTTGGAGCAAACAAACAGATTTGTTCTTCTTCTTACATTGCATCAAGTGATCAAAACCTTCTGTATTTTCAATGTTGCAATTCTTCCATATTCATATAGATGAATGTTCTTGCATGCACCAAATTACCAGCCACGGTTTCATAGAATCAGGGCGAAATCTATCAACTTAAACACTCCATTTCTACAGAAGATTTGATAAAAGAAAAGAAAAACCTTTGAAACTCCATCTCCTATAAAACAGGATCCAGAATGAAGATGACAAAAGGGCTGATAATTCAACCCAATCAAATGCATAAGCCATATGTGCTGCACTAAAATAGTACAATTACCGAAACACTGGCACGCCAAACAAGTTCCGAAAATTAATTAGCACATGTAGGATAGGGCTACATGACGGCCTCCTCAAAATTGATCAAAATTTGTTCCTTTTGTGGCGTATGTTTTCTGACCTGCAGTAAAGAAAAGATGGGAAAATATATTCGGTAAACATGATATTCGAACAGCCAAATCCATTGCTTGAATTTTGACAAAGATGAAGTAGAAAATAAGCATCTGCGTCATTGAACCCTTCAAAGGCATGGACATGTATGGCTGTGGCGTATATCTAATGTGAAAGCCTAGCAGTTTGCTCCACAAGCCCTCTTAACACTATTAGTGCGCCTCCACAAGTTTGTATCAGTTAAATCACAGTGAAAAGAAAGCTATAATTGGAGGGAAAAAAAAAATACACAGGGTTCCACGAAGGCTTACTCTCACACCAGCCATTGATAGAAGCTTGTGAGATGCAATATATTCGACCTGTGAATTGTTGAGCCTCTTCTCCACAAAATATATAACTTCAGAAACTCCTGACTGCAAAATTGGAAGAGATCCATAAAACTTTATTTTTAGATATCCCATAATCTCTTTGAAGGCTTGGGACTAATTGCCACTAGTAGATTCACATGCAACAAGTCTGCTCTCTTGATGAGGAGGGTAAATTCCATAGTCTGGGCTCTTTTGAAAACCTTTCAAAAAATCGGTTAGCCGAGGAGCATTTAGCTTCCATAAAGTAAATCGAATCTAAGCAAAATCTTGGCTGATTTATCACCCTAAAAGAGATTATCATTGGACATTCTACCGTAGCTTCTGGCAACAAAGCTGCATGTGAAGAGCATGAAATATGGTCATGGTCTAACACTAATTTGGACTAGTAAAATTTCTTCACAAGTAAGATAAAAAGTCGAGGAACACTACCATGAGACATACTGGCTTGAATATGGTAATTACCTGAATAATAATCTTCGCACATTCATTGCAAGGAAACATCGTCACATAAAGCTTCTACAAGTCAACAGTCAAAAACTGCCTTAGCCAATTTCAGCACAAAATCTCAGACATGGTCACTAGGGTTCTTAAAGAAAAGTAAGGAAGTTATAGTTCATCAATCTTCTTGACAACATTCGTCTGCCCATAACATTATGATAATTCATAAAATGCAATTACCTGTCCAGCAGCAGAAGCATGATTTGTGTTGAGGATAGCATTGACCTCAGCATGACAGACATATCTAGAAGAGATGACAAAGGAGGTCGTAATGAAAACCAAGACATGTCTACAAAGCTATTGGAAGGGTGATAGATAACTATTGGTCAAATATCTAATCAAGCACAGGTTCTGAGCTGGATTAAATTTTTCATCTATTCAATATTGGGCAAAAAACTATAGTTAGCATGTGACACGCAGCTCAGATTCTTGCTATCAATATAAGTAGATGAGTGAAAGGTGGGACAACTGCCGGACACTTACGGGTATTTGGTCTCCAAAGGATCCCCATGTTTGGATTTCTGTGAGGAAAAAAGAGAGCATGATAAAAGATGGGACAAATATACTGCTTTATATGTTGATAATATAGAGATATTCTTTGTTTCAAGCAGATACCTTGGCCCAAGGAAGCTTGTCATCGGAACAACCCCTGGGAAATCCATTGTAGCCAATCCCTGTTGGAGGACATTGGTGAGGAACTTGTAGCAACAGTTTTCTCGTGTTATCCTATCATAGTTGTTGATTATGCACAAAGCCAGAAACAGAGTTGCCAAGAATCCAAAAATATTACAATACCCCAGTAAAGTAGAAAAGCAGGGTGGGGAACCGAATAGACTGGAGTTGAATAACTTCAAATGCCACTCACATCTAGTGTTACATTCTTCTTCGTAATTTACACTGGATAGTGAAAAAAGGAAGGCCGTGCATTTCTCACAACTGCGTAAAATCACTCAATGGCAGTACGGCAACAGTTGCCCCAGTTACTGCGATATACTTTGTTCGAGAAACAAATGGAATTCTAATCGATCAGCTATACTAAGTAAATCGCATGAATCTACCAAATAGAAATGAAGCTTATGGCACTGCAGATGGACTGACCGAGTATAATCCCATTCTGACTCACCAAGCATGCGCCAACCTGCGGAATTGACACACACACCAAGAAGAATTTAACACTAGCTATGACATTAGAAGCACCAAGTTCCAGCAAGGAGAATGAAATGCGAAAACAGAGAAGGGACATGGCAGTCAGCATAAAGCTGAGAAATGCGAATTACGACCTGCCTATTGGGGTCCTTGGATCTTTCGGCGGACAAGAAGGCAATGGCCATGAAATAGTCATCCCAAGATAGGTACCTAAAGAAAAAGAACAACATATTGAAGAAAGGGAGAGGGACCCCTAGAAACCCTAAACAGCAAAAAACGAAAACGGGAAAGCAGACTTTGATAAAACGAACAAGCCGGTGAAGCGGCAAAGAAACCAAGAACGTACCCTTGGCGTTTAGAGGGATCGAAAGGAGAGGGCTTACTGGGGACGACCCCGTTGAGGGGAGAGGAAGAGCGTTCGTGCTGACTGGTCTTCTTCTTCTTCAGTGGATCGAAGTTGAAGAGAAAGCTAAGAGCAATGGCGGAGGCAAGAGCCCCAAAGAGAGTGGCTGAGGTCACCAGGCTTACCTCCCGACTGTTCATGGAATCGAGAGGGAAGAATCTGCGACTGCGAGATGGAGATGGAGACTGGGAATGGGGGGAAAATAGCGGGAAACCGAAGGAGCAAGAAGAGGACGAGAGAATATGCATATTAGGATTATTTTGTCTCGACCCAATCCCAAAGCGGTGGAGATGGCCGAGTTGGTCTAAGGCGCCAGATTAAGGTTCTGGTCCGAAAGGGCGTGGGTTCAAATCCCACTCTCCACACCCACTCTCGCTCTCTCTCTCTCTCTCTCTCTCTTGTCGTCTGCAACAGCAAAAGGAGTCATCTTTTACTACGCTTTCACTTGATTCCTCCAGATTTCTGATCGTCAATTTATCAATCATACAGAATCATTCCCGGGGGTCTCATCTTTTAATTCATCCAGATTTCCGATCCTCAATTTATCAATCATACAAAATCATTCCAGGGTCTCGTCTTCTTCATAGGGATTTCTGTTTTGAGTTTGAATATGTATCCTCTACCTTGTCTTTTGAGTTTCAAGTACGCTCTGCCGCACATCCCAGTCCACTTTCCACACTAGACGCCAATAACTCGAGCTATCCAGAGCGATTTGTTAGACATGAGAAGAAATCATTCCAGACGAGGAACAACAAACAACACCAGTTCTTGAACGTGAGATTCAGTTAGCATTGGACCGTATTGTAGGTGCCTCTTCTCCATCCTAGCAATTGAAAGAAATGACTACCCCCGAAATTTCAATTCAAAATCTCGAAGCAAACCTGCTTCAAATTGATTAACACACTCATGCGAGTGCATGGACTCCCCAGGATCTTGTGTCCCAATGCTTATCAACCCGAGAACTCATGGACAGAGACTTCCCTTAGGAATCTGAACAAAGCATACATTACCACGCCTGAAAAGTGAATAACACATGGGACACAGGTTTACTTTTCAAACTGGTATAGCAAGGACAAAGAATCAAAAGCATAGGAAGAACACTTGCCCATCAGTCTGCCACCTGCAGGACATCTGTAGCAAGAGAGTAGGACTAGGTGAATCATACCCAGAACAACCCATTTAAGGTCTAACACGTTCAGTTATCTTGATCGAAGACATTTCATGTACCAAAGTAAAGAAGTCCACTCTGAATGAGAAAATTAATGACCCTGGGAGTTCTGTCCCAATTCCACAATGGGCAATGGAAGTATCATAGACTGCCGAGCGCTGATGGAAGCAATGCAAGCAGAGACTCAGACCTTCAAAAGGGAACAAAAGAAGCCGCAGTACCCCCATGCCAAACATAAAACATCTGAAGAAAAAAATCAACCCAACTCCACTTGCAACTAACAAGGCAATCATCTTGGTATGAGATCTTCACTTCAACATTACCGTATCAGAATGTAACAACTAGATTTATACCAGAACAAATTAGACATAAACAAGAGATGCTATTACAAGATCTTCACGATTAAAGTGGGAACACCATCACTAAATGGCAATGAATTTTCACTGCTCAGCAAACCAGTGATGATAATTAAATCAACCTTCACATGCTCTGATATTACCTAAGTAAATACTGCTTTGTGCCATTATGAGTAAAACAACTAAGTTCTTCCCGTGCATTGGCACAAGTAAAAACTAAAAGAGAAGGAAGAGCGATGACTTTCATGATTAGGCCATGGCAACATACGAGACCATTCAGGACATCAATACACTGATCGTCCATCGCCCTCGACTATTACATCTTTAAAAGCCCCACCACTAGGGATCATAGGCAACACGTGCTCTTGATGGGGAACAATCACGTCTAGCAAGTATGGCCCAGGAGTTTCCAGCATTTTCTGAACTGCAGCTCTAACATCCGCCTTTTTGGTCACACGAGCAGCAGGTATTCCACAAGCTTCGGCAAACTTCAACATGTCTGGGAATATTTCAGACTCTCTCGAGGGATCTCCTAGGTATGTGTGCGCTCGATTGGCCTTGTAGAACCGGTCCTCCCATTGGACAACCATGCCCAGGTGCTGATTGTTCAACAGAAGAATTTTGACCGGAAGGTTCTCCACTCTGATGGTGGCCAATTCCTGGATATTCATGATGAAGCTTCCATCTCCATCGATGTCCACCACAATGGCATCAGGCTTTGCAACAGCAGCTCCAATAGCAGCCGGCAATCCAAAACCCATAGCCCCTAATCCACCGGATGTCAACCACTGCCGAGGCCTCCTATACTTGTAGAACTGTGCAGCCCACATCTGGTGCTGCCCGACACCTGTACTTATGATTGCGTTTCCATCCGTCAACTCATCAAGAACCTGAATCGCGTACTGAGGAGGTATGGCATCCCCAAAAGTCTTAAAACTTAATGGGTACTTCTGTTTCTGCTCATCAAGCTCCACCCTCCAAGTGGAAAAGTCAAGTTTAGGCTCTGATCCTTTCCCTTCCAACAACCTGTTCATCCCTTGCAAGGCCAATTTCACATCCCCACAAACGGAAACATGAGGCTGCTTATTTTTTCCAATCTCAGCCGAGTCAATGTCGATGTGAACGATCTTAGCTCTGCTAGCGAAAGCTTCCAGCTTGCCCGTCACACGATCATCAAACCGAACTCCAAAGGCGAGCAACAGATCACTTTTGTCCACAGCATAGTTTGCACATACAGTCCCATGCATCCCAAGCATATGAAGCGACAAATCATCTGTGCAAGGGAATGACCCTAGGCCCATCAAAGTACTTGCCACAGGGATCCCTGTAAGTTCTACAAACCTAATCAACTCCTCACTCGAATTCAAACACCCCCCACCCACATACAAGACTGGCTTCTTTGATTCAGCTATCAACCTCACAATCTGTTCCAGGTGCACCTCCTGAGGCGGCCTAGGCAACCTTGACATGTATCCCGGCAGCCTCACAGACATGTCCCACTTTGGAACCACGAGCTGCTGTTGTATATCCTTGGGTATATCAATGAGAACTGGACCTGGCCTCCCCACAGTCGCTAGATAGAATGCCTCGCTGACTATCCTCGGTATATCTTCCACGTCAAGAACCAGATAGTTGTGCTTCGTTATGGACCTGGTGACCTCGACAATAGGGGTCTCTTGAAACGCATCCGTGCCAATCATTCTCCGGGGCACCTAAAAATCGAATATATTGTCCCTTTGTCAAAGCGGTGGGCAATGAACGAACTGAAAAGCCGTAGTTTCAGAAATTACACCCTATAAATCCAGATTCGAAAGATACGAGCTAATGGACTAAACAGGCATAGCGCGCGAGCTATCAAATAAAACAGTTCAGATATGTGTGACCAGAACAGCATGGTGTGGGTCATGGAGAGAACCTGCCCGGTGATGGCGACAATGGGGATGCTGTCGAGCGTGGCGTCAGCAAGGCCACTAACGAGGTTGGTGGCTCCGGGGCCGGAGGTGGCGATGCAGACGCCGGGGAGGCCGGAGGCGCGGGCGTATCCCTCGGCGGCGAAAATGCCGCCCTGCTCGTGGCGGGGGAGGACGTTCTTGATGATGCTGGAGCGGGTGAGGGCCTGGTGGATCTCCATGGAGGCGCCACCGGGGTAAGCGAAGACGCTGGTGACGCCCTGGCGCTCCAGGGCCTCCACGAGGACATCGGAGCCTTTGCGGGGCTCGCCGGGGGCGAATCTGGAAGTGAAGGTATCGGGGGAGGGCGGAGCGGTGATGGGAGGGGAGGAGGTGGTGACGGCTTTGGGGACGGGGTTGGAGATGCTGAGAGGGGAGGTGGAGAGGGAAGGCCTGGTTGGTTTGGCGGGGAAAGAGTGGGACCTGCAGAGGAGGGAGAGACATTTGGGGAAGATTAAGATGGGGGAGGGAGGAGGAGGAGGAGGAGTTGGTGGTGGGTAGGCAGAGATGGCGGAGAAGCTGCGAGCTGCGGCCGCCATTGTTCTTGTGGAGCTGGTGTTCCGGGAGGAGGTAGGGGGAGGAGGCGGCGAATGGGTGACCATCCGGTCTCCCTTTAAATTTTGTGTCCCATGTGCGCTGTCCTATAAATAAAAATTACGCAATTACCCCTATTTTTGTTTGGTAACTGCTAATTATTATTTATCGCTATCTCGATTTCACTATTACGGTTGTCAAAGGTAATGGTTTCTCCAAAATTTCCACTTTAAAATTTCACTTTAACTTTAAGATTTTATTGCCAATCCCTAGTTTGGCCTAAGGTTTTTTTTTATCAAATTCTATGAATGTTATTTGTTTGTTTTTTCTGTGCAAGAGGGTTTGGTTGAGATCTTCTAATGTTCAACTCGACATAAAAGCAACACTTAACTGAGCGACTAATGAGTGATTTGATAAAATTCCTTGAATTGATAGTTATTTTTGAAGGATTTTGAAATGAAAAAATTAATAGTGAAACTAAAAATTAAAGACAAATTATATTAGTTTTGAGCATTTCCTTAAAAATCCATTTTTCAAGTTAAATTAAACACAGCTGAAGCCGAAGAAAACTGCAAACCATTCCAAAAGAGAATGCACATAAAATAGCGTGGACTAAAAGAGACTTTTCTGCACCCCTTTGCTTAAAGAAGAAACGCGGATAGAGAGAGAAAGAGGAGAATGGTGAAGGCACGTGAGTGTATCTTTGCATTAATTAAAAAAGCCAGAAGCCAATTTCGTCTTTTACTTAGTCAAACAGGAGGTGCATGGAACTTCTTGCATTCCCCCTCGTCCTATCTCTGTCCTATCTCTGTCGATCGGGTCCACTCCCTCCGTCCCTCCCTCCCTCATTTTGGTCCTGTTCCATCATTCGGCCGTAAGCGAGCCCGCGAGAGGCCTTAGCCCAGATCCACCGACCACCATAGCAGCAACCCCAATCTATTCCATCACAATTACAGTCTCCACTCTAAATGTTTAGGGGCCCCCCCGGATTAGACGCTTGCTGCTACAGGCCTCAGAGAGTTCACTTGTCATCTGAAAAATCATCAAGAAATGATCCAAAAAAATGCAAGTTCCATCTGAAAAACACATCTCTCTGCAATACCGCCGCCAATCAGAGGAGAGAGGAGCGCACACCACAGTCCATATATGGGTTTTTACTGTCATAAAGTAACGGGCTCAAAAACTAGTCTGAGGGAAATCAAACTTCAGGCTTCTCAGAAGACGGTCAGAGAGCTACGATGGCTTTATATCATTGCTAACAGTCCACTACTTCTCCAGGACCGGAGCCTGAACCCGTGCGCTCACTCATCCATGTCCGTTAAATTAGAATGCTCTCCGAGTCACCGTGGAATTGAGAGTTGAAACCAACACTCCCACCCAATTATGGAGATAAAACGTACCAATCTTAAAAAGTAATCAGTGACTCGAAAGAAATGTAGGCAGCAACCAAAACACTTCGTTTCCTCAACACTTAGTTGACACAGTTCCCAGAACTTTAAGCCATTACACTATCCATTGCTTAGGTTCTACTCAAAAAGTAACAAAAATTGCTCCCAACTTGTGCTTCCGCAGATATCCCCATGAGCTCAGCCTGCAGCCAATCATACGAAGTTTTTCCATTAAAAAAACAGAAGAAAGACAATTCTGATGCCGGTCACCTGACCGCCCACACTTTCAGTATGAGGAACCAGAGAATAACGCAATGAAAGCCTTTTGCCAAAAGAAAACAGTCATAACGCATCTCTCCTACATGAGCAGCGCACATACTCAACTAGTATCTGACACCAAATACAGTAGAACGTATTGGTTGATTAGGGATAAAAGCCATCTAATAATTCACTTAAAAGCTACTGCAGTTTAAAGTAATAACAGATTTATGTTGCCAGAAAATGAGATAAAATGTTCATATTATCAAATTTTCTTAGGTAACCACTGAGAATTCACAGAACTGCTTGTGACCATCAATTGAATACTAGTTATATACTCAACAAATACAGTATCCTCCTAAATGACCCATCCAACAATGGGGAAGCCACTGCAGAAAAGCATCATCCCATTTGTAAGCAAAGAGAGCTGTTTGTTTTGATTTCCAGTTCTCTTGAAAGCAAACTTAAATTTTCATATTAGAGAATCTCAAACTTGAAATCAAATTAACCATCCATAATGTTCTCTAAGAAAACCACATTATCAGTCAATTCTTTTGGGGAGCCTTTTTAGCCAACGATACATCTATGCACCGGAAAACTTCTCAATGGCTATGGAAATTCAAAAAATGATCCACTTTATATGTGTAAATGACATTATATCAACAGCTTAAAAGCATGAGATGTTGGTCATATAAGGACCTGTTGTCAACATAAATTAGATAGTCTTGGTCCTGTTATCACTCACATGCAATCACTAAAATGTAAAGATGTTGCAAAAAAAAAATCAAATAATATAAATGTCATGGATGACAATAAACATGTCATGCAGGGCAAAAAAATCAAAAAGAAAAAAAGAAAAAAAAAAGATGTCTTCAACCCATCACAGGAAGTAAGCCAAACTCAAAGCACAAAACTAAAACAAGACTTCTAAGCAATGAAGCATCCATGTTTGTTTTAATCAATTCATTACGCGGAAAGTGATTTCAAATTATTCTTGTTTTTTTTTTTCCAGGTGACTACAATTTGCATGAAAAATGAGTAAACTCCCAATAAGCTATTGAGTTTTGAGATGCACAACAAAGATGGATAACCTCTGTCACTACCTATTGTTTACAGTGTGTGTACGATACCAGCATATCAAACAATTTTGTTTGTCACTAACTCAAGGGGCACATGTCAATGCAAAATTTACAAGTAATTGCATAGCTTTTGATGCCTCACGCACAGAAAAGAACCGAAATCATTTTGCTTTTAGCATGCCAAAAAAGAACAGAAAAGAGCTAATACATTTGCAAATAACTGAACAAAACCATCTCCCTTCTCAGAGCATGCTACTACACGATGGACATTTCTGAAAATGCATGGAATTAGGTAGGTTGATATATTGCTATCGATCTCACTAGAAAGAGTAAAGCTTTCAAGTTTCGCATTGAATTCGACTATAATTAGATACATGTGGAACCCACACGAAATCTCAGAAGGGGAACTTAACTTGATATCTAATTGGGGCCCTGTGATGGATTCAGTGATGAGAAACTCACAATAATGTGGAAAAGGATGAGCATCAATGACTCCGGCATTCCAAAAGGCTAAACCTTTTCCAGTATCATGGGCCATCAAGCTTTTTATAAGGCAGAGGTAAAAAAAAAAATCTGAAAACCTAGGTCTACTAATAGCATGTCTGTTGTATTACGACACACCAAATGAGAACTTCACCAATAGAAAAATTCTGCCACCATGAAAAGCATGTGATCGGTAACTTCATGGATCAATGAAGGTCAGTAGTTTCAATCAGGTTATGAACAACATAAGAACGGTGATAAGTTTGCTATTACATAAGAACCACAATTACCACAATGGTTTTGCAAGGGTGAAAAAAGGTAGCTGAAAGAGGGCTCTTGAAGTATAAACCGAATCAATCTATTCAAAATCTGCAACTACTCCTTATACGTAGGCTCTTAATGACGAAAGCATGTCCTATCGATCGGGGCCTTTTCGTCTCTCCAGTCACAATGGCTCGCTCTGAATCAGTAATAGTGTCGCACCACATTGAAAAATGTGCAGATTTTACAAGTGACAGGATAAACTTCTACACCAATTTCAAGTAGTGAATCCGTCCCCTTACAGAAGTTTCAGCAGCTCTTACAAAGAGACACCGTGGTGGCCAAATGAAGCACCTTTCTTAAATAAAGGTACAAGATCTAGCTTCGAAGTTGAGAATCTAGACGGAAGACAACCAGATAACAAAGAGCCATGTTTGGATATGGAGAGATCTATGAAAGCAAGAGAACGAAAACGAAAAAAAAAAGAAAAAAAAAAAGAAGGCGGGCAGGTATTACCTCCTAACCGGACCCAACGATGATGTTGTTGATGGGGATGAAGATGAGCTTCACGAAAAACCCAACAAACCCCATGACCACAAACCCAATGGCGGTACGAAAGGCGACCTTGGTGAACTCTGCAGGAAAAGACGGAACCAGTCGATCAGGAAAATCAGAAGGTGATGGGCAATGCATTGGACTGCAGGCACGAACGGAAGAAGCGAAGCGATGCGATGGCGGGTTCACCTTTGCGGTCGGGCTTGTGGCAGCGCTTGACGAGGCGAGCGCTGTCCTTGGCGAACTCCCTGAGAGGATCGACGACCGAATCTACGGCATCCATTCTTCCGTTCCCGGCGACCGAGCGAGCGAGAGACGGAGAGGGAGAGGAGACGCGTTTGATGGACTACGAAGTTGGACTCCCGAATGATGCCGCGTCGATGTGGTCAAAGGCTCTATACTTTTATACGGACTCGATCCATATGGGTCGGGTGTGAGACCCGATCCATGATGGATCCGACGTCGTGGCCAGGGCAGGCTCATGGTATCCATTAGAGCCCATAAGTGCTCTAAGCTAACCATTAGCCATTAGTTGAATGCGATGCTCCCAACCAAACATGTAATGGCACAAACTGATCAATGAGTAACACACGACCGCCACTTCAATTCCTCGTCCAGAGTACTCGGCTCTCGAAGTTTGGCCTAGGTAAAACACGGGTTGGCCATCGATGCAGACGACTTTTGATTCTAAGATACCATAAGTATGAGAATGGTTATCAAATAAAGGTACCGCTGCTCATGATGACTAACCCTTTTCATGATCTATTGAGTCATGTTGAGAGATATGATATTATCTTGCAACGTCCACTGCTCCACGTAAAATGATAAAGATGTTATGGAATGATAAATAAGTAATATTCACTTCTAAATGACCATTACTCGATCAATTTGAATACTCTTTTTAAGAGCTTAATCCATGTACTATAAAAATCTTGTAATAATAAGGCATCTTTCTAGCGAAGGGCGTAAGAAAAGAGAATGGACTTTTGCTTTTAGGAAAAAGAGAAGTAACTATTCCATACACCATTTTTGTTTGTATAGTTGTGTAGATAAGTCGAGGATCATATTAGATCGGTGTTATAAACTACTAGTATTCATTATTACATGAGCCACATGCATATCTAGAATTAGTTTTGTAGAGACCTTTTGCATATGTCAACGATTCAACAGGCAAATGCATCCCTCCTTTCTTACACCGGTCATTGACCTCACAAATATCCATATGTCAATATGTAAGAAAATATTTACACATTCATCTTCGGACGAGTTCATATACTTACACGCTTTCATTTGCTAACACCGAATCAATATTAGTGTTTCAGTGTGAGAGGTTCGACTGATGCGCTTTAAACTTATCGAGTATTCTGCACACACTACTGCCTGAGGTTAAAATGTCATTTGTCAAACACATGTAGAGACCACAACTACGACAGATCACTTCAGCATCTGCCACCAAAGCTACAGCACCAACAATCAAAAGCCAGTTTTTGATACTTGGGTATAACTTCAAGCAAGATTTAGCTCAAAGGCGGTGAGTGCTTAAGGGCTAGTTTTCTGCGCATCTGTTCCCAGTCAAGGCTGGTAACAGCCGAAGCTTAAGTCGAGAATTGCAGAACAATTACGCATGTCATAGCATCAATATTGCCACTGCATTGAGTCAGTCATCCACATATTTCGTCAACAGAATCACATGCTTAAATCCACTGGTCATGAGCATCATTACACAGTTCGACAAGTAATCCTAAGAAATATCAGCAAGGCTCGTCCACCTTCCAGCGAGCCACGGAGCATATTAACATCTTCCAATAGGTTTTGTCAACTGCACCACATACATGAAAGAAGTCAATTACCTCACAACTTTGATTGCATCAAGAGAACGTACCTGTTAAGCATATAGTCAAAGAAACACTCGGGAAACAAAATTTGCATGCAAAGAATCTGGATATGCATTAACACAGAAAGAATCCAGCCTAAAACTTCGAAAGGTCTTGTAGTGCACAATGAGTTGATAAAGTAAATCATTATTCTTCCTGCTGTTTATATTACTATGCGGCAGACTCTTGTTCTGCATCCATGGGTTGGGGCCGGACAGGGGATGGGAGTGTCATACGAAACAGAATTAGGCTAATCAGCTCATGCCTTTTCTTTTTAAAAGGTTCTTTAAGAGTGAGTCATCTACTGGATTGTTACTCCAGAGACTCTTGGCTAAGATGAAAAATCAAAAAATATTTTTTGGATTTCCCTCCGTGGATCCTAATCACATATAAAGCTACTACAATAATTCTGTGAGTAGCTTTGAGCGGCACTCTTGGGAATATGTCATGCTTCCTACTTTCTAGCTAGAAACAAATGTTCTCTCAAAGAAGTTATAAGTTGCAATCAATCCCACAAGTGAGCAGCCTTCCATAGAATGAATGCTGAAAGACCTCTACATAAGAAGAATTACAAGTGACCATGGTGTGAAAATCACCATACAATTATTTCTGAAATTAGGGATAAGACTGCACTGGTCTGTCTCACGGGAAACCAGGCTGACCCAAACTGAGTTTTTCATTACCTCAACAAACCAGCCTAAACCTGAATAGTCGCACACCTAAGCAGAAGTTAAAAAACTAGAGATCTAGATTAACGCAATATGATGCACACCAGAGCAAAGTGAAAGCCCATACAGTTATTTCCAGTTTGTTTCTTGTTTTTTATTGACCTTGGGCTGAACCTATCTAAAGCCAATGTATGTGCATCAAAACCAGATGGTTTTTTATTCAAGCAGATTCCACCTAAATTTTGGTTCAGCCGGTTTGATCTAGGCTTTGGTTTTCCCCAAATTTATTTGAAACCCACCTAGTGGCATCATCTACAGATTGGAGAATGGTATGACCAAGGTAAAGAATGACATATTAGCCTACCAGTAATCTCTATATGATAGACAGGGAAGGGACAGGAAAAGGTGGAAATTATACCTCAGGACCACATAAGCCATGGTGTGATTAAACCACCGCTAGGCCATGGTGATGTTAGATACATCAGTGCACACAAACTGGTCCATCTCAATAGGTTCCATTCAGTTATTTGGTTCTCTTGGATTTGTAGAAAACCCCTAGCGGTAACATCCAGAGATTTGGAAATTATATCTAACTTGAGGCATCTAGTACAATGGCACAAGATCTATTTACTTATTTTTGGAGTAAGTAATGCGGGTAGATCACAGGAAAGACTCAAACCTAAGACTTGTTGGATCATGAATTGGCCAAATAAGGAAAGATGTACTATTGCATCAGATATAACGACAAAGGAAATAAAGGAATCTTTTGAAGATGATAGTTCAACGAAATGTAAGTACATGCAGAGAATGGGAAAATACAATGTGTACACTCAGCCTCCACATAATATTTGTCCAGTTGACACACAAAACCAAGTAAGATGTTTCTACTTTTTCAGCTAAAAGTTTGCACAGCGAGGATAGAGAATAAATGTACAAGCTATGTGTCTCTACCAAAAAGCCTCCATGTGTTCGACGTCACAATGTCATCAAGAAATCTAAAAGAATAAAAAGAGCCAGACTATCTGCCCAAAACTGATGCTAACTTTCTTTTAGTGATTAATCTTAGAAAACTTTTCACAATTTGATGTTTTGAGTTGCAAGGCGAGGATAATGACTGAAACATATGGACTAGAAAGACTTGAACAAAAAGTCACCATGTGCTCTGAAACAAAATTATCATTACAAGATAGATCATATATGCTGAAAAGATGACTAAACTAACAAGCCCCTACCACTAAGTACAGACTGTAAAGCCAGTATCGTTGGGCCAGTGTAAAAAGTTGCAACTGAGAACCCAGACAACTAGGAGACTACACAACCAACAATGTTGCAAAAAGGCATGATTAGTTCCTTCTTTGCCACTTGAAAATCACTAATTAGATTATGAATCAAAGACGAGCAGTGAAAGTAATAGACATCGCGCCACCCAATATTCTCTCTGCTCTTGAGTCCCTACAGAAATGTCCACTAGTTACATTTATCTCACACACCATTTTCTTGCATCAAACTACAAAAATATCCACAAGAAATACCCTGCCACTGCAAGCTAATTAGAGTCAAGGAGCTGAGAGCCTTGACAGGCACGCTACAAGGTTGCAAAGCTGTAGTCTACCACTATAGCCAATGACAATGATCTTAAAATAAGTCATAAACTCCAAAAGTGCCTGTTACAAAAACTGCGGAAATCTTTCTCTTAACCTCTAATATAGGACACAGTCAATGAACACACATGACAGAACCAAATAAAGAATAAAAAAGGCCTACAGAAATTTCTCACAAAGAAACCCAGCTTGGGGCATGTGCCAGTAATAGGATGCGTTTTTCATTTACGCTAAATCAGGAATGAATCTGCCCCATAGACATTAAAGTCCTCTTCCTACTTTTATTCCAATCGCATCGTTTTCCTACATGCCAACGATAACTTATTCTGAAACAGTTTTGAGATATTCTTCTTTCTAAGAGACTTTGAAACAAGTTACAAAGAAAACTTTGGTTATCTCTTCAAAGAGTTGATGAGAATACAAGGTTAGATTGGAGGGAACATAAAGATCAACATGTTACGTCTGCCCAACAGAAAACTTGGAAAAGATTTCTTGTCTTGTCACCTTTCTTGGCTCGATTATATGTGCTCACAATAGCAAATGAAAGGGAATTGGATCATTCCAGCAGCCATGATGCATCTATCACGGTCAGTAGAGGCTCCTCTACAAAACTAACGCACCAAAGGCTAGAGCTTAAACAAGCCTAGTCCGACAAGAATTGACAAGTGAGTCCAAACATTTAAGCACATCAGCTGCGAGTATAGACTGGGCTCTTGCAATTTAGCACACTGAAAGGACAAGTGTGCCTTACCAAAGTAAGCAACACAAATTGCAAGCAAACCTTCTAGCAAAGCTGCCAAACTCTTTCTGCAGAAACACTCCAAGTTCAGCTCTGAAAATATTCGTGAAGCTACGATGCTTAATCAGCATCCACAAAGAGGAAACATTCCCTCGCAATGCATTCTTACAGTAAAGACGTATCTCAAGAAAACAGGCGAGAAGACATAGTCCGCAAATCCGGTAGACACAACAGAAAAACAAAAGCCTATTGGCAGTAGACACCATTGTGGTCAGTTTCAAAATGACACGTAAAACCATAGTCCAACTGCGAGGGTGAGCAACCTTACCCTTGTCCATCAGGATTGCCCTGGCCATAGGAGCCATCATCGGCGGCTGCATTCTGCCACACGCTCTGCCACGCCTGAGAAGGCGGAGGCTGCTGCACATAAACCCCTCCCGGCGCAGCCGGCTGGCCCATGGGCGGATAGTAGTAGGGCACGCCACTGGCAGGGGGACCCACCACGGGGGCACCGAGGGCGCCGCCCATGGCTTCTTCCTTAATCTCGTCGCGAGGCACGATGTCGACTAAGAAATCGAAGATGTCGGTCCTGGTGATGGCGGCAGCAATGTCGTTCTTCTGGAGGGTCCGGCGCTTGTTCTCCTCGGCGTGGAGCCAAGATCGGATGGTGAGCTCGAGGATGAAGAGCTCGCAGGCCTTGGCGAAGAGGATGGGGGCCTCAGCGGAGATCATGCGGACGTCCTCGTCGGCCTTCATGATCTTCTTGATGCGGGCCAGAGGGAGCTGGTGGTTCTTGAAGTCGTTCACCTGCTCGATCTCCTGCCGCTGGTAGGACCAGAACATCTGGAGCTGCTGCTGCTGCTGCTGCATCAGGTGATTGTACGGCGGCCCCGGCTGGGGTAGGTACGGCGGCTGCTGGTGTTGCTGGTTCGGGTCCATCCCGACGACAAAGTCCTCGACTTTTCCGCGAATCCTTTGATGGGTCCGAGGAAAGATTGGCAAAAGAGGCTGCTTGACCAAGGAATGTTTGAGTTCAGGGAGAGGAAGGCGAAGGGAAGGGGTCGAAAATGTATGGATCGGGGTTGGAGGGGGTTAGATAGGATTAGCTCCAAATGCAGCGGCGCGTGGCTTCCGTTCGGGTCTCGGCTAAAGTTCTGATTTTTTTTTCTTAATTTTATCAAAACGAAAGGAGACAGGAATAAATTCCCAAACCCGACCACATTCGCATCTCACAAAACGCAGTAAAAGCATGATCATGGCGCCATGCGAAGTGCGAATAAAGGGTGCTTTCTCTGGTTCAGTAATGCATGTCTCTGCTCTGGTCTGGAGCACAATTCCCAATTTCTCCGTACGTCTTTAGCTTGATGCGCTTTTCATGTGGTTCATTCATCAAAAGCTCTTGATTCTGGTCAAAGCCTTGTTAGCATCTACCATTCATCCCATCATCCCATTGCCCCACCCTTTTTTCCCCACTTGGTCTCACCTCCATACTTTTTCCCCGTTTGATTGATCATGAGTACACAAAACAAGAGAAAACACGAATGTTTTTCCTATCCTCTCTTTATCATTTAGTTGATTCAAGCATTATCCAAATATTCCTGGATGTTTTCAATTGAACAAATCTGACCAAATCAACGTTTTAAATTCGTTTTAAAATTCAAAAATTCGCATAAAATTTGATCCGTTGTATGCTTTGATTTTAGTAGAACTTCAAAGTCATTATTTTTTTAGGTTGCTTGAGCTACAATATAGCCAAGAACTCCAAAACTTGATGAAATTGTAAAGAAACTACATGCAAATTTTTTTTTTCATATTTAAAGAATCACGTCGTCAACTCAACTAATACGAAAAGAAATTTCCCATTACAAAGACTAAATTGTATCCGTTGTTGGACTTGGGAGGCAACTCTCGATTTTATTTCTTTTGTTCTATCAACTCTGGGACTACTTTCTGCCAATTATCTGCACTATTGCAAAGAAAATAGTTATTCCTGAACTCTCAATTCAAAAAAGAAGAGGCTGTTCTTTTCTACAATCTATGTTCACGACGAGCGGACACATAACCTTAAGATGCCTTTTCATTGTGTCTAAGTATTATTCTTTTACAATGAACTTAAGTTATTTTATGGACAAGTTATTTTAAGGTTGTCAAAATAGGCAGATTAATTGGTCTAGGTTTTTTTTTTTAGAGTGGGCCTCTAATGTCCCGCTGAAAAAACAAATAACCTCTTTAATAATCTTTTCCTTTTTTTTTACCATACTCATTTTCATATCAAGAAGGTCCGACTACACCAGAAGAGTGGTTTATGTTATCATGCAAGAGTTCAACCACTTTTTGGTCAACCAAATGGCAAATACAATTGACATGAGATAACTATTCCCATCTATGACATGATATATGTCACAGATAGTGCAATTTTTCCATTTTATACTGTAACTTCTTTTGACAAATTAAAAAAAGGAAGTAAAATGGATGAGTAGTTTCAGCCCTTGGGCTTGATTGCATTATTTAAGAAGGTTGATATCAAGATTTTGGTGAAGCATGAAGTTCAGTGCTTATGCTTTTCTCGTCTTTATGACAATAGCTCTAAATTACACTTGCTCAATTAAGTCATAGCGTGGAGTATTTTGCAAACACAATGTGATTTATAATCACATGGATCTACACTCGCAAAGGAAGGATATTGTATGTAGCTGCTTAGAACCAATTCAAGGTTTGGTACATAGAATTGGTGATATTCATAGATTATGTCTCTTGCTTATGTTTTGCGTGTGTCCTAAGATGAGAAAGAGGCCCATCTATCATTAAATGACTTCTTTTTGGGACTCGAAACTTGCCAAAGAGCCAACTGCCCAGTCATTAGCCAGTGGAATCTACTGTTCCATATGAATTTTTTGTGTATGTAGTTGGTTAATAAACTGTATGGCGACCTTTTCTAATAACTTATTGGTGAATGACTAACCCTATTGTGAAATTACCAACTTTTTTTAATAGTTTGTAAATTGGCAGATTTTGTATGTAGTAACTTGTTAATATTCATTGGCATAACTTATCAACTTCTCAAATTTCTGAACTCTCACATATAGTTACCTACCTAAATCAGAGTATTTTATCAAGTTACCAACTAAATTTGGATTACAAAGTTCCATTGAGTTACTTATTAAATTTTAATTTTTTATTAATTGATTAAATTCTTTTATTAGCATATTAATGTTATTAGGCTTGAATAGTAACCCTTTTCACTTATTAGCTCTTTATAGAAATTACCAATCTAACTAGTGTGGCTCATTACCAAATTTTCTTCAATAAAATTGGCTCCTATTATTGGGTTACCAACTCTCATTTGAATCTATGACTGACATATTGTCTAATTTGCCAATTTTCCTTATGGTTTGCAAATAGTTATTTGCATAGCTTGACAATGGCAAACATCAAATTAGTAGTCAATGATGATTTCCACCTTACTCCAATGAGAGGCAAATCTCAGCTAAGAGTGCAAGAGCACAAGAGTAATTATATGTTGACCTGTAGTATGCTTATATGTGTCACTAGTCACATTGAGGCTATAGAAGATAAAACATGAAATACAAAGGTATCAATTTCTATAACAAGGAACCCAAAAAATTCATGAAATAATGGAATGAGTCTCGGTAAAACATTGAATTTTCATCAAAAATCCCATACATGTTAGTACAAACAATAAGTGCACAAGGCAATGGCATGATATTTAGAGGGCTACGAAAAGAATGAACATTAATGCTTATAATGTAGATCTTATAGAAATATAAATAAAATTTTCACTAGATCATATAACTTTGTGATCCATGTATCATTAAAACAGCTTTAATAAGGAGATCAGGGCATCTTTGCTAGAGAAGGAAATATTGAGCTAATCCTAGTAATGAAATCATCTGTCTGCAAAGTTACCTGTAATGTAGAGATTAGTCTTCCGAAATCTCTGACCTTGACAAAAATTAATGATTTTTATCCACCCATTATTACCAGCCGAATATGTAGATTAATTACTTACTATGGATATCACATGGTTATTTGAGAAATTGCTGAAAAGAAGACATACTTGGTCTGGAATGGTTACAATCTCAATGCTTCCCTCTACCTCCTCCTCCTCCTCCATCTCCTAAACTCAAAAGCTACATGTCGATCTCCTCTTCCCGGTACTTCTCCCTGATCTTTTTTTTTGGCGAACATGTTATTTATCACTACTACACTTATCAAGCCTCTTAACGATTTCCTTCTTTGTTTTATGTATCAACATCTTTCGTGCTTTTGTCAGAGGTAGAAGTAGGACCCTTGGACTGTCAGAACTGATTTATCACGCCGAGATGAACCCCTTCTATCCTCCAGCCGGTGCTTTTGAGATTAGGCCAAGACCTGTACCATTGGCGAAGACCTCTTGGTCAACATCCTATGGGACTTCCTTAGTCATGCCGCCTTGATCAAACCCCCCCTTACTCGATATAAACTCTTTTTTTTAGTATTCACTGTGATAATGAGAAAGATTTCTGTATATATGCAAAAAACGGTCGATAATATCAGAATCTGATGAATCAACCCGGGTCGATTTACTAATGGGATGCCCTAATGTGTTATAAAAATTCGCTTTAGACAATGATCCAATCAGAGGAATAATTGGAACTATTGTCTCGAACTTCTTCATAGCATTATTTATTAGAAATGAATTTTCTAGCATTTGACTTCTTGCCAAAAAAGAATTTAGTCGCACGCTTAAACGATAGCCCAAAAAGTCAAGAGAATACTTGCATAATTGGTTTATATCGATCCTTCCTGGTTGTAACCACGTGTAAAAATGATATTGCCATAAATTAACAAGGTAATATTTCCATTTATTCATCAGAAGAGGCATATCTTTTGAAGCCAGAATTAATTTTCCTTGATATCTAACATAATGCATGAAAGGATCTTTGAAGAACCATAGGATGCACTGAAAATCATTATCAAAGAGGACTTTGACAAAATGTTCTATTTTTACATAGAAATGTATTCACTCAAAAAAGATTTTAGAAGATGTTGACCGTAAATGAGAAGATTAATTACGGAGAAAAAGAAAGATGGATTCGTATTCACATATATGAGAATTATGTAGGAACAAGAATAATCTTGGTGAAAAAATGGTAATATGTTTCTTTGGAGTAATAAGACTATTTCAATACTCGTGGAGAAAGAAACGTAATAAATGCAAAGAAGAGGCATTTTTCAACCCGTAGCGAAGGGTTTGAACCACGATTTTCGAGATGGATGTGATAGGGTATTAGTACAGCCGACACATAATCTAAATGTGAAAATTTGTCCTCTAAAAAAGGAAATATGGAATGAATGGATCGTAAATTATGAGATTTTGCTATTTGTTTCCTTTCGAAAATACAGGTTATTACAATAAATCTAGTTCAATAATTGTGAAACGTTTAATTACTCGAATATATCAACATAATCCTTTGATTTTTTCAGCTAATGATTCTATCCAAAATCAATTTTTTGGGCACAACAAGAATTTGTATTCTCAAATTATCTCAGAGGGATTTGCAGTCATCACCCAAGTCATAGTGGAATGCCATGTAGAGGTCGCATTGAGGGAGGATAAGCTGCCTAAACTGGATCAATGTTAATGTCCGAGGAGGTTCTTTCCATAGTCAATAAGAGATCCACAAACGGGATTGATGGACGAGGAGGTTGAATGTGAGGTTGGGATTGGACAAAAAAGAAGAAGGAATTCCCCTCAACAAGCACCGTTTAGTTGGAATGAGTGTGTGGCAAACCGAGACGGCCACGGCTCGTCCTAGGATCGACGTAGCTAAGCAATAAAACGATTCAATCAATGAAAGTTGAGTTACGTACTTGTTTTCGAATCCATGATCGTTTCGGGGCCGTTGTCGACGATCCACGAGCTCTCGGTCTTCCCCTCTATCACCCACCGGATCACTGGCTCAATGAGGTTGCCTCTCGCGGTCCGTTTGCCTAATGGACTCCTTATGCGAGTTTAGAGAGAATTTCTATGCGTCTGGGCTAGATGAGGGACTTTGAGCGCTATTTATAGAGTTTTCAGCCAGACCCTCTCATTACGGGCTGGCCCGAACTCGGCTCACACAAACCAGTCCCATATTAGACTTAATTGATAATCTTGATATCCGACTTTATCAGACCAATCCCGTTAATCAATTTTACAATCTCAATTAATACAAGTCCACAATTAGAAAAACATTACATTCTCCCACTTGTACTGTATTAATTGAAACTATACTTTATGTATGCACCTTTATGTTGGTTTAGGGATTTATTTTCAATTGTTAATTCGATCCCGTAAAGTCTCAAAACACCGAATCATGGCGGTAACTACATTGACTTAACGCCGAGCCTTCCATGGTTACAAATGCTCTCAACTCTACTGATATGGATTCAATATGGTTGTGTGGCAAATAGATAACACCTCATAAAGAGTAAAACTTTATGTGCCATCTATTTTGTTAGTCACCATTCTCTCTCCTTATTAGTCACAAATCCTTATGTGTCATAAGAGAATAACTTTATGGTTTCAACGAACCTGTATATATGTCTCATTTTATAGTTAACTTGTCTTTATGTGTAACAAAACATATCTTTAAAGCTAATAACTGAAGATCCCTAGCCTTTACTCAAGGTTTACACATACCTCGAGATCTTGCCATATATATGTATTCAATAACACATCTAGAAAAATACTTCATTGAATGCAAAATTGATACATATCAAAATGTTACAAAATGTAACAACACAAATGTGAATTTTATTAGAGCATAAACTGAAAAGCAACTCCCACTAAACAATAGTATCCCATTATGCTTCTAAGCCCATGCTAATGACATATCGTTCAAAAACACAAGGGCTAAGGCCTTTAGTCAGTGGATCTGCAATCATATCATCTGTGTAAACATGCTCTACTTTAACGTCACCATTCTCCACAATCTCTTTTATGGTCAAATACTTGACCTCCATGTGTTTACATCCCTTTAGACCTTTATTATTGTTGCTAAACGATACCACAGAATTATTGTCACAATACAACTGCATGGGTGCATCCACAAAGTCAAACACGACCAAATCTCTGATGAGATTCCGGAGCCAAACTGCTTGAGAAGCGGCCTAGTAGCATCCTACTATCTCTGATTGCATGGTAAAGGATGTCATGTTCTAATGCTTTTGACTCTTCCATGATACTGCACCTCTTGCCAACTTGAAGATGTATCCGTATGTCAACTTCGATTCGTCCTTACAGCCAGCAAAGTCTGAATCTACATACCCCACTAGCTGTAGGTCCTTCACATGCCTGTAAATCAACATATAATCTCTTGTCCTCTTTAGGTACCTTAGAACTTTCTTGGCAGCAACCCAGTGATCGTGTCCTGGATTTGACTAATATCTGCATAGAAGTCTAGTCACGAAAGCAATATCTGGTCTAGTGTAAACTTGAGCATATATGATGCTTCCAAGTGCACTAGCATAAGGTACATTCTTCATTTGGGTTTTCTCAACAGCCGTACGAGGACACTGTAACTGACTTCATTTGTCACCTTTACATACAGGAGCAAGACCTGGCTTGCAATCCTGCATACCGAATCTTTCCAAAATATGATCCACATATGCCCTTTGAGACAAACCTAATACTCGGCTATAACGATCCATAAGGATCTCAATGCCCAAGACAAAAGATGCCTCACCAAGGTCCTTCATGTCGAAATTACTTGATAACATCTGTTTTGTCTCATATAGTAATGCAAGATCACTATTCGCCAACAGGATGTCGTAGACATAAAGTATGAAAAAAATAAATTTTCTCCTACTGACCTTGCAGTATATACACTGATCCAGTCTGTTTTCAACAAATCCGAATGAAGTGACAATACTATGAAACTTCAGGTACTATTGTCTGGAAGCCTGCTTAAGGCCATAAATAGACTTTCTCAATCTACATACAAGCTTACCTGAATCACATGCTGCAAAACCTTTGGGTTGTACCATATAGACCTCATCATCAAGGTTATTATTAAGAAAAGTAGTTTTGACATCTATCTGGTGTAACTCCATATCTAAATGAGCTACCAATGCCAAGATCACTCTAAAAGAGTCCTTAGAAGAGACTGGAGAAAATGTTTCTTCATAGTCTATTCCCTCTTTCTGAGTGAATCTCTTGGCTACCAGTCTGGCTTTAAACTTCTCAATCTTTCCATTGGAATCCCTTTTGGTCTTATATACCCATTTGCAGCCGATGGGCTTGTATCTTTTAGGCAATCCAACAAGCTCCCATACTCCATTATGTTTCATAGAATGCATCTCGTCTTTCATCGCATCCAACCAAGGACTCCCCCCCCCCTTCTCATATCCCCCTCCTTTTTGGCTTTTTGGATCTTTCTGGTTTCCAGGTAATTGAAAGAAGAAGACTTTCTCATTGAACCACTACAAGGTTTCTTAGCACTCTTTAGTGACCGTAGCTGCTGGCTCTTCACGGCTTCTCTTCCTCGTGCCTGAGGGAGGAGAATATGATGTAACTCGCAAGGGTTAACATGCCACATGGAGAAGTGAGCTTTTGTGGCAAATTTCCATAATACCGAGATTTGTCCAACTTTGCAATCCCACAAATAATTTTAATGAAACGAACCCAAAATTACACTATAATACCCAAAATTACCTATAATACCAAGATTTGTCTTCCGAAGATATCTCCAACCTTGACCAAACCCATTATTCACCTAACCTATGGATCTCTAATTGAACCAACTTGAAAAGAAGACTTAGTCCCCAGTGGTGCTGTTTCAATGCTTCCTTCTCCTCCTCGTCCTCCATCCCTTCCAACGCAAAAACTATGTATTCATATATCTCTGCAATGGTCCAAAAGCATGCAAGAGGCTAGCTAATTTCGTCATCACTGTTTTCTTAAGGCTGCATCCGTATTGAAGCTTCGCTTTCATCCCCTTTTATTTCTACATTGGCCTCGTCGTTCATCTCGGAATCCATTTCTTTTACTTCAATTTCCCTATTTTCTGGTAGTTCTTCCTTCGACTTTCCAGAATCAGTAGACAAGTGCTCCTCGATTGTATCAGCAGGTCTCTCCATTTCTCCTCTCTGATCTTGTGTCACCACTTGAAGAAGCTCCAATGGTGTGGATACAGGATCAAGCTCCCAGCATCCGATAGGAGCATTTGCACCTTCTTCACCAGTAAGCAAGTGAGCAGGGACCTGATGGGAGAACCGGAACATTTCCTCTCTTGGAATTGTCCATAACTTACACGGATCCCAATGCTTTTGAAACACAGTGTTGAAGCCATGAACTTTGATGAGTGGAGCAACAGTTACACCACGGTCCTTGCTGCTCTCGTCAATCACTTCAACTATATCATAGCTGTGTATTACCTTATCTGGGGTGAACTCGTTCCAATCAGAAGACCAGTTTCTGTACAAAGCCCAAATATCTCCCTTCAAGGGATAAATTTGAATTAAGTCACTCGTGCCTTTTGTCCACCTCATCGTGTGAGAGAAAGCATTGAGGGAGCCATAGATGATAGATTTCTCAATCTGCAGATTCCCACATGTCTCGGCAAATCCAGATCCAACCCAACGCATGGGGCCAAGTTTGTGGTTGCTTTTGGACTAAGCCAACTTATGCACATCTTGAATGGTTTCAATGTTATGACATTGTGGATAAGAGCATAGTAACGGGGCATCCCCTCATCATCGTAAGCAGCCCATACTTGATTATCAGTAAATGAAACCTCCGTCCGATCGTTGTCAAAATCATGAAAATCTGGGTGTGCAACAAGAATTTGCCTGAAGACAAAGTTCGCCTCGTCAGTTTCAAGATTAAAAATGGGATGGGAAGTCTGTTTGATATGAACTCTATCTTTCCCGTCCAAAGACTTCCCATGCTTAGCAGTCTTTGTACCACTTGTAGGAGCATTCGACACTTCACCATACATCTCCTTGACCTTTACTTGCGAAGAATTCAGTCCATCCGCCAGTTCTTTCTCACTATTCCTCTCATGAATCTTCTTCAAAATGTTCTTTTTTGCTTTATGCATCAACATTTTTTGTGTTTCTGATGGAGATAGATTCCTCGGATAGTTGAACTGATTAATCGTGCTGAAATCAAGCCTTCTCCTATCCTCCTGTCGGCCCCTTCGGGATCCAGAAGTACTTCCTGTGCCAAGTCCACTACCATCTGCGAATGCCGCTTTGTTAGCATCCGCTGTGACTTTCTTGCCAACTTCACCAAACCGACTTTTTTTAATCATTTCAGTTTCGAGGGATGAAGACATGCTCACTGAACCACTGAGAGCTTTCTCAGACATTTGAATAGTCTTTGAGCGCTTTTCTTTCACTACAGCTATTGCCTCCTCACGGCCCCTATTCTGAACTACAGGCTCAAGCACACCTGAGGGAGGAGAATATGATGCAGGTGCAGGGGCAGCTTTATCACTCTCAAATTTGACAAAAGAAGTGAGCTTGTCCGACAAATGAATACTAGAGAAGCCTGTTGAACCAGCATTGGTGGGAGAAGGTCTGCCTTCCAACTTGTGCGCACTCATTGCTTCTCTTGCTGTCAGGATACGGTTTTGCTTCAGAGAGAGCCTTTAAATCAGATGAGCTATTGCCATCTACTGGCGGAGGGGGAATCTCAGAAGCGACATAAGGTTTGCGGCAGCTGGGACTGCGGCAACGAAGTCGCTTGTTTAAGTAACAGATTGAGTATTCAAACTTCATTTGGCAAGCACTGCACTTTGTCCAAAATGACGTCTTGCTAGGATGAGAAGGGGCTGGAGCACATTTGACATCAGCCACACTCTTAGAGTCTCCGGCGTTGAAATCCTTATTGTCTTCCATCTCTTGCAGGTTTGAATGAACTTTCCTAGATATCGCCAAATCTTCTTTCCTTATGCAATACCTCCTTTGTACAATAAGAAATAACTTATATGTCAAGTCAAAACAATTGGGAAAAAATCTAGCTAGGTACGCATCTGTAATTATTCCAACATGCCAGATTATGAGCCTTTAAGGCACTTCTATTCGCACAAAGGAACATGGATCAAATATTGTCAATCCACATATACACACAGCGAACTTGTATAAGAAGTTCGACGGTCTAGATAAAGCACGGCAACCATTATTAACGAGCTATGGTTCCATCTTCATCCGCCTCCATAAATGAGAAAATGATGTAGATTCATGTATGCAAGCGACAAATTTCCACCGTTTTTAATGAATTATGTTTCTATGATTCTATCTGCATCCATAAACATAAATTATGAGATGATATATTTCCACGTACACCAGCAATGAACTTCCACAATAAGCATGAACAGTTGGAAAAGAGCACGATCCTCTGCTTTTAATAAACTATAAATCAAATCGCACAATCTATATAAACAAGCAATGAACTTCCATAATAAGTATGATCATTGAGATAAAAGATGACGGATAATCAATGTATGCAAGGCCATTTCATCTACACACATCCACATAAAAGAGCAATGGACTTACAAATATATTCACAACAGTTGCAATAAAGCACAATCAACCATTTATAAAATTTTACATTCCATCAACATTACTTCCCTTCCTAAAAGTACACAATTTTTTTTTACAATGCATGCAATAATGATCAAATTGACCGGTTTCTCGCCCTATAGGTCAATCGAACACAATAAATCACATCGCCACAAGTCACCTTGTGAATTGTGATTGCCTATAAGGTTATGAAGGAAGTCTTCTTTGATGGGCAGGAATTCAGATATAGAATATCTTCTAACCAAGACCTTGACAAAATAAGAAGACGGACTCCAAAAAAAAAAAAACTGCTATTTGATGATAGTTGAAAATCCATAATGCATTCAAGTCGTCATGGCAGATAACACCACGACAATCCTGAAATTTAGTACAGAAACTACAGTCATATTATTCATATTAAAAAATCTCATCCCAGAAGTTTCTCTTCTTACACTACAATCTAAATGAAAAGAGGTAATAAGGGCTTACGTGCAGTGAAAACGTGTTTTTCAGAGATTACGATTGAAGACTCCTCCTTCAAAGCTAGAACTTTAAACTTCTCTTGAACTCGGGAGACGACTTCTGGTTTTTGGCTCTTTTTCTTTGTGATTGCAATGTCCGATAGAAAATGGTTATCCTTGGCCATTTCAAAACGAAAGGTTGCGTTGTTTCTATTGTGTATATGAAAAGACAAATACACTGTTTGGTGAACGGACACAGGAACAAACATGTCTTTTCACCTTATTAGGCTTTTGTTTTTTATTACAATTAACAAGTTAAAAACCCTACAAAATGATTCCTTTTTGTTTACCCTACTCATCTTCGTATTCAAGAAGGTCCAATTACGTGTCAGATGAATGGCTTATATTTGTCCGCAGGGGTCCGGCCATTTTTTGGTCAACGAAATGGAAAATATAAATGAAATGAGATAAATGTTTGCACGTATGGCATGTAAGCACTACGGACACAACAATTTTCCTATTTCAGCCTTTATTTAACCGTGAGGCCATTCCTATTAGACATAATAAAACAAAATATTATGATAAGGCATTTTATGTTATTAATTACAGTAGTATCCTAACTACAATTTTATAATAATCGGCACCGACGCTCCTTTTTTTTTTTTAGAGTGGACCTCTAATGCCCCGCTGAAAAAACAAATAGCCTCTTTAATAATCTTTTCCTTTTATTTACCATACTCATTTTCATATCAAGAAGGTCCGACTACACCAGAAGAGTGGTTTATGTTATCATGCAAGAGTTCAACCACTTTTTGGTCAACCAAATGGCAAATACAATTGACATGAGATAACTATTCCCATCTATGACATGATACATGTCACAGATAGTGCAATTTTTCTATTTTATCCTGTAACTTCTTTTTACAGATTAAAAAGAAGAAGAAGTAAAATGGATGAGTAGTTTCAGCCCTTGGGCTGTGATTGCATTATTTAAGAAGGTTGATATCAAGATTTTGGTGAAGCATGAAGCTCATTTAATTCAGTGCTTATACTTTTCTAGTCTTTATGACAATAGCTCTTAATTACACTTGCTCAATTAAGTCATAGCGTGGAGTGATTTTGCAAACACCGTGTGATTTGTTTTACAAATAGTTATCTGCATTTCTTGACAATGGCAAACATCAAATTAGTAGTCAATGATGATTTCCACGTTACTCCAATCAGGGGCAAATCTCAGCTCGTTCACCTATCAGAGTGCAAGAGCACAAAAGTATTTATATGTTGACCTATAGTATGCTTATATGTGTCACTAGTCACATTGAGGCTATAAAGATAAAACATGAAATACAAAGGTATCAATTTCTATAACAAAGAACTAAAAAAATTCATGATATCAATGAGTCTCGGTAAAACATTGAATTTTCATCAACAACCCCATACATGTAAATACAAACAATAAGTGCACAAGGCAATGACATGATATTTAGAGGACTAAGAAAAGAATGAACATTAATGCTAATAATGAAGATCTTATATAAATATAAAGAAAAGTTTCACCAGATCTTATAGAATTGATCGACTTTGTGATCCATGTATCACTAAGACAGCTTTAATAAGGAGACCAGGGCATCTTTGCCAGAGAAGAAAATATTGAGCTAATCCTAGTAATGAAATCATATGTCTGCAAAGTTACCTGTAATACTGAGATTAGTCTTCCAAAATCTCTGACCTTGAAAAAAATTAATGATTTTTATCCACCCATTATTACCAGCCGAATCTGCAGATTAATTACTAACTATGGATATAATATGGTTATTTGAGAAATTGCTGAAAAGAACATATACTTGGTCTGGAATGGTACAATCTCAATGCTTCCCTCCACCTCCTCCTCCTCCTCCATCTCCTAAACTCAAAAACCACATGTAGATCTCCTGTTCCCGGTACTTCTCCTTGATCTTTTTTCTTTTTTTTTTGGCGAACAGGTTATTTATCACTACTCCACTCATCAAGCCTCTTAAAGATTTCCTTCTTTGTTTTATATATCAACATCTTTCGTGGTTTTGTCAGAGATAGAAGTAGGACCCTTGGACTGTCAGAACTGATTTATCACGCCGAGATGAACCCCTCCTATTCTCCAGCCGGTGCTTTTGAGATTAGGCCAAGGCCTGTACCATTGGCGAAGACCTCTTGGTCAACATCCTCTGGGACTTCCTTAGTCATGCCGCCTTGATCAAACAACACCCCCTCTCATATCCCCCTCCTTTTTTGGCCTTTCGGATCTTTCCAGTTTCTAGGTAATTGAAAGAAGAAGACGTTCTCATTGAACCACTACAAGGTTTCTTAGCACTCTTTTGTGACCGTAGCTGCTGGCTCTTCACGGCTTCTCTTCCTCGTGCCTGAGGGAGGAGAATATGATGTAACTCGCCAGGGTTAACATGCCACATGGAGAAGTGAGCTTTTGTGGAAAATTTCCACCAGAGAAGCTTGTCAATAGGTGGCAGAAATCTGCCCTCAGACTGATAAGTACACATTGATTCTCATTCTATTAGGATCCTGTTGTCCTTCAACCGCTTTTGAATTAGATGAACTATTGCCATCTATCGATGGAGAAGGAATCTCAATAGCAATATAATGAGTACGATACTTGGGACTACAGCAACGGAGTCACTTCTTTAAGTAGCAAATAAAGTATTTGACAAGCATTGCACTGTGCCAAAATGACGACTTGATAGAATGAGGAAGTGCTGGAGCAATATCCAGTCTTACAATCCCTAATGTTGAAATCTTTATTGATTCCATCTCCCATGGGTGTGGTTGATCCCTGCTCTAGATATCACTGAGTTTTTTTTTTTTTTGGCTTATTAAGACCTCCTCTATGTAGTCAAATAACTAGTGTCAAAACAATAAAACTGGCAAAAACTGTAGATACACCATCCACTACGTTACATTGACCGTCAAAAGGTTAAATCCGCCTTAAACCAACAGAAAACCGGTAGAAAATATACTTCAGCAAAACCTCAAATTTAGACCAAACTATTGGTCAAATATCTTAAGAATAATGGCAAATATATCAAATATCGTGTTTTTAATGAACGTTACATCCACATAATTGATCAAATGATATACATCTACGTATGCAGGCAACAAACTTCCACATAAGCAAATCGGTCAGGATAAAGCATGATTCGTGTTTTTAATGAATTATAATTCTATCCACAGAGTTCGTTAAACCAGCAACGAACTGCCTTGATAAGTATGATCCTTGAGATAAAACATGGTCCATAATCAAACTGTTTACAGTCCAATTCATCCACCCACGTCCACGTAAAAGAGCGTATGAACTTGCAAAAATATTCATAACAGTTGGGCTAAAGCACAGTCAACCTCCAAAAAGGTTTACAATTTTGTCGATATTACTTCATGTCCTATCAAATTGACAAGTTTTGAAAACAATGGATCATATTGCCACAAATACCGTCAAGAGGTATGATTGCTCATAATCAGGGAGCTCTTTTTTGACAGGTGGTAAACCAGATATGGAAAAAGTTGAACTGGGTAAGTCTCTTCAGCCCTTGTATTGAGATTGCATCAATTAGGACGGTCAAAATCGGGATTTTGATGACATGGGAAGTTCTTTAAATGTAGAGCAATTATTTTCGAAACTCTATGAGAACCCCTCTTTGATACACCTGCTCTTTTAAGCCAAACGTTGGAGTGATTGTGCGTATACAATGTGTCTATAATATCATGGATTTAAACTTACATGTACAAACATAGAGGAAGGATAAGAGTTTCATCGCAGGCAGCAGCTTAGAACCTTTGAAGGTCAAAGTGTACAAGATGGTGGTGCTCACAGTCTTTAGAAATTGCACATGTACACATACATGATTTTGCTTGTGTTTTAAGATAGAGAAAAATGCACATCCATCCATTGCAAAATATACTAGCTTTTGGGACGCAAAGCTATAACATAATGCTTAGTTGCAAATGAGCTGTTGCCTGCTCATTAGGGCAGCAATTATTATCCAATGTGAATTTATGCTTCCGTGCAGATAAATTTCAATAAGTGTTGGTAAGTGCAAAAGAGTTGTTGATAAACAAACTGATCGGTGACTTTTTTGTAATAGTTGGTAATTACCAACCCTTTTTTGATTGTTTGGAAATTGGCGGTACATTGACTTAACAACTTTTATTTGCTTAACATTCTAACTTACCCCCTTTCTATATGAAATTACCAACCTAAATTAGAGTGTATCATTTTTTTTTCAAATAAAATTACCAACTTGTTTTGTTTTAAAGAATTTCATTTTTTATGTACTTACAAAATTTTCTTGGTCTTGTTTAGCAACCTTTTTCATCAACTAGCTCTTTTTGGAGATTACCAATCTACATAAGTGAGACTTGTCACCTACTCTTCACTAGCTAAATTACAACTTAACTACTGGATTACCAACTCTTGTTTTAATTTATTACTGATATTTTTCTAATTTGCCAATTTTTTTTGTAATCATTTACAATCATTATTTGCTTTTCTTAGCAACAAATCACTAGTCGGTGATAACTTTTCACCATACTCCAATTCACTTTGGGGTGCGCCACATTGATCTCCACCACACCTATTCGTGCCGCTAGTCACGTAGAGGCTAGTTAGGATAAAGCATGAAATACAGATGTATCCATTTCTATCTCCTATAATCCAAACTTCATAAAATTATGAGTAAAAGCACGAAATTTTTATTCGCCATCCTATAGATGCCAATGCAAAATTTAAAAGCACAAGGCAACGCTACGATCTATAGAGGGCTAAAACAAGAATGAACAATCATGCTCATTATGAAGATCTTCTACATTTAACGAACAAAGTTTCAGCCAGCTCACAAAGATTTGGCCAACTTTGCAATCCCACAAACAATCTTAATGAAACGACTCCTACATCTTCACACACACACAAAAAGAAAAAGCAACAAATAAGATAATCCTAGTAAAGAAAATGAGATATCCCCAAAATTACCTATAATACCGAGATTTGTCTTCCGAAGATATCTCTGACCTTGACCAAACACATTACTACTCACCTAACCTATGGATATATAATTGAACCAACCTGAAAATAAGACTTAGTCCCCAGTGGTGCTGTTTCAATGCTTCCTTCTCCTCCTCGTCCTCCATCCCCTCCAACGCAAAAACTACATATTAATCCATCTGGTCCAAAAGCATGCAAGAGGCTAGCTAATTTCGTCATCACTGTTTTCTTAAGGCTGCATCCGTATTGAAGCTTCGCTTTCATCCCCTTTTATTTCTACATTGGCCTCGTCGTTCATCTCGGAATCCATTTATTTTACTTCAATTTCCCTATTTTCTGGTAGTTCTTCCTTTGACTTTCCAGAAGCAGTTGCCAAGTGCTCCTCGATTGTATCAGCAGGTCTCTCCATTTCTCCTCTCTGATCTTGTGTCACCACTTGAAGAAGCTCCAATGGTGTGGATACAGGATCGAGCTCCCAGCATCCGATAGGAGCATTTGCACCTTCTTCACCAGTAAGCAAGTGAGCAGGGACCTGATGGGAGAACCGGAACATTTCCTCTCTTGGAATTGTCCATAACTTAAGTGGATCCCAATGCTTTTGAAACACAGTGTTGAAGCCATGAACTTTGATGAGTGGAGCAACAGTTACACCACGGTCCTCGCTGCTCTCGTCAATCACTTCAACTATATCATAGCTGTGTATTACCTCATCTGGAGTGAACTCGTTCCAATCAGAAGACCAGTTCCTGTACAAAGCCCAAACATCTCCCTTCAGGGGATAAATTTGAATTAAGTCACTCGTGCCTTTTGTCCACCTCATCGTGTGAGAGAAAGCATTGATGGAGCCATAGATGATAGATTTCTCAATCTGCAGATTCCCACATGTCTCGGCAAATCCAGATCCAACCCAACGCGTGGCGCCAAGTTCGTTGTTGCTTTTGGAACTAAGCCAACTTATGCACATCTTGAATGGTTTCAATGTTATGACATTGTGGATAAGAGCATAGTAACGGGGCATCCCCTCATCATCGTAAGCAGCCCATACTTGATTATCAGCAAATGAAACCTCTGTCCGATCGTTGTCAAAATCATGAAAATCTGGGTGTGCAACAAGAATTTGCTTGAAGACAAAGTTCGCCTCGTTAGTTTCAAGATCAAAAATGGGATGGAAAGTCTGTTCGATATGAACTCCATCTTTACCGTCCAAAGGCTTCCCATGCTTAGCAGTCTTTGTACCACTTGTAGGAGCTTTCGACACTTCACCATACTTCTCCTTGACCTTTACTTGTGAAGAATTTAGTCCATCCGACAGTTCTTTCTCACTATTCCTCTCATGAACCTTCTTATAAATGTTCTTTTTTGCTTTGTGTATGAACATTTTTCGTGTTTCTGACGGAGATAGATTCCTCGGATAGTTGAACTGATTAATCGTGCTGAAATCAAGCCTTCTCCTATCCTCCTGTCGGCCCCTTCGGGATCCAGAGGTACTTCCTGTGCGAAGTCCACTACCATCTGCGGATGCCGCTTTGTTAGCATCCGCTGTGACTTTCTTGCCACCTTCACCAAACCGACTTTTTTTAATCACTTCAGTTTCGAGGGATGAAGACATGCTCACTGAACCACTGAGAAATTTCTCAGACATTAGAATAGTCTTTGAGCGCTTTTCTTTCACTACAGCTACTGCCTCCTCACGACCCCTCTTCTGAACTACAGGCTCAAGCACACCTGAGGGAGGAGAATATGATGCAGGTGCAGAGGGAGCTTTATCACTCTCAAATTTGATAAAAGAAGTGAGCTTGTCCGACAAATGAATACTAGAGAAGCCTGTTGAACCAGCATTGGTGGGAGAAGTCTGCCTTCCAACTAGTGCGTACTCATTGCTTCTCATGCTGTCAGGATACGGTTTTGCTTCAGAGAGAGCCTTTAAATCGGATGAGCTATTGCCATCTACTGGCGGAGGGGGAATCTCAGACGCGACATAAGGTTTGCGGCAACTGGGACTGCGGCAACGAAGTCGCTTGTTTAAGTAGCAGATTGAGTATTCAAACTTCATTGGGCAAGCACTGCACTTTGTCCAAAATGACGTCTTGCTAGGATGAGAAGGGGCTGGAGGACATTTGACTTCAGCCACACTCTTAGAGTCTCCGGCGTTGAAATCCTTATTGCCTTCCATCTCTTGCAGGTTTGAATGAACTTTCCTAGATATCGCCAAATCTTCTTTCCTTATTCAATACCTCCTTTGTACAATAAGAAATAACTTAAATGTCAAGTCAAAACAATTGGCAAAAAATCTACGTACGCATCTGTAATTATTCCAACATGCCAGATTATGAGCCTTTAAGGCACTTCTATTCACACAAAGGAACATGGATCAAATATTGTGAATCCACATATACACACAGCGAACTTGTATAAGAAGTTCGTCGGTCTAGATAAAGCACGGCAACCATTATTAACGAACTATAGTTCCATCTTCATCCACCTCCATAAATGAGAAAGTGATGTAGATCCAGGTATGCAAGCGACAATTTCCACCTTTTTTAATGAATTATGTTTCTATGATTCTATCTGCATCCATAAACATAAATTATGAGATGATATATTTCCACGTACACCAGCAATGAACTTCCACAATAAGCATGAACAGTTGGAAAGAGCACGATCCTCTGCTTTTAATAAACTATAAATCAAATCGCACAATCTATATAAACAAGCAATGAACTCCCATAATAAGCATGATCATTGACATAAAAGACGACGGATAATCAATGTATGCAAGGCCATTTCATCTACACACATCCACATAAAAGAGCAATGAGCTTACAAATATATTCACAACAGTTGCAATAAAGCATAATCAACCATTTATAAAATTTTACATTCCATCAACATTACTTCCCTTCCTAAAAGTACACAATTCTTTTTTTACAATGCATGCAATAATGATCAAATTGACCGGTTTCTCGCCATATAAGTCAATCGAACACAATAAATCACATCGCCACAAGTCACTTTGTGAATTGTGATTGCCTATAAGGGCATGAAGGAAGTATTCTTTGATGGGCAGGAATTCAGAAATACAATATCTTCTAACCAAAACCATGACAAAATAAGAAGACGGACTCCAAAATAAAAAACACTGGTATTTGATGATAGTTGAAAATTCATATGCATGCTAAAGAAATCATAATGCATTCAAGTTGTCATGGTAGATAACGCCACGACAATCCCTAAATTTAGTGCAGAAACTACAGTCATATTATTCATATTAAAAAATCACATCCCAGAAGTTTCTCTCCTTAGACCACAGTTTAAATGAAAGAGGTAATAAGGGCATACGTGCAATGGAAACATGTTTTTCAGAGATTACGATTGAAGACTCCTCTTTCAAAACTAGAAACTTCTCTTGGACTCGGGAGGCGACTTCTAGTTTTTGACTTTTTCTCTCTATGAATTGTGGGAACAGTCACCACCACCTGCGGTGGCTCAGTTGGATAAGGCTATGGTGATCCTTTGCGAGGAGGTGAGGAGTTCGAATCCTGCTGGACGCATGGGATCTTAAGCGCGACGTCGGGGTGGTGGGTCCTCCGCTAGCGTCGCTCCAGGGTTTACCCGCCGGCTGCCAGCTGTACGAGGTTCCCTGGGTATCAAAAAAAAAAATTGCGGGAACAGTCTGATCTACGAATCAGTTGCAGTTTCCTGTAAAAAATGATTATCTCTGGCCACTTCAAAACGAAAGGTTGCGTTGTTTCTATTGTGCATCTGGAAAGACAAAGACACTGTTTGGTGAATGGACACATGAACAAACATGCCTTTTCACCGTATTAAGCTTTTTTTTCTTTTTACAATTAACAAGTTAAAAACCCTACATAATGATTCCTTTTTGTTTAACCTACTCATCTTCGTATTCAAGAAGGTCCAATTACGTGTCAGATGAATGGCTTATGTTTGTCCGCAGGGGTCCGACCATTTTTTGGCGAAATGGCAAATATAAATGAAATGAGATCATGTTTGCACGTATGGCATGATAAGCACTGCGGACATAACAATTTTCATATTTCAGCCTTTATTTAACCGTGAGGCCATCTCTATTAGACATAACAAAACAGAATATAATGTTAAGGCATTTTATGTTATTACATTAGTATCGTAACTATAATCTAATAATAATTGGCACCGTCGCTCCGAGGCGGCATCCCTTTTGCGTCTCACGCTGTGCCTATCCCTAATAATGTTCAAGGTTTTACATATGCAATACTTAATAAAAAATTTCGAAAAAAAATAATGGCATCGGGCTTGAGAGAGTAGACGACACAAAGAAAGGTATCCATGATTTGGTCATTCATTTTTCTAAGCAAGAATTTTAACTTCTCTTGGACTTGGAAGACGACTTCTGGTTTTTGGCTTGTTTTCTCTATGAATTCTGGGACCAGTCTGATCTACCAATCAGCTGTAGTGTCCTGTAGAAAATGGTTATCTCTGGCTAATTCAAAACGAAACGTTGCGTTATTTCAATTTGCATTAGGAAAGACAAAGACATCGGTTGAAGAACGGACACATGAAGAAACATGCCTTTTCACCGTATTAGCATTTTTCTTTTACGATTAACAAGTAAAAAACCCTATATAATGATTCCTTTTGTCATCTTCACATTCAAGATGGTCCAATTACGTCAGATGAGTGGCTTATGTTTGTCCGCAGGGGTCCAACCATTTTTTGGTCAACGAAATGGAAAATATAAATGAAATGATATAATGTTTGCACGTATGGCATGATAAGCACTACGGACACAGCAAGTTTCCTATTTCAGCCTCTATTCAACTGTGAGGCCCATTTTATGTTATCACAGTAGAATGGCGTCGTAAAAGAAATGATAACTAATGATGTTCAACCTTTTAAATATGCAATATTTGATAATAAAAAAAATTCGAAAATAAAAGAATGGCGTCGGGCTTGAGAGAGTAGACGACGGAAAGAAAGGTGTCAATGATTTTGTCAAATACCAACAAATAATATACATACTTCAACAATAATTACAAAGAAAGTTAGACATTCTTTTAGGCTCCGTCTATTTAGCGAAAAATGAATAGTTTAGAAAGTAGTTTCCTAAATATGATTGTTTGAAATAATTAGGTAATGAAAAATATTTGTGTCGTTGATAATAATATGTGTCTAAATATTTTGGTAGGCAATAAAAAGATTATTCTTTGATTCATTTTTATAAATAATATAAGTAATCATTTTCATAAATATGTTGTATAAAATATTTATTTCTCGAGAAATGAAAGGAGCCAGTGGGAATGGAGTAACTTCTTCATAATCCAATAATCCACTCAAGCCCCACTTAAAGAGATTCTGGCAGACAAGCTACAATCCTGAAAAGCTTCCGATGTTCCAATTTTTTTTTAATATTAGCGAAATCTAAATGACTTCAACACTTATGCTCTCTCTCTCTCTCTCTCACACTTATGCTCTCTCCCACCCACCCCTCTTTAATCTCTCTCTCTCTCTCTCTCTCTCTCTCTCTCTCTCTCTCGCCTGATTGAGGGAGGTTTCTATGTTGTTTCTCAATCCATGAAGATCTTCACATGGATTGGGATTGCATTAGTTATGATCCTCATTATGGAAATTCAATTCATGCAAAGCCTGTAATTTTCTCATCCTTATGAAAGTCTCTCTTTGATGCACCTGCTCACTAAGACAGAGAGTGATTTTGCAAACACATCGGGGTTTGAAATCGCTTGGATTTGCACTTATACACAGAGGATTGATAAGAATTTTATAATAGGCAGCCACCAAGAACTATTGCAGGCCAAGTAAACGAGATGGTGATAGACACCAACTATGTCTCTTGCTTATTCTTAGCATGTGTTTTAAGATGACAAAAATGCACATCCATCCTCCGCCAAAAAAAAAAAAAAGAGACTTTTGGGCTCAAAACAACAATCAATTGCAGATTAGCCAATTGCCTAGTCATTAGGCAGCATAATTCATTGTTGCATACGATTTTGTTTTCATGCCAATATATTTCAATAAGTGTTAGCGAGTGTAAAAGAAAAAAAAAGTCTCTTTGTAAGTAAATTGATCGGTGACCTTCTTCTGATAACTCATTGGTAAATTACCAACCCTTTTGTGAAATTATCATTTTTTTAGAGTTTGTAAATTGGCAACTTTTGTAAGTACCTACATTTATTTGTATAACTTACCAACTTTCTGAACTTATGAAATCTTATATATAATTGTCAAACTAAGAGTAAATTACTGAATTTTTGCTAGATTAGATTAACAGCTGGTTTTGGATTTAGTAATTAAAGTTTAATTGTTTTTCTTAATTTGTAAATTTCTTAATAACTTAACAATAATTTTTATAAGGCTTGCCAGATCTTTTTAGACTTTGCCAATCTAAACTAGTGTCATTTATCACTAAATTTTCTCATTTTAAATTACCACAAACTATCGTATTACCAACTCTCGTTTGAATTTATTATCGACATTTGGTTTAATGTGCCAACTTTTCTTATCACTTACAAACATGTACTTGCATTTCTTGGCAACGCTAAATAGCAGATTACTAGTCGAGAAAGACGTACACCTCACTCCAATGGAGGCAAGTCTCAGCCAATTCACCTATTAGAGTGCACAAGGAAAATATTATTTTTATGTTGACCTGCACTACGCTTATACATATTGCTGGTTACATTGAGGCTACTCAGTATAAAGCATGATATATGGAGGTATCCATTTCCGTAGCCAGGAACTCCAAAACTTATTAGGAGTAGAGTTTCAGCAAAAACACCGAAATTTCATCAGTTGTCCCATACATGCAAATGTAAACAATAAGTGCACAAAACATGATACGCAGAGGGCTAAGGAAAAAAAAAACAAATATTCGTGCACATAATGAAGATCTTGTACAAATGCAAATAAAGGTTTCAGCCAGATCATACAGATTGGGCCACCTTTGTCATCCATGCAATACCAAGAAAGCTTTAATGAGGAGAACATGGCTTTGCTAAAAAAGCAACTATTGAGCTAATCCTAGCAAAAAAAAAATCATTTGTCCACAAAGTTACCTTATAATGCTGAGGTTAGACTTTTGAAGATCTGACCCTGACCAAAATTAAAAATTATCATTACTACTTGAATTCACGGACTAACTACTAACTATGGATATCAGACGCCTATTTAAATAACCGCTAAAAAGAAGATTTATTTGGTCCAAAATGGTATTGTCTCAATGCTTCCCTTCTCCTCCTCCTCCTCCATCTTCTAAATTCAAAAGTAAGATCTACTCTTTGCCGTACTTCTCCTTGACTTTTTCCTGTGAACATTTTAGTCCGTTTGCTGGTTTTTTTTCTCACTAATTCACTCAACAAGCTTCATAAAAATTTCCTTCTTTGCTTTATATATCGATAATTTTCGCGTTCTTTCAAAAATAGATCTCTCAGACTCTTGGACTGCTATATCACATTGAAATTAACCCTTCTTCTATCCTCCACTTGGCCCTTTTGAAATCTAGATTTATTTCATGTGCCAAGTCTTCTCCTATTTGCAAATGGTGCTTGGCTAGCATCCTCTGTGACTTTTTTATTCATGCCACCTTCATCAACCCGCTTTTTTTAACCCATCTAGGGAATTGACATCTGGCAAGCCCGCTAAACTAGTACGAGCTTTCTTAGACATTGAATCACTTCCAAGTGCTCTTCTCTAACTGCAGCTGCTGCGTCTTTTGAAAAAGTGAGAATATGATGAAGTGAGCTTATGAAATTTTGATTGATGTGCCAGATGAAGAAGTGAGCTTATGTGGCAATTGAATACTAGAGAAGCTTGTGAAACCAACATTGGTGGCACAAGTTTATCTTCTGATTGATGCGTACACATTGTTTCTCATTCTATCAAGATATTGTTGTGCTTCAGAGAAGCCTTTCGACTCATTTGAACTATTGCCATCTATTGGTGGAAGTGGAATCTCAACAGCAACATAGGATTGACAACAGTTGAATTGTGGCAACAAAGTCGCTTGTTTGAGTAGCACATTACGCATTCAAACTTCACTTGGCAAGCACTCACTGTACTGCATCTAAAATGACGTCTTGGTAGGACAAGGACGTGCTAGAGCACAATTGACATCGGCCACACTCATACAATCCCTAGTTTTGAAATCCTTATTGCATTCCATCTCTTAGGGTTTCGGCTGATCCCTGCTCCAGATATCATGGAACTTTCTTTGCCTATGTATATGTTGTAATAGTTTGTTCTATACATAATTTATAGAAGAGGTAGTTGGGTGTGAAGAGAAGAAATTGTCGATCATGAAAAAATAATGATGGTTCCAATAAGGTACATATTATCAAGAGATGTTACTGACATGAACATACGTTATGATTAATTATGAAAAGTGGCGATGCTTCTGATTAGTTACCTATTTCTTAGAGATGTGTTAATTCTTTGTCTATAAATAAGACAAATCACACACGATTTATTACCATTTCTCTTGTTCATATCTCTCTCTTCTTCACAACATTCTCTCTTCTTCTTTTTGTCACACTAGTTCGACAATACATTCAATGTGAAATTCCAAGAGAGATGTTGAGTAATTGTTAAATTTGTTCATCTATGACTTTGGTGTGTATTCTGGTAATTTTGGTCTAAATCTCTAACATTAATTGACGTAAATATCATCTTAAGGATAGTGATCCTCATGACCCATAAAAAATCAAAGAACTATAAACTACTTATCGTATCTTCATCGACAATCAAATTTTCTTAATATGTAATATCTCCTTTGTACAATCAAAATAACTAATGTCCAAACAATAAGATTGTCAAAAGTCTCGAAACAAAATACTATGCTACTTTGACTGTCAAGAGGCCAAATCAGCCTTAAAACAACAAAAAAGCCGGGAGAAAATATACTTGCAGCGGAACATCAAATGTATATCAAACTCCAGGTCAAATATCATGAGAATTTTGACAAAAAAAAAATATCATGAGAATGATGGCAAACATATTCTTTTATTGCAAGATGCCAGATTTGCTCTTTTATGGATTCATATTAAAATAAAAGGAACATGTGAATTGACAAAATGCATCAAATGATGTGTAAATGGCCAAACATGATTCGATAAATTGATGTACATCTTCATAAAAAAGCATCAAGGTCAAGATAAAGTACAACAAAGTTTGTTAATGAATTATTGTTACATCTGCATACAATAGCATAGACGAGGAATTGATGTAGATCCACGTGCCCAAGCGACAAACAGTAAGGATAAAGCACTATTCACTGTTTTTAACGTTTTTAATGGATTAAGATTCCATCGGCATGATAGCGAATCCAACACAATGGATCACATCGATACAAGTTACCTCATGAGCCATGATTGCTTGACAGGGCATCAAGGAACTCGTCTTTGACGCGTATGAATTCAGATTTAGTAAAACTATATCTCCTAAGAAGGACCATGACAACAAAGAAGATAGATTCACGAACAAGCTGTGACGGGATGATAGTTGAAAATATATAAGCATGCCCTAGTAATCTGAAAGCATTCAAGTAATCGTGACACACAACGCCACAATAAGCCAAAAATTTAGTAGGAAACTACAGGCAGATTATTTTTCACATTCAATAAATTCTATCGTTAACTCAACTAATGCCCAAAATTGAAGACTTCCATCGCAAGGACTGAATTTTATGCGCTATTGGACTTGGGAAGCAAAAGTAGATTTTCTTTTTCTTTCATTCTCGCAATTTCTGGGACTACTTTCTGCCAACCAGCTGCACTATCCCGCTGATAGTAGTTACCTGCGAAACTCCCAAGTCAAACGAAAGGGTGTGATGTTTGTACAGTGTATCTGGACAAACAAAGAAACTCTGTGGTGAACGGATGCATAGTACCAACATGCCTTTTCCTTTTATCTAATTATTTTTCTTTTACAGTTAACCCAAGTTCTATTATGCACAGGTTAAGATCCTGCCTCTGGTTATACGTTGACTATGGTTAACGTTGTGAAAATAGGCAAATTATTGGTCCAGGTTTTCTACAGTGAGCCTCTAACGTCATGTTAAAAAAGCATCTTTTTCCCTTTATTTTCCATACTCATATTCATATTCAAGAAGGTCCAATTACACCGGATGAATGATTTATGTTATTCAGCAAGGGTTCAACCATTTTTTGGTCAACTAAATGGTAAATATATATGACACGAGAGATACTATTTCCATGTGTGGCATGATAAACGTTACAGATAGAGTAACTTTCCCTATCTTGATCATGTAACTTGTTTCTAGGGACAAAAATAAATAAATAAACCAGGTTATTTTCTTTGTACTTGGATTGAGATTGCATTAGTTAAGACAGTTGATGTCGGGCTCTTGGTGAAACATGAAGTTCAATCAATGCAATGTTTTTACTTTTCTCGTCTTTATGACAACCTCTCTTTGTAATAGTTGTTCAGTGAAGCCAAAATGTGGAGTGATTTTACAAACACAATGTGATTTAAAATCAGATTGATCGACACTTGTATACCCGCATAGGAAGGATAAGAGTTCAATTGTATGCAGCCGCTTAGAATTATTCAAGGCCCTATATAGACAGAACTGGTGATATTCATAGATTATGTCTCTTGCTTGTGTTTCGAATATGTTTGAAGATGAAAAAGAGGCAGATCCATTCATCACAAGTAGAATTCCTTTTGGGACTGAAAACTATGAGATAAGGCTCAGCTGCAGATAAGCCATACCTAGTCATTAGACAACAAAATTTATTGTTCTACACTAATTTTTTGGGTGTGCAGTCGATAAATAAATTAACTGGCTCTTCCTCCAGGCCCACGAACAGAATGTGGGCTTCATGACATCCCATAAACTGGTCTTGTTCCGAAAGTTAGAATGAATCAATCTACACCAAAAAGACTCATTATATGTGAAAAGAACCCAAATACGTTTTTAGCATGGCAGCCTTATTGTTATCTCGTATTCTCCGAAAACCAAGACCCACTTCTTCCTTTGGAAGGCAGACATTCTTCCACGCAACCTTGGCACCACCTATCCCTAACCCAGGGCCTTTCCATGCGTCCTGTCGAGAATTAATGTAGGCAAAATAAAATGACATGCCCAGTAAGTCTGTATAGCATGAAGAATCGATAGGATGAGCTACAGCCGACTTGCGAATGAGAGGAACCGCTGCGTCTAAGATTGTGCTCTTTTAGTGATCACCATCACTAGTGACTCACAATCTAATTTCCTTAGTTCGGAGACTAGGATAGAAACACCTAGTTAATGAACCTTAGACATGAGTTTTGATCTTCTTCTTTTTTCAGTGGATAATTGGGGATGAACATTCGGTTTCTCTCTGGTTCGATTCGTGGAGCTTCTTGGGCCTTCTTCATCTTCTATTCACTGATAGAGATATATACAGGTCTGGTTTTTCTAGAAGAGCGTCATTAGACCAACCATCTATGCTCATGGATCTACTAGTATCTCATGGGGTATCTATTCCTCTTATTCAGGCTACTCTAGATAGTTGCAGGTGGATGGGTAACTCCATCGCTTCCGCTTGGAATATAATCCAGTCAAAAGGCCGATTGGTAGCTTGGCATTAATTCATCTGGGATAATGCGATTCTCCCCCACCACCAGTTCCTCCTTATGGCCGATGACCTGGAAGAGACTGTCGACCTAGGTATTCCTACTGTCCCATCGAAGAATAGCGGATTCCGACTGTAAATTTTATAACCTTCAACCGTATTCCATCGATCACTTATTTTTTAATCGCCATCTCCTGACTCAACTGGTTCTTTTTGGGGCTGCGAAGTGCAACTTGGCCTGGCGCAATGACACTTGGCCATAAAACCTTAATTGGGCGATTAAGTTTTTATCCGGGAATGATTTTCATAATAGCCTAGCCCGCTCGGGTTTTGGAGCTTTATGCCATATTATATGGATGGAGATGAATAATGCCATTTTTTTTTTGCAATCATCAGTTTATCCTACCAGCCATGAAGAAACTGCTCCAGAAGTTCGTTAATCATAGGGCTATGACTTTCAAGCATGTCCCAGACAATATGAGAAATATGCGTTGCAACGTGGTTGGAACATTAACCCGTCCATCTTTGATTGGGAGGTCCGAAAGCATGCAAAAGGATGGCTACATTCGCCCTTAAGGCTGCATCTCTATTACAGCTTTGCTTTCATCCCGGTTATCGCAATAATGACCAAGTCATCTATCTTGGCATCGATTTCTTTTCCATGGGTTGTTTCCCCATTTTATGCCACTTCTTTTTCTATTGCCTTTGCAGTCTCAGCAAATAGGTGCTCCTTGATTGCATCAGCAGTGTCCTCCATCTCCCCTCCCAGAACTTGCGTTACCTCTCGAAGCTCCAAAAGTGTGGATGCAGGATCAAGCTCCCACCATCCAATAGGAGCATTAGCACCATCTTTGACCTGTAAGTAAATAAGCAGGGACTTGACGAGAGAATCGAAACATTTCCTCACTCGGAATCATCCATAAATTACTTGGATCCTGATGCTTTTGAAACAGTCTTGAAGCCACAAATTTTGTTTAGGGGAGCGGTGGTAACACCACGGTCCTTGCTATAAACTTCGATAACTTCAACCATATCGTAATTGTGTAATATCTCACTCAAAGTGAACTTGTTTCAATCAAAAGACCAATCCCTATACAAAGCCCAAATATCTCCCTACAAGTCATAAATTCGAATTGAGCCCCTTGTTTACTTTTCAATAATACGCACACTTCAGTCACTCTTCATCTCCTTTTTTGACTTCGAAGTCCCTGACGCCGAAGTCTTCTGTTTATCCAATACTTCTGTCGTCTTCAATGTCATATTCTCAACATCCCCCTCAAACTGGGTTGGGGTTTAAAACCAAGACCCAATTTGACTCGAAAGAGGGAATGAGAAGACCGAGACAGAGCTTTAGTGAAAATGTTAGCCAGTTGGTACTGTATTGAACACAGAGAGCACCCAAGGAAACCTTCTCACGAACAAAGTGAAGATCAATTTCAACGTGCTTAGTTCTCACATGTAAGATCAACTGGCTAACATTTTCACAAAAGCTCTATCTCTGTCTTCTCATTTCCTTTTTCGTGTCAAATTGGGTCTTGGTTTTAAACCCCATCCCAGTTTGAGGGGATGTTGAGAATATGACATTGAAGACGACGGAAGTATTGAATAAACAGAGGACTTTGGCATCAGGGACTTCGGAATTAGAAAAGGAGATAAAGAGTGATGACCGGAGTGTGTGTATTATTGAAAAGTGAACAAGGGGCTCAATTCGAATTTATGACTTGTAGGGAGATATTTGTGGTTTTGTATAGGGATTGGTCTTTTGATTGAAACAAGTTCACTTTGAATGAGATATTACACAATTACGATATGGTTGAAGTTATCGAAGTCTATAGCAAGGACCGTGGTGTTACCACCACTCCCCTAATCAAAATTTGCAGCTTCAAGACTGTTTCAAAAGCATCAGGATCCAAGTAATTTATGGATGATTCTAAGTGAGGAAATGTTCCGATTCTCTCGTCAAGTCCCTGCTTATTTACTTACAGGTCAAAGATGGTGCTAATGCTCCTATTGGATGGTGGGAACTTGATCCTGCATCCACACTTTTGGAGCTTCGAGAGGTAACGCAAGTTCTGGGAGGGGAGATGGAGGGCACTGCTGATGCAATCAAGGAGCACCCATTTGCTGAGACTGCAAAGTCAATAAAAAAAGAAGTGGTATAAAATGGGGAAACAACCCATGGAAAAGAAATCGATGCCAAGATAGATGACTTGGTCATTATTGCGATGAACGGGATGAAAGCAAAGCTGTAATAGAGATGCAGCCTTAAGGGAAAGCATTGACGACGAATGTAGCCATCCTTTTGCATGCTTTCTGACAATTGCAGCTGGTTAGAGTGAATAGATTTACATGTAGTTTCTGCATTGTAGGAGATGGAAGCGCCGAGACAGCACCACTCGAGACTTAGTCTGACTTCTTTTCTCGGTTGTTCAAACAGCCGTATCATATCCATAGCTGGTAGTTCATCTGCAGATCTGGCTGGTAATAATGTGTAGATAAAGATTCTTTGTGGAATACCGATCTTAGCAGTATAGGTAAATGTGGTTATAGCTGATTTTCTTTACTCGGTTTAGCTCGGTAGTAGCTTTTCAGGTGAAGATGTTTGATTCTTCTCATTAAAGCTGTCTCGGGGACACATGGATCACTAAATTGGCTAAATCTATATGATATGGCTGAAACTTTTTTAAATAAAAAATATATTGGGCAAGTGCACTCAGATTTTTGAAACATGTAATAAAAGTGCAATTCAATTCTAAAATTTTCAAAAAGTACAGTGAAATTATAAACTCATCAAGTTATGCAATAAAGTTATAAAACTTGTCAAGTCGGTGTTTTCAATTTTTAAAATTTGTTGGCATTTTTTGTTTGTTAAGTTGGATGGAGTTGATAGGACTTCTTTACATTGACTTAATAAGTTTTAAGATTGATTGCGCTATTTGAATTTTTAGTACTCAATTTACTTTGGTGACATGTTTTAGGGCTAGCATTATGTATAAGTGCAGTGTAGGTCTACAAATAAATACTCTTTCACTTGGTACCACCAAAAGTGAACTAGCTGATACTTGCCTTTGATGGCATTGAGGTGAAAGTCATCCTTGACTGCTAATTTCCTGTTTGGTGTTTCTAAGAATGTGAATGAATGTTTATAAACTATATGAAAAGTAGGCAACGTCGATAATAAATTCAAACGAGAGTTGGTAACCCAATAGTATGTGGCAGTTTAATGGGCGAAAAATTGGAGATAAGTCGCACTAATTTAGATTGGTAATCCCTAAAAAGAGCTTGTGAGTGAAAAGGTTGCCAATCAAGCCTTCGAAAATTCGGTAAGTTAGTAAAAAATTGATCTATTAAGAAAAAAAATTAAACTTTGGTAGGTAACTTGAATGAAAATTTGTTACCTAAAACTAGTTGGTAATTTTTTTGACAGGAATTGATAAATAACTCTAATTTAGGTTGGTTATTTGATGTAAAAGTCGATAAGTTACGAAAGTTGGTAAGTTATGCAAGTAAACATTGGTAAGTTAGTACATATAAAAATAACCCACTTACAAACTCTAAAAGAAATTGGAAATTTACTACTAAATTATTAGGAAAAAAAGTTGCAATTAACTTATTTACTAACAGCTTTTCAATACTCAGTAACACTTATTGAAATTTATTAGCACAAAAACAAAAATTTGAATGGGACAGTAAAATTTTGTTTTCTATTGACTGGGCAATTGCTCATAAAAAATAAGCACTACCTCACAGTTTTGAGTCCCCAAAGGAAGTCTTTTGGAAAGGGATGGATGTGTATTTTTCTCATCCTAAAACGCATGAAAAACTCAAGCTGAAGACATAGTACGTGAATATCACCATCTTGGATACTTGGTTTGCAATGGTTCTAGGTGGCTTCTTACCGTGACACTCTTATCTATCCTCCGTACGTGCACACATAAGTGTAGATCCATGCGATTATAAACTACAATGTTTTTACAAAATGACTCCATAGTCTGTCCTAATGAGCACGTCTATCATAGATAGGTTTTCATAAAGATAGGAAAAGTACAAGCATTGCATATAAGCTTCCCACTTCACCAAAATCTCTACATTGACCGTTTTAATTGATGGAATCTCAATCCAAGGGCCAAAGAAACTTACCTAATTTACTTCTTTGTTTTCTTTTTCTGAAAACAAGTTCTAGGAATGGGAAAATTGTTGTGTTTATAGAACTTATCATGCCATGCATGCAAATAGTATCTCATGTCATTTATTTTTGGCATATAATTGACCAAAAAATGGTTGGACCCGTACAGTAAAACTTAAGCCACTCATCTGATGTAATTGGACCTTCTTAAGTAGGAAAATGTGCAGGGTAATCAAAAGAGAAAAGATCATTCAATACTGTCCTTGTTTTTTTAACCAGGAGTTAAATGCCAGCTTTAAACAAATCTTTATCAATTAATCTGCCTATTTTGACAAAATTATACAAAGCTGACATATAACTAGAGGTAGGGTGTTTAACTGTGGATGAAGTAACTTGGCTTAATTGTAAAAATACTCAAATGCAGTGAAAAGGCATGTTAGTGTTATGTTTTTCTTCATTATACATTGTCTTTGTCTCTCCAGATACACAATACAAAAATCACACTCTTTCGTTTTGAATTGATGAGAGTTTCAGTCAGAACCATTTAATGTGGGACATTCCAACCGGTTGGCTGAGTAGGATAGTCTAGAACATTGTAAGACAAAAATAACCTAGTATTGCCTCCAAGTCCAAGAGCAAGTAAAATTTAGTCTCTGTAATAGAAGTCATTAACTTTGTGTAAAAGTTCATTAGCAAAAAAAAACTTTGCGTAAAAGTTAAATTAATGATGAGATTTTTTTCATGTGAAATATAATCTGTCTGTAATTTCTCTACTAAAATTCTAGACGATTGTGGCGTAATTTGCTATGACTACTTGAATGCTACCCTAAATATGCACGAAATTGAGCTAACATTATTTTTCACATTGATAACATCACATCATCTTTCAACTGGCAGACAAAGCCGGAATTTTCACGCAATGAAAGCGTACTTAGTAGGGAATAACACTTAAAAGACTATATGTATCCTCCTATTTCAAAGTCAGAACTTTACCCGCTCGTGAACTTGGGAGACGACACCAGATTTTTTGTTCTTCTGTTTTAATTCTGGGACTAGTCTGATCTACCAACCATCTGTGCTGTCCCACAAAAATGTTTATCTCTAAAACTCTCAATTCACAACGGAAGAGTGTGTTATTTGTGTTGTGTATTTGAAAAGACAAAGACAATGTATAGTGAATAAATACATAGCATTAAAGGGCCCTTTCACCGTATTAAAGAATTTTTCTTTCCGAAGTAACCCAAGAAGTTTTATAAGTAGGTTAAGACCCTGCCTTTGGTTTTGTGCTAACTACGGTTAACATTGTCAAAATAGGCAAATTAATTGGTCCAGAATTGTTAGAGCCAGCCTTTACTACTGCTAAAAGATATAAAAAAAAATCTATTTTTTCCTTTTTGTTTACCCGACTCATTTTCATATTCAAAAAGGTCCATTTACACCAGATGAGTGGTCTTAGGGTTCAACCATTTTTGGGTCAACCAAATGAAAAGTATAAATGAGATGAGATACTATTTTCATTTATAGCTTGATAATATCACAGACAATGTAGATTTCCTATTTTACTCTATAACTTGTTTCTAGAGACAAAAAAACAGGTTCATTGTAAAATAAGGGTGATCGGTTTCAAGATGGGTACATTCAAATCTAGAACCCGGAACTTACCATGTTTTGAGTAGTTTCTAGTTTTTGGAACTTGAAATTCACCTTATTCGTTCGAAACCCATTTTGGAACTTATCTTGTTTTTCCAGTCTAATTCTTGGATCTACCCAATAACCCTTTTTTTGTTCATTTTTTATAGCAAAATGATACGTCATTATCTTTTCTCATCACAGTCATTAATCAAAGATATGTGTCACAGGTCGATCGATTCATGACTCATTCCTTGCTCAACCCACACGGCCTTAGGAACTCTGCTACCTAAGTCGGCCTTCGCCACTTAACCTCACCACACTCTTAAAGAGAGAATATAGAGAGAGAAACTCTAAACTTGTATTACTATGAGGGAGATGAGGCCCCCTTATATATAAAAACTCGTGAGATACGAAGATTCCTCCTCAATTTAATGGCTGGTATAACCTACCACAAATAGATACACGAGTGATTCCCATATTGCCCGCTCCTAGAATCTTCTTGAATTCTCTAAATCTCCCTAGGGTCTTCTAGGGTCTTCCTCCTTGAAGGGACACGGTCTTAGGGGTTTAGGAAACCTCATGGACGACAAATCTCCCAGACCGTGTCACATGCATGTTACTCATCACAGGCAGAATCTAAAACTTGCATGAATAAGCTAATTCCTAAAAAGACCATAACAAAGGAGTGAAAAAGGCTAATCTGCTAATTGGAGTGTTAGAGGATGAATCAAACCAAATTGATACTTTTAAGTTTTAACAGGTTTTGAACATCATTTGGAAAGGTAGTATCAAGAAGCTAAATCTAAGTCACAAAAAGAATCCTCAAGTGATGCTGCTAATTGTCAATTTCCTTGGAACGCATACAAAACATAAAATCAAACAGATGTAAGAACACAAAAAGAGCGAGTTGGTGTATGCCATAACACATACCACTTGAGGGGTGAGAGAAATGCGAGGGTCAAGCATGGCATAAAGATGAGGGATCGAATTTCAGAAGATGATATGATGTTGCGGGAGAACACGAGACGGCAAAGGGCGGAAGGACTGAAGGATTGCTGAGGTTAGAATTAAAAATTAGAGGAAAAGCAATTAGGGTTTTCGATTTTTTGGCTTATGAAACCAGTTCCAAAACCGTAGTGGTACGCAAGTGAGTATTCACTTGAAATTTGGAACCGTTTTTCGGGCAGTCCGTTCGTTCAATTCTCAGAATTGGTCCAATTAAACACCCCTTAAGTGAGTTTCTTTGGCCCTTGGATTCAGATTGCATTAGTTAATACAATCAATATTGGTATTTTTGTGTGTATATATTATAAACCACATTGTGTTTGCAAAACCACTCCATGATGTAGCTTAAAAAAGCAAGTGCATGAAAGAGAGCTTCTCATAAGATGGGATAAGTAATGGCTAAATCTTGCCTGCAAACAATTAACATAGTAAGAGAGTCCAATTGCCATAACAATTGGGACTAGCCATAGCCACCGGCTCAGGAGGGAGAATTTTCCAGCAAATGGAAACAAAAACAGGTAACTAAATTTCAGAATATGAAGAACACAGTGGGAAACTAGCTTTAAGTGACTCATGTAACGGAGATTTTGAAAGCAATTTATGGTTGTCTCACCTATATATCACCCCCTAACTCGACCGAGGAAGATCCAGATGCTTATCATAGAGACAATATACTAGTCACTAAAGCCCAATGATTCACAAATCTGACCAAGATTATTAAACAGTCACACCAGAACCAGAGGGCACCGCTTGTCACAAATTTATATAAGTCAAAAATCAGCCTTTACGGGTGACTTCCATAAGGTGAAATCCTCTCTCTGCACGAGCCTTTCTTCTGTTTTACTCTTGATGCTGCTTCTACAGATTCCAGGAATTGTTTTGCCCACATTGCAATTCGGCTTTGCCTCTGTGATGCCAGCAGCCGGTCCACTTCTCAGGTTTCTCATTTTGACCTAACTAAGAATGACCTAATTTCCTTTTACTCAGATTTACCTGGTTTTTATTCTCTTGGCCCAAGAGAAAAGCTGCTGAAGAAATTGTCTCAGAGAAGAAAACCAGCTAAGCAGAATCTTAAGGATAACAATCACCAGAAATAATGCGATCATAGTTTGACTAATATCGACTAGATGCTCCCCCAGCAAGATTCCCAATAAATGAGCTGCCAGGAGGAGGTATATGCTATAGGTGAGTGAAAAGCATGAGCCACCAGGTCCATGAACCAACAGGTCTAACTTGTTATGATTATGACTCTCCACAGGCCTAATGATGAACATCGGGCAATGACCAGAATAGGGCCCAACGGCAACTCTAAAAATTAGGGATGCTTTGCTGGGAGTGCCAATCATCAAGCATATCTGAGACAAAATCAGGCTGACCCAGCAAATCCCTTTAGTATCCCCACAAGAGGATCTCTATCTTTGGGAAGTTCCAAAAAATAAAACAAGAGCCGCTGGATTGAAGTAGGTCTCAAAATCTATCCCACAAGTACACAGGGACTTAATTTTTTGACACATAACAGCATATGAAGTAACTCCAGGTCTTAAACTAATCAATCTGCAACATTCTTAAATATTTTATCTAAGATATTGTGAAAAATAAGACAATAAACCTTCCAATAGTGAAGAGGCAACATGCCCCTCCAAATGGAAGCAAAGGTTTCCTTCTACAGAAAGAATCAGTGAATAAGTTCCACCCTCGTCTAATAATATGAACAGTTGTGCATTGCAAAACATTCATGGAGAGTATCCAAGACAGAAACAAGCACGGCCTAGGATCTCATTATTAAACATTCTGTCAAACAGCTAAAGCAAAAAGATATGCACTTTAAGGCAGATAAGCAGGCTAACTAACTCACAGCATACTGAAATAGAATAAGAAAATGGTAAATTAAGGGGTGAAGCGCATCAATGTGCTGTAGAATCATAAGCCTGGACAAAACAAATAGGTCCTGCAGTGCCATGATGCTTGCCAAAAGAGTTCAAGATGGAACAGCTTGAAGAACTTGATGCAGGAGATCAATTAGAAAAAAAAAAGTGATTTATATCCTGGAGGTTGATTTTAGTTAATGGAAACAGCAGGAACTAAAAAGCAGAAACAATTTATACTAAGGCTATCTGACAAATTAGCAAATACAAATATTATTGTTCCCTTGCGAGGCATTTTGTCGTTTTAGTGAATGACTTTTGATGTAATCACAACAGACGGAACATTGTATGCGAAAATTCTCCAGTTTGAATGACCCTTTTTATCAATTGTGCATTTTAACTATGGTCAAACCATCGTGATAAACGAATTAAGTTTAATGAAGTGCCAACACTATCACATTACAAGAAGGACTTACAATTAACTTTTAGATTAGAAATCCATCTCTTTCAACACACCAAAAGTACCTTTTATTAGTGCATAAAGTCAGCACTTTCCATGAATTAGTACGATGGTCTGTCCTTGAGAATTTAGATCAGCAGCAACATGAGAAGTAGAACCAGAGATGTGGAAAGAATTCATTAATGACCATTGCAAAAGTGGATCAGCAAGATCCACACTATATAAGCTGCCAGGAGGAGGTGGAGACAGGTCATATGAGAAATGAATATATATACATCGGAATCATAGTTCATCAACATGAATACCAAAAAAAGGTTAAAAGTAAAGGTTAAGCCAGATTATACAGATTTGGCTACCTTTGTTATCCCTGTTCCTCTGAGGAAGCATTAATGAGGGAAATCGGATATCTTCATAAGAAAAGCAACTAATGAGCTAATCCAAGTAAGTTATCAAACTATCCTTAAAGTTACTATAAAGCTGAAAATTTGTCTTCTGAAGATCTCTGACCTTGAACAAAATCGCGAATTTCCATCAAACAATAGTCACCGGCCGAATTTGCAGAATAAGTAATAACTACCGATATCAGATGGCTATCTGAACAATGCTGAATAAGATAGCAGAAACAGTACACTGCTTAGAAAATTAGTTCAGATTGTTGTGGTCTCAGTGCTTCCTCTTCTCCCCCTCCATCTCCTCAACTCCAAAGCTACATGTCAATCTATCCAATCTAACCAGCTGAAATGGTCCAAAAGCATGCAAAAAGATGACTAAATGCATCATCACTGCTTCCCTTTTAGTCTGCGCTTATACACCAGCATAACTTCTTCCTTTGCTTTCATCCCCTTCACCATTAGATTGGCCATACCATCCACTTTGGCATCCATTTCTCTGCCATCAGTTGTTACCACTTGAAGAAGTTCCAAAGGTGTGGATGCAGGATCAAGCTCCCAGCATCCTTTAGGAGCATTTGCACCTTCTTGACCTGTAAGCAAGCGAGCAGGGACCTGATGAGAGAATCGAAACATTTCCTCCCTTGGAATCGTCCATAATTTCCTAGGATATGGATGCTTCTGAAACACGGTCTTGAAGCCACAAACTTTGATGAGTGGAGCAATAGTAACACCAAGCTCGTCGCTATAATCTTCAATCACTTCAACCATATCATAACTGTATATTATCTCATCCGGAGTTAACTCGTTCCAATCAGAAGACCAGTTCCTATATAGAGCCCAAACATCTCCTTTCAAGGGACAAATCTGAATTAAGCCCCTCGCGCCTTTCTTCCACTTCATCCTATGCGAGAAAGCATTAAGGGAGTCATAGACAATAGATTTTCCTATTTGCAGATACCCACAGGTCTTGGCAAAGCCAGAGCCAACCCAACGCATAGGGCCAAATTCTTGGTTACTTTTGGAACTAAGCCAACTTATTCGCATTTTAAATGGTTTCAATGATATGACAGTGTGGATCAAAGCATAGTAACGAGGCATCCCATCATCATCATCATAAGCAGCCCAGACTTGATTGTCGGCAAATGAATCCTCTGTCCGATCGTCGTCAAAATTATAAAAATCTGGGTCTGTAACAAGCATTTGCATAGGGACAACATTATTTGCTTCAGATTCGACATTGGACATAGCATGGGAGGTCTTTTCCATCTGAACTCTGTCCTTACCATCCACAGACTCACTATGCTTAACGGGAGCATTCTTAGCACCACTTACAGGAGCCTTCAGCACTTTCCCATACTTCTCCATGACCTCCCCGTGCAATGAATTTCCCCCATCTGAATGTTCTTTCTCAACTTTCCACTCACCAAGCTTCTTAAAAATATCTGTTTTCGCTTTATGTATCAGCATATTTCGCAATTCTAGCAGAGAAAGACCCCTCAAGCCATTAAGCTGATTATTTAAACTGAAATTAAGCCTCCCCTGATCCAGCTGTCCCTTTTGAAGTCCAGATGTAGTTCCTGTTATGACTCCTCTACTATCTGCAAATGCTGCTTGACTTGCACCCTCTGAGACTTTCTTATTTATGCCACCTTCATCAACTTTCCTTTTTTCCATCGAATCATTTTCTAGGGAATTGACAGCAGCCGACATGCTCACTGAACCACTTCGAGCCTTCTTAGAAATTTGAATTCTCTTGCCACACTCCTCTTGGACCGCAGTTGCTGCCTCTCCACGGCCTCTCTTCCGGGGCCGAATTAGAGGCTCAAACACACCTGAAGCTTGAGGAGCATATGATGCAGGTGCGGGGGCAGTTCTATCACTTGCGAATTTCGGTAACGTGCCAAAGGAAGAAGCAAACTTTGGCGGCAACTGAGCACCAGAGAAGCTTGTTGAACCTGCATTTGGGACAGAAGTCTGCCCCCTGACTGATGCATACCCATGATTTCCCATTCTATAAGGATGCTGTTGTGCTTCAAAGAAAGTCTGTGAATCAGATGACCTATATCCATCTACAGGTGGAGGTGGAATCTCAATGGCCACAAAGGGTTTACGGCAGCCAAGACTGGGGCAGAGAATTTGCTGATTTAGGTAGCGGATCAGGTATTCATACTTCATTTGACAAGCACCGCACTGCGTCCAAAATGAAGTCTGAGGAGAGGCCGAAGCATAATTGGCATCAGCAGCACCTTTACAGTCCCTAGTGTTGTAACCCCGATGGGGATAAGCCGAAGTGTGAACCGCATGAACAGCACTGCCCCTCCAATCCCTACCATTGGCATTCTGATAAGGAGAAGTCGAAGCACTCCTCCAATCCCTCGCATTGTAATTCCGATGCATACCTGGAAAACTGTGAAATTCATTCTGATGACCTGGCACCGGGAATTTCCCGTTGCGGACCCTTGAATTGCGCTTCAGGTCATACGCGAACCTCTTCGCTTTATCGGACAGCAAGCTCCAGGCCTCGGAGAGAATCTTGAAAGCGCCGTCGGCGCCCACTGCTTTGTTTTTGTCGGGATGGAGAAGAAGCGCGAGCTTCCTGTAATTCCTCCGGATCGCGTCGTCATCGGCCGAAGGATCGACGCCGAGGATGCCGTACCAATCCACCTCCCCGTCGATCTTCTTCTGGGCGGAGACGTAGACGTCGAGAGTGGCCACCAGCTGAGACAGACCGTCGAGGCCGGCGTACAGACTCCGGGCCTTGACGGCGAACTTGTGGGCGCCATCGACGTCCGACTCCATCAGCTTCTTCTCGGCGATCTCCTTCGCCCGGAGAGCCTCCTCCTTGTTGCATTCCATCTCTCATCTCAGAGGGGAGGTGCCCTAAGAACATCGCAGATTCCTCTTTCCTTTATGGCGACCCTTAAATATATTAAGAATACAATTTATTAGCTAAAGCAAATTGTTAATAATAGTAATAATAATTTTTTAAAAAAAAGTAAGAATATTATTGTTCATACCCCCACCCTCAAATTCCAGCTTCTAGGTGGTGCACATTCATTTCTTGCAACTACATTCTATCCTTAAAATACCCAAACGTCATTCATTTCACTTCCCAGGCATTGACGTGTTCTCCGGATATGTACATAGATGTCTGTTGTTTCATCCTTATGACATCAGCTCACCCATTGTCTTGTTTTGCCGAGCATGCCGTGACCATCTTCCTCTCAATGTTCAGCCTTAATTGGACAGTGCATGTTTGTCTGAGTACCTCTTGCCATCGTTCGGATAGGCGAGCCAGCGACTAATGTGATCATTCGTCCCCGGAGGTGCCGCAAGAAAATGCACATAAGGGACTCGAGACTAGAATGTGACATAACAGCTCAGTTGCAGATGAGCAACTGTCTGTGCAGACATAAAGATGGATGGTGCCTCTTCACAATCATCCTGGAACCTGCATAAGCGAATGCGGCAACTAATGTCCACCAGGATCTCTGTCGTTTGGCCAGGTTAGCCCGTCAGCTGTTGCTGATCGTTATGTATAGGCACCCGATAACGCTGTTGATCGAGTACTAATTGGGTCGAGTTGTTTAGAGTAGACTCTATGAGCTTGCAGGTCTAATCTGACGTCTTCTCATTAATAACTTGAACATGTGATATGTTCACCACCTTTTATCAGTTTAGCAACAGAGGAGACATTTGTAGTCTGCTGACGCCGTCATCAGTGCAACCTCTAGCCAGTCAACACCCGATAGAGATTTGATGTTACGGATGACTTTTCTTGTGATATGTGTACTTGTAACTGTCTATTTTAAAATTTTGACACCACAAGGAAATCCAAAATCTGACTTCCAGTAGAGACCGCCACTATTGTTAATCCAAGAATAAGCTTCAGGCAATGCAACAGGTCGCCAACCCGTGTTCCATCCTAAGATATTTGTGGGAACACTTGTTCCATAACTATCTCAAAAGTAACTTGTACCTTGAAGCAGCAACTCGGTTTCATGGGAAGTAAGTAGTTATGAGATCAACCACTTCCCCCCAAAAATCGAGACCAGGCGTATTCATGAAACATTTGAAGTTTCTGCAGACTCATCTGCCTCTAAATAACTATACCGAGAAAAGAAATAGAAGCAATGAAAAGGCACGGATCAGAAATTGAAGGAGACTTCAACAAGGTATTTATTTTCCAAGCAGATTCGAGGAGCCTGTTACAGATGAAAGGGCAGAAAATAATGCCTCAACTTCGAGTCCATGAACTAGTTGAAGATATTATTGACTCCAAAAGAATATTATATAGCAAACTACACCAAGAAAATCTCAGCCCAATGTGAGCCGAACGCCTCAGAAGTGCAGGGGCTGAAAATAAATGAACTTAGAACAGCATGGTTCAGGCCAGAACCCTAAATCCTTAATGATGAATATGCTCTTGAACTGTCAACTCCAGCCTTCTTCTGTCCATCAATGAAGAACAAGAACTCTCCACGAAAATGAGCGAGTGGCCAAGAATCGGACAAACTTAACTGCGAGAACTTCCATAAAGCTGGGCATAGACACTCTTCGTTCGGTAAACCACAACTAAGCTCAAGACCATTGCAACAATGCAAAGTCCTGACAAGATGCCAAACGTGAGAGAGTAACATACGTTACCAGTGCAGGTAAGTGAGTCATCATCCTGAAGTGAAATCGGAAGCATAGATCCCGCAGTCAGATTCTTAAGAGCAGCTTGTTGTTCTGCATAGTAGTCGTATATACCGCTAGCAATGACACCAGAGAAAATTAGAGAACCAGCAGGACTTGCTAAAGTAAAAAAATTATACAAAGCGCCGAAACTCTTCAAGCCGAATAGCTCTGATGCAGAAGCTGGCACTATAGCCCACTGGGCACCATATCCGAGTCCTGTTAGCACAGTTAAAACGTATATCTGACCAGGAAAACCCATAGCATAGTAAAAGAGTCCAATTGCCATAACAACCTGGAATACAGCCATAGCCGCTGGTCTGGGGAGGGAGAATTTTCTGGTAAATGGAACAAAACAGGTGAGTCGTGTTCAGGACAATAATGAGTACAGTGAAAGGAAAAGGAGCTTTGAGTAACAGATAAAACAGAGAGTTTAGAAGCACCTTACGGTGATCTCAGATAAGTAGCCCCCACCAACTCGACCAAGGAAGTTCCAGATGCTTATCATAGAAACAAATATACTAGAGTCATCATACCCAAGTGATTCGCAAATCTGACCAAGGTTATCAATAACAGTCACACCAGAACCAGAGGCCAGCACAAGTGACAAAAAGATAAGCCAAAAGTCAGCCTTTATGAGTGCTTGTAGTAAGGTAAAATCCTCTCCTCTGCGTGGGCCTTTCTTCCGTTTTATCCGCACAGCTCCATCTGCAGCTGCCTGGAAAAGTTTTGCCTGCAATTGAGCAATTCGTTTTTGCCTTTCTGATGCTGGCAGCTGGTCTACTTCCTCAGGTTTCTCATCTTCAACCTCACTAAGAATAACCTCACTTCCATCTTGCTCAGATTTACTGGGCTCTGGTTTCTCTTGCCCTGCAAGAAGGCTCTCCTCTGATGAAGGAACTGGCTTGGAGAAGAAAACCAACAAAACAGGTACAGTAACAGGTAGGAGGATCATAATGATAAGAATCACTGCAAATAAGGTGATCACAGTTTGACTGATGTCAACTAGATCCTCAACCAGCAAGATCCCCAATATGTATGCTGCCAGGAGGAGGCAAATACTATAGATGAATGAAAAGCTTAAACCATCAGATGGTCTAATTTGTTTATGACCTCCCACTGGCCTAACTATGAACATCAGGGCAATGACAACTATTGATGGCCCAACAGCAATCATAAGAATTAGTGATGCTTCACTGGATGCATTGATCATCAAATATATCTGAGACAAAATTGCCCCACTCAACCCAGCAAATCCCTTTAGTATTCCCACAACGGGGCCTCTACTTTTGGGGAAGTTCTGGACACATGAAACAAGAGCTGCTGTATTGAAGTAGGTCTCGCCATTTGTGCCCACAAATACACAGAGGCAGAGCTGCAAAACAAGACTTGCTTAATGACATTTAGAAAAGCATATGAACATATTGTCAAAGATCTTGAATTGCTCAGCACGAAGGTGATGTTTTTATTTATTTTCTACTTTATATGAGAATAAGACAGTCAACCTGACAACAGTGAAAAAACAACAGTGTCTTCCAAATGGAATCACAGATGTCCTTCTTTTACCGTGATTCATAAACAGTTAAGTCCATGATTAATGCACACTCAACCAGCAGTATGAATATTTGTGCCCAGCAAAACATCCACAGAGAATATTGAAGACAGAAAACAAAACAGCCTAGATCTCAGTTCCTAGGAAAAAGATACAAAAAAAAAAAAAAGGATTTGCAGTTTAAGCCAGAGACACAGTTAATTTTCTGAAATAATTATTGTTGGAGATGTAAGGAATCTTCACTCGCAACATACTGAAATAGAGAATTGGTTACTGAAGGGGGATGGAGGACATAGTTGTGCTTTAAGTTCAATTGCACAGACAAAAGAAAAAGGTCCTTTGCTGCTATGATGCATGCAGAAGTAACAATCCAGGCACTTGAATTAGCACAATGCAGCTGCAAATTTCAGTGAGCTACTTAAGCAGCTAGCCGTTGTTACCTTCTCGTGGTACCAGCAATTTATCAACCACAGGAACTAGAACAAATAGATCCTTTCTTCCTTGATATAGTCCTATCAGTAGGACATCGTATACAACATGCATCTATTTTCAATGACCATTTTCGTCAATCTTTCAGATTAATTTCGTCAAGCCATCATTACAGACATTAAATCTACTGAGACGCATTCAACAATCCATCATAGGCAATATCTACCATTTACTTAGAGTAGACACTTCTTACGGTTGTAACATGCCTAAAATACCTTTTATAAGTAGGAAAAGTAAAGCCTTTTTCCACGGATTAGTCCAGTGACCAACTCTCAGGAATGTTGATCAATATTGGCAGGACAAGTTGAAGCGTGGATGATGGAAGGAGTAAGCTAATCCATGGTACAACGATAGCCTCGACCAATAAGCCAAGGGAATTGGGCTTTAAACTGTCCAAAAATATACTTACAAAGAAAATTCAGCATAGTGATTCAATAGCAATCAGGCTTCTAGATTTGCATCAGTAGTCTGCTACATAGCTTTCCAGATCAATTGTACTAGGAACTTGTTGGAGCCGTCAAAAGAGCGTGGAAAGCACAAGGATCTACCTTAAAGGATGCCAAATGGACTTACCATCCATGAGACAATCAACAGGTCCTCATTGCAGTCAACATGTCATTGAGGCAAGGCACCTCAATGCTGGATCTGAACTCAGCAGAGGTCTAGTGTCTCAAAAAGGAATGAATTGAAGGATCGCACTCTCAGTACAGCACTCAACTACATATTCCGGGAATTCATCTTAGTTTTAGCAGCCAAAAATCGATTTTACCGAAATAGCAGTTGGCAGTTGCACCCTTAGGTCAGCAAGGAACTAAGCGACGTTATCTGGGATATGTGGCCATTCAAGAGAAGGAAAACCCAACAAGTACAGGGGACTAGATCACAAGGAATAATGATTACAGCAAGCGAAATAATCAAATTGATGAGCCAACACCAGAAAGATGAGAAAAAGAAGTGAAAAGAAGATGAAAGGGGAGAGACTGACCACCCAGAGAGGCAAAGAAGGCAAGACACCAACGACAATGAGCCAGAGCAAGCCATACCCAACGAAGTTCTGAACCACCCCAACGGCCAATATCGCCCAAATCGGCAAAACTTCACACAGACCTCCAGCCACGAACCCAATCGCATCCCCCAAGTCCTTGGCCACCCCGAGAATGGCCACCTCTCGCTGGGTATACCCCATGGCGCTCTTGATCACCGGGGAGATGCTGCCGAACAAGTAGCCCACCCCGGCACACGACTGTATCCACATGGCGCACACGAACACCAGCCATCTGTTACTGTAAAATTCGTTCAACTTATCGTACACCCGCATCATCTTCGCCGTCAAGGGAGATCACGATGAGGGGGAGAAGAGCATGAGCTTACATGGATGAGATGAAGATAAACGATGATGAGGAAGAGAAGAGAATAGAGGAGAGGACTGAGGTGTAGTCAGCGAATAGTCACTTTCATGGGGACATTGTAGAACTGTACGACGATGATGATTATGATTATGATCTGTCAACTTCCTCGTTTACTTTATCGTAATTCCAGACGATAAATCTTTTGGAGAACCGGTGACGCGGCCCGATATGGAAAAGGAGATCTTTTTTAGGGGGTGGGGGTCTCCTGGGATTTAATCAATTTCACGACCCCCATGCACAAATGGCAACTCCACCTCATCCCATCATTTGTCCACCCCAAACAGGAGCAACTGTTATCAGATCGTCCGCCTCCATCTTGACCTTTCACCCGAGCAGGACGGCGGCCGTGCTTGCCTGTCTCCTGTAGTCCAAGAGAACCCACCAACCACGTTTTACACGTGACAATGATATTAATTGGCACGGCCCCTTCACTCTTCCCAACCTCCAAAGGACCACAAGAAAATATTTATCAGCTGCCCGTCGTGTAACGGCGGTTCCAAGATTGGGTAGGTGCTTGAGTGCTCAGCTGCATTTTCCCAGATGGCCCGTTGCTGCTGCTCATCTTAACTTCGCTTCAATCTAGTTGTTGCAGCCTCGCCGGGGAACTGGGGAGTCAGATCAGACCACGTCACCACGAGCTGATGCGAATTCACCCACGTAAGTGTAAAGTGGGTCGTTCTTTTTGTCTTGGAGTCATTGTGTCGGCCGTCTTGACGCGACATGTCGTTTCGCGAGGGCTGCATGTCTTGGGTGTAAAAAATGTCCAACCTTTATCAGCAACCCACATAAGAAAATTGAACGCAGCTTATCATCTCGAGTCTCGACACCCATCCTCTTCAACTTGATCTCTTATTAAATTCGTATCACGTGCGGATTCACGCGTCGCACTTTCACGTTGAGCTCGTCTTACTTGTTAACTCATTTATTTTCGATCATACGCGTCCCAATCCAATGAAACGAACAAAAAAAATATGTATTTAGGAGCTGTCCGCAACCATTTTCTCTTCTTATCTCTTATTTAATCTGATTCTTCCGACCAAAAGCCCGTGACTTGTCTAGGTTTTCCATGGGCCTAGCGATTGCGATTTCAATAAGGATTACCAACTTGGATCGTCCAAACTAGGAATCACTCGAACCGAACTGGACCTGAAATGTCCAGTCCCCGATTTCCAAAAGTGGGATTGATGTCCGAGCGATCCAATTCCCGGTTCCTAAAAAGGCCGGATTGGATTGATAAAATTTTCTATATTTTAATAAAAATAAAGATGTAGAAAAAATAATAAGAATTCAATTTAAAATTTTAATCTTTATCCAAATTTACCAAAATAATTTTTTTTAAAAGTAAAAAAAACTCAATATTTTTTAATTTTTTTCAATTTTCAATTGGTCCCATTACATAAGAACTGGACCAAACTAACGAGTCAAATCATTTCCGGTTTAGGACTAGGCGGTCCGGTCCCTATTTTAGAGAATAGGGACCAATCCCCATCTTCGGTTCCCGGTTCCGGGGAAGAACCGGATCGCCTTGGACCATGGACACCCTTGGATTTCAATCTTTGCATTAGAATCTGAAAAGTTATCACCCGCTAAAGAAAGGGAGTCCACCACTTGAAATTGAAGAAACGGGAGTACAGGATCGTTTCTCTTGACACAAGGAATGCCAATGCTGCTGCTACGAGTAGTAGCCCAAGAATCAAAAAAGAAAAAAAATTCCAACTTACTTACATTTGTGCTAGTGAATAAGTGTGAAAGAATATGAAAATTAGTCCATTATATTTACTAGAGTAAGGAGATTCTTTTCTTAGGCACTAATTTGATTCATCTTTTTATTTTTTGGACGGCATTCATCAATTAACTAATCGATCAATCAAACTCTTGCAATCTCCTTTAATGATGACCGAGCAGCAGCAGTTGTTGCCTTGTATAATCTTCGAAGCAAGGGGCCATTGCCTCAGTTTTGTGCATGTAGAGTGGATCCTTCCAACTCATCCTCTTGGTCCCAGCCGGATCAATCTCCCCTTTCTGTCCCTCACCGGCGTATACCAAAGTACAGACTCTCCTTGTTAACAACTGGGCACCGCAATCGAATCTCTGGATGCTCCGGCGGAGGTGAAGCCCAAAACCATGTCTTCAATGCGGTCGCACTGCCAGGCCTTGCTATTCCCTTTATTCGATGGCATCAGAATTACTCGTCAAAGAGTTGGTTCACCTCTCCAGAAAACCTTGGATATGCAGGCACTAGATTCTCTGTGCCTTACCTTGCAAATACTCTTGACACATGCTGCGAAGGTGTTGAGTTCAACGTTGCTGAATCTCCAAGCATATCAAAAGTCCAGTTGAGGAATATGGTGGCCACGTCTTCTATGTTCTCTATAGGCTAACTCTCTTTATTGAGACTGTGAGACTCCAAGGTCCATAGCTACATAACGCTTCGTGTTTCAGGGCATTGGAAGAACAGGTGGAAGGGTAAGCCTACCATCTTTCATTCATCCATAATTTTAACATCGAATAATTTAGTTCACAATGCACTTGGAGTTAAGATATGATAAAACAATCATCTGCTACCACCAGGAGCAATCTGACATTCCCCCCTTCCAATGGTTACAGCCACAATGGTACAGACAACGAAGGATTAAACCTAATTTTCCTGAAAAGGTGCAGCAAGACGAAGTCTCTTAACTCAAAACTTAAGAAAGACTCTTATATGTCCACTCTGTCCCTCCATCTAGAATGTCAGAAAGTCCTCCTTTCTTAGATACATCTTCCCTCCACGCCAAGGAAATCAACATAACAGGGAATCCCTTGCCACTAGTGGCAAATCCGAGATTCCATCAAGAGGACTCTAAGAGACACGAACACAGAGCAGCATTAATCCTCAGAGTTTTATCCACACAGTACCACTTCATCAAGTTAAGCAAATGGTACCAGCTCAACTAAGTGCATTCACAAATGAGCATAATTGTGAATCACCTATCGCAGGATGAAATTCTGCAAACACGGCAGTTCTTGTTCTAAATAAGAAGGCCATGACCTGGCTGTTCTACTCAACAATAGTACAAAGTGCTCTATGCTTATTAAACATAGCATTTTAGCTGAGTAAAGGTTCTCTGGACAATGTAAAGAGAGAAGATAATTGGGTGGTATGCAAGACGCAAGATGCAATGCGGAAAGTGAACAAAGCAGAGAATCTGACTTCTTCCTCCTTTACAATCGTATAATTGAGCTCAGGATCTGCCCTGGCTTGGAAGAATAAACCCAACTGATTAAACATGAAGAAGGATGTGCACAGAGGCTTAAGTTGATTGGATGTTGATCCCACACACACGGGGACATAAAAAGAATGGTGCGAACTAACAATCTCTTGGAATCTCCTAATCCATGGAATCAAAACTGGGAGCATACCATCCTAACTGGTCCGTGATTTTCTTCAATCTTTCTTCTTGCCCCTTTGAATCCCCCAAAGCGGTAGTGAAGGGGTAGACATAGGTTACTTTAGCGGCCATACACCTGTAAGCAACCACGTCGCCTTTTACCAGGAACTCCAGGACATCCCGGCCAAATCCTCCATCGACCTCAGCTTGCAAATATTGGCCTGTGTTGACGAGAGGTTAATTCGTCAAAGACGCAATGCTTTGAATAAATGCGGAGATGAGATGAGAGGACATTGAATTATGTGCCAAGTGGTAGCACGTTCATAAAATGATACGTTAAAAGCATTGCTAAAGGGCGGGTGAATTCAGGCAGAGTAGGAGTACCGTAAGGGGTATCTTCAATGACCAGAAACTTGGGATTTTTCTGAGTCTGAAGGATGGCTTCCTTTAATTTCTGCAAGAAAAGAGTGAAGTAGGATAAAGCTGAAACGCAACTACAAGCAAGTGGAGTGAAAGTCAAGGTGGAGGATGAGAAAGAGAAACCAGGAGGGGGTTGTCGGAGGAAGAGTCGGGGATCCTCCAGGGGAAGGCAAAAGAGGAGGACTTGGGGTTGGAAGATATGCAGCCAGGATTGACAGAGGGACAAGGTCTGATTTTCCTGCGAGAAAGATATAAGAAACAACAGACCTACTTTGAGCAGCAACAACAAGAAAACAGAGAGAAGGGAGAGAAGAGTGGCAAAAAAATTACCCATCATCTTGGAGACCCAAAGGGAGGTCCTTGGACTGAGAGAAAGGGGTAGTGGGGAGGGATGGCGTAGCTGAAGGAAAGGGAGAGTTGAGGGAAGGGATGGCCAGGGATGGTGTGGGTAAGTTGAAGGCGAAGGTGAGGGACAGAGCTAATGGCACGAGCCCTGTAATGTGAAGGCGATTCTTCTGAGGTTTCGCCTTTGAATCAATGGCGGGGGAGGAGGAGGAGGGAGGGACAGGGCCGAGAGCTACGGGAGGACTCCCACTCCAGCAGCGGCAGCAGCACCTCCACCCACTCATTTCATGGGGATTGTGGTGCTGCGGATCCCGCTCATGTCTGTTTTTGTAGCGGCACAATCAACCTTTAGCAAAGAAATATATCTTATAGATTTTGTAAGTTCAAAATATGAATGGTCCTATGTCCCCCGTGGATTTTCTCATGAATCCTAGTTAGTGCTTTGAAATGGAAAAAAAGAAAAAAAGTCAACGAAATTATCAAATTAGTAGTGTTAAAAATCCTGCACAATAATCTTTACTGTAATCACTTGAAAGGTGCTCGCTCCTTGATTGGATATTGTTAAAATATCAAGACGACATTTCTAATGAGTTTGTTTCTTGAAAAATAAATCATTCCACAAGACATATTCTCAAAAATGATCATTTATGTCGCTTATAAAAATGAATAACGAAAAATATCTCCATAATTTTTGAAAATAATCAATAGTTAAAAAAATTTTAATTAAGTATTTCACGTAATATTAATAATCTATTTTAAGTATTATAATTTTCAATTCATCTATTTTTTGTTTAGCAAAACAAAAGAATTTTTAGGCTTCGTTGGTTTCATAGAAAATGATTTTCGAATTTTTCGATGTTCGTTTCACATAAAATAAAATAGTCTAGGAAAATATTTTCCACCAATGAAAAAAACACATTCGAAAGTGGAGAAAATATTTTTCGCTTTTTGGAAAGGGAAAAATATTTTCTATGTTCTTCGTTTATCTTCAAATACTGTAGTTTTTAACAACATGCCTCGACCTCGCTCGAGATTGGTGAACACGAATACCGAAAAATATTATCAATTTTTAGAAAAATAATTTTCTAAAAAATATTTTTTAGAAATGTTATATTTTCAGTGAAATGAAGGTAGAAGGCCTACATAATTCAAGTAAATTATCAGATTAAATTGGGAATTTGCTAAAATTCCGGAATTAGCCATTCCATTAACAAAGGGGAAAGGAGAAGCGGCAAACGTCAGAGTGGAGACCATTCGGATTTCCAGCGTCTTTTGGTAGACTGCCGCCGTACCTCTTGCTTCCTTCCTTTACCCGAGTCGCTCCCGACTGGTGGTTCCGTCCGGTGACCGCCGCTTCAGCCGGCAGCCGAAACGCCTCCCTGAGATGGAGGAGAGAGCCGGCAACTCGATGACGAGCCCAAAGTCCACGCAGGAGCTGGCCGTGGAAGGCCAGAAGCATCTCGAGGACACCATCGAATCCGCCTTCCACATCCTCTCCTCCATGAACGACGAGCTCTGCAACCCCTCCCTCTGGTCCGCCCCCTCCTCCGCCCCCGCCTCCGCCTCCACCGGCCCTCTCCTCCTCAACGGGGACTCCTCCTCCGATTCTTCCCACCAATTGGACTTCGCCGGCTCTGGCGGTGGTGCCCTCGACGAGGCTCGCGTTCGCTACAAGAATTCCGTCGCTTCCCTCCGCGCCATTCTCGCCGCCATTCCCGCCTCTCACAAGGTTCCTCGCCTTCTTTCCCTTTCCATTTTCCCTCTTTCTACGAATCTTCTAGGGACTAGTTTCCGGCGACATAGTTGGATCACTGACTTTCCCAGAGCATTAGGGTTTCCCAAAATCGCCGACTTGTCCATCTGGAGAGGGGACCGCTCTAGCGGGGAGAATAATGAATTTGACGAATATGTATGCCTTGTGCAATTACTCAATTTAACGACTGAAACTGTGCAGACACTATCAGATAGGAACTTGAGGATCTAGACTTTGAGGAATGACCGCTTCAGTTTTGCACTCTTATGTTTTAGAATCATGAAATTAGGCCTTTGACCTCTGGATTGATGTGACGGACAATGCATTCTAGGTAAGACTTGACTGACCAGTTTATCTGCAAATTATCTCCTATGCATTTCCATTACCAACTCGATTTCGTCTGTACTTTCCGCTGCTTTCGCATTTTTATAATGCATTGTAGCAAAAGGGTTAGCAAAGAGATGGTGCAGATATAACGGTGAGAAATTGATTGATGGGTGTAAAAGATGGTTGCTGCTTCTTGATTATGTTGGGGGTGCTTGATCCCTATCACAATCTTAGCTTTAGATGATGATGTCTGGTGGACTCTGGAAGGATCAGCAGATTGCTCCAGTCTGTGTAGAAGCAGCATATGAGTGCTGTTCTTTCTTTTTGTACATCGGGAAAATCATCCTAAATACGCATGTAAGAAGATGTTCACACTTTTAGTTGCTAGATTTATCTTAAAGAGTAAAATTAGGCAAAAGAAACAATCTAAGACATTCATTCCTCTAACAATAGTCATATTAACTTCAGAGAAGTTTGATTTTATCATATGTTCTTGAGGAAAACAAGGTCAAGTATCTTTGCCTTGTATATGAGAGAGAGAGAGAGAGAGAGAGGGCTTGTTAAGATTTCTGCTGAATCGTTCTGCCAAACAAAGCAAAGCACGTTGGTTTTGTTTGACTCACCTATGTCCTAAACTTGCAGGCCAAATCGTTTGACCCTGGTGCTTCCATAAGCAGTTCAATACCGCTTGTGGACCAAGTCGAAATGGAGAGGTTAGAAGAACATGCCTTGAATCTGAGAAAGGTATCTAGGAAATTTGCTTCTTTTTCATGTTCAAGTAGTTCGAGACGTCCAAATTCATTCTATGATATCTAGTTTGTTGCTTCATTTTAGAACTTGTTTTGGCGGCTACATTTATATGTGGACCTTTCCAAATTGCAGCTAGTGCATTGTTCCTTCCTTGACAGGTCAAACTGTCAGAACCGTCCTCTCTTTCTTCTTGCACCCTAATGCAACGATTGCATTTTGGTCTTGTACGAGTCTATGCATTGTCAATTCCAGAAAGCTCCAGCTCTTTCCTCAATATTTCTAATTAGCTCTTGTTTCCATGATGTAGGCGCTGGTTGAGAAGAACAAGCACCTGAAGCTTCTCATTGATCAGCTACGAGAACTTATTGCCGATGTATCTACTTGGCAAAGTCCAAGTCCATGTTCTGTTTAATGGTGACTGACCCCTGTCAGACCTGAGAGGAGTAAAATTTTCAATGTAATAGTGTCCTGTGGAATATGTCTGCCCTTTTAGATCATGTTCTCCTAGTGCAGCGGTCTCTTCCCAACCGAAGGTTCAACCATTCTTTGTTTTACCATGTACGGCCTGCGAGGCTTTCTCGTTGGGTGCTAGTAGTCGTGGGGACGCTGCCTTTTGTTAGTCTTGATATTTTATCCAAAGAATATTCTTCTTAGCCAAGAGAAAGTCGCATTCAGATTTTTTTTTCCCCTTCTTTTACGCTGATCCAAGAAAGACAGTTTCTTATAGGCGGCTTTATCTTTAAAACAACACATGTGAATTTCTAAAATGCCGACATAATGTGAAGTTTAGGCTTTGTAACTGTTCAAAGTTGCCCTGTTCAGTCGTTTGATCTGATGCTTGCAGTTGCCCTGCTCATCTGATACTTGTGACCCCTTTCTCTTTAGTAGTTTTGTAGGAATTCACAGTTCTACACATGGACACTGACCGTAACCAGTAGAGAGACGTAACAAATCAATCAATTTCGAATCGGAGATCTTGTAGTGAGCGACGAGCGCATGTCGACGATAGCAGATCCACTGGCACCCATTCTGATAGCCTCTTTGCTTGCTCTAAAGAACCTGGAAACAGCACCTTCCACATAGTCGTGAGCTTCCTTAACACGCATGTTCTTGCTCATCTCCTCGCGGAAACTGGTTAGGAAATGGTCTCCATTGAGAACGGCGGCTAACTGGACAATCTCACTCTGAAACTCGGATAATCTGCTGTTTTCATTGGCTTCTGAGCTCCTCAGCGGTGTAACATCGGGTAACGTCTCTGCCATATATATAACGAAGGAGGCGTTCAGCCACTTGCAATCAGAGCCAGGCAAGACCGAGGCAAATTTGATCTTTTTTTTTTTCTTTGTAAATACAAAATTCTTGAGGTCCTTTCTTCTTACTTAGTTATGCTTCCTCTACTAAGTTAAAAGAGATGCTCCGATGGAGCAATGCTTACGGTGGTGAATGAGTTATCCGATGGAAGGACTAGCAAAAAGTTGGTTTGAAAGGAAGATGAGTACCTGGGCAATCGGTTCTGGGTGATTGTAATTCCCCGACAATATGCTCGAATGTCCCAGCCCATGCATCTCGGTGAGTTAAGAAATTGGAGTTAAGGTTGAACATTTTCTTTATGGTTGCAGGGATGGAAGAGTGCTCATACTCTGAGCTCGGAGCTGGTCCCGTCGGGGAACTTATCACTGCAAAACAAAGGCACAACCGGGATCAGATAACCGTTTGTCTAGACAAATCAACAGAACTTCACCTCACAGCCAGCTACAACGGCTTTCTTAATTGAATGATAGAAGATAGCAGAAACACTTCATTTCCAATCAATCTCCATAGGATGATGTGATGATAGGAGTTCCATCAACTCTGAGCTCCCCGTTAATTTCGGCTGGAGAAGGATGAAGCATCATGCAGGAGAAAGAGAACTCACGTGTTCCTTTTTTAATCCAAGGAGAGACCATAATCGTTGGAACACGAACCCCAAGTCGATCAAACTTGAAGAAAAAGGGGGCAGGGCCAGTATTTCCATCTGGGTTGGGAACATCAACATATGGAGTTCTGACATGGTCATAGAACCCACCGTGCTCGTCATATGTGATGATCAAAAGGGTCTCATTCCATTGAGGACTTGCTCTCAATGTTTCATAAACCTCCTTCACAAGCTTCTGGCCATTAGCAACATCATGTGCTGGATGATCGTCGTTGGCCGGCAGGCCCTTGAGATCAAAGTATCTTGGCTCAATCACAGTCAATCTGGGCAGTTTCCCATTTCTGGCGTCTCTCTTGAACTTAAAATCATAGAGGTGAAACTTGGAGATGTACTTCAATTTCCGCAAATTCCTGTAGAACAGAGTGCTGGGTATGCTCTGGAAGTAGATGCCAAAGTCCAAACCATTCTCATAAAGAGAATCAAAGATGGTCTTTTGCGGGTACCCGACGGCTAGTTGCCTCACAATGTGACTGGTTGATCCATGAGAAGTAGCAGAGTACACGAAGAGCCTGTTGGGTTGAGTTGGTCCTGGAATCGAAGAGAACCACCTATCAAAGACTGCGAATTCCTTGACAAGAGCGGTATATATCGGGATTGATTCGGGGCTGAATCCTCGCATGACAATCTCAGAGAGGTTTTCTGACATGGACAGCGCCTGCTCCGCGAAACCAGACATGGAGGGAATGTCCCCGGAGCCGAACACTTGTTGAGCCACATCCTCAAAGGAATGCCCCGGATCAAGATCCACGAATTCAGCATCATCAGTGAAGCAAATTATCTCGGGCTTTGAGTTGTTGGTGGAGACGGGATTGCACTCATCTCCCGTGACGCCATTTATCATGGGGTTGATGGTTTTCTTCATCCATCCAAGCATGTGGTCGAAAGACCGGTTCTCCAGCATCAAAACCACAATGGTCTTGATGGGTTGTTGCTGCTGTTGGGATGAGGAGACATGGGACAGAGAGAGAAAGAGCAGGAAGAGGAAGGACAATGGAGATGGCATTCTAGTTGGCTTTCCTTTCATCTGCAGCTAGGAGGAGTGAGCTTTGGGAAGATGGGTTTGTGGAGCTTTCTGAGAGGACTTGCTTGGGTCGGGGATCTTATAGAGCGGTGCAGGTTGGGAGAATCGAGAGAGTGGCTATTTGGTGTCTTGGGAAAAATGCTAATTGGGAATCATGTACTCGTTGCGTTGGTTAGCTGATTCCTCAGATAGATGGCGAATCCACAGAGCAGGGGTGGGTAGGGTCAGTAGGGGGAGCACAGTGGCAGGGGCACTGTAGTGCGGCATGAACCACAGACGCAGATTTAGAAGCTTCTGGGTTGGTAAGCAATATACAGTAGAAATAGGCAAGAGCATTGCAGGGGAGGTCAGCTTCAAATCCAATCCCCTTTTGATCTTTTAGCCAAGTGGAAGGCTGGGAGGTCCAACTGTCAATGCTTACATCCCCAGAAGAAATGCAATGGACATGGATGAGAGGCAAGTCTCACATGAGCAAATCGGAGCACAAGCGAGAATGCAAAAGATTTTGGAAGGAAGAAGCAGCCACATACTGCACCGGATGATATATATTTCTTTTATTTTTTTCATCAGTTCCGAGAGAGAGGAGGACAAAAATATTGGTGCTGGCAATCAATGGGAAATCATCCTGTCAAATGCGGATGGAAGCATGTGAACCCAGAAGACGACAAAGAGTGGCCAGATCTTTATGGCAACCCAAGCTTTTGCTTCCGGTTGTATGAAATATGAATGGTTCTGGTAAGTCGGACTCGGAGTCTAGCTGTGTCGCAGTATCGCTCGGTCGCTCGGTCGCTCGGTTTATTTCAAACGACAGAACTTTCACGGAGGCAAATTTCATTTCTCAAAAACAAGACTAAGAAGGAACGAATCTCAAATAATGTCAATAGCAATAAATGATGGTTAAGAAAGGGACCAGTGAGCACCTTGAATTGATGGCCGCATCCACATGGGCCTGCGCACAATGGGACGGTGGTCTCTGGTTTTGCTTTGGCAGTTCTCACCGACAATCTCAGCTTCTTTGCGCCGCGGTTAAACAGTGAGAACAAAGCCGATTAAGCTGATTCACCGAGATTACTTTACACCGTAAGAGATTCTAGTCGGTGTTGAATGTTTTCTTGGATTGAATGTTCCCCTGCAAGTTGCCGCCCCACGTCATAAGCATCTTGGTTGCCAAGGATGATGAACTTACAAAGACGCGTGTGGAGTTTAGTGGCGCATGAAAGGTGGAATTCGATGGTGGGCCGACCAGGGGAATGGCTGGTTCGAAAGCGTAATGATGAATCGGGCCAAGCCCAAGAAATGGCTATACCCCTCCCATTGGAAGGACAGAGCGGCAGGTGCTTGGAGTCCGACAGCGTGTCCCGCTCCCGAGAAAGTTCATCTTCCCGTAACCTCAGTGTCCGTGTCGCGGTCGGTTTAAATCCAAGAAACGAATCGCTCCGTTGGTGTCGCAGTCAATTCAAATTCAAGGGAAGTTGGAAGGAGAAAAAGGAGGAGAAGCATGGCAGACTGGGGACCGGTGGTGATAGCTGTGGTGCTGTTCGTCCTGTTGAGCCCGGGTTTGCTGTTCCAGATCCCCGGGAGGCACCGAGTGGTGGAGTTCGGCAACATGGAGACGAGTGGGGCCTCCATCCTCGTCCACGCCATCATCTACTTTGGCCTCATCACCATCTTCCTCATCGCCATCGGCGTCCACATCTACACTGGCTAAAGCTCTCCGCTTTGATCCTGTACATTCGAGTCGGTGTCTGCTTCTGCTCTCCCCGACTCTGCTCCCGTGATGCGCCTAAGTACGTGTGCGCCCGTTCTAAGCAATCTTATATTTTGGTTATGTATCGGGGTTAGACCTCGTGTTCTGCTTTCAAATATGGCAATGAGATGAGTCATTTATTACTCTTAGTTAAGGGATGCAAGTGGAGCGATAAATACCATTTTAGAAACATGCTGATGCCCGTCGATGGAGCATAAAATTGCTGGCTGTCTTCACTGGAAACAGGTTAAAACTACGCCTGTTTCTTACCACCGGATGACTACCCGCTGCTAAAATCATTGGTAAATTGGTTCTGAAAAGTCTCTTTAATCATTGGATATATAGCAAAAGGCAAGAGTGCCAAAATAAAAAGACAACCTTGATTAACTGTTGGTTAAACAACCCGTTCCTCCCATCACCATTCATACATAAACGTGATGCACCAAACCAAAGTTTCAGCACAAAAGCCATGAACGCTGCATATAAACCCCGGTCATGCTCTACCCTCTAAGGGTGGTGGTCTCTGGAGGCGCCGGCGCATATGACATTACAAGATAAACGGTGCTATATACATGGCAGCAAAGACGGGTAGAGGTCTCTCCTCGGCTGCCTTGCTCATCCGACCTCACCGAGCAACACCCAATCTCCCCGCCACAAAATGTTCCTGCCAGTGGAGCTCCGGGAAAGCTCTCTATGAATGGCGAGGTATTCACATTGGGGCGACCAAAGAATGATGCTCCACGTCCACAACAAGCAAACATTAAGCCTCCAAAAACTTCAGCTTTATCTGCATTACCAGCAGTGCCTACCGCCTGACAAGGGCTCTTGAAATTGCACCCCAGGTTCAAAGTTCTTAGACTCGCACTGACTTCATCACATGAGGCGAGCGCAGCAGCAGGATCCGCATAGTAAAACTGAAAGCAATCGCCAGTTTTAACGCCGGCCCCATCGACATATAGATATTCCTCATCCCCTCTGTCAGAAACCCCAAAAGCATCTCAGGCTCAGGCAATAAAACAGAAAACTAGAAGGAATTTAGCGAAATCCTATGTCAGAAAAATGTAGCCAGACGGACATTGTCAAGAACCTTTAGGCTTTACATCCTTTTAAAGTTGGCAGTCAAGTTCATGCAGAGGAAACAACAGATAATTAAGGCCCTCTGTCATTGTAAATCCGTATGGTTTATAAATCTAAATGACTAGAAATTATTAATTGCGGGTTGTTATTGACAGAAATCATCAGACCTTTGTTCTGGCCAATCAGGAACCAGATTTACATTCTAATAGAGCCAACATCCAAAGAATTTTGCAATGGAGCTCCATGATTGCAATCTCAAAGAAAAGCCAAAGAAATGATAACCCAGGCGTTCCCTTTGGAATTCTAGATTCTCATGGGACAACATAAACTTATGGTACGTAGATCAAGATAAGGGTGAAAAAGAAGAACCAAGGCTCACCTGAGCACCGCATGAAATGACAAAAAGGTCATCAGCTTCGCCTTCTCTGCCCCAGTGGTAAGTTTTCTTCTTTTGGTAACTCTAATATAAAGTTCAGGGTACTCAATACGATTGTCCATCTGGGAAAGTGTAAATGAGAGGCAATGATAAACATTTTAGTAAGTCAAGCAGCATCCCTGCAAGTGTAGTTCCATTGCCTAGTCACTCAAACTCTGCACATAGGGTGAGGTGAATTCTTATGCAAAAGAATGTAGCTAATTTAGGAAATTAGAGGTAACATAACTTTGAGCTTGACTATAAATTAAGCAAATCTTAATTATCTACTAGATTATGGATTTGAAGCGATATAGAAGAAAAGTCAAAGCTCAGACAAGTGTTTAATTTTCTTTCATTTTTTACCTTCACTCAACTTCCTTTTTACTTCTAGAGTATTTTCCAACAACAGTTTACGAAATGATTTTTTGTCAGCAATCTCCTGACATAGGGGCAAACATGAAGCTATATTACACTGGATTTAAAACACCAACAGAACTCGCGAACACATGGTGGAAGGCACAACAGCAAAACAATTCTCAATCTTTCCCACCGTCACAATGATCTACCCTGCAATGTTGACTTCACTATATTTACCTTTCTATGCTCTGGGATGTCCATGCAACCACAAACCTAGGCCAGTTCATAAGTTTCTCAACATTTTGCCGTGTCCATGATGCAGTTGAAAGAAATATAACCCCTATCAACATAATGCTAAATCTGCAACATGAGAAGAACTCACAAGCACACACTTGAAGGTCCAAAAGGACAAGGAAATCCTTTAAAGTAGTGGTTTCATCAAAGAGGCCAATTAATGTTCCATTTATATCTAAAAACCCTGTAATTTAAGCTGAGAAACTAAAAACAAGGTTTCTCAAAGAGATGGACCATATCACCTGAATCCTAAGAATCTCAGAAATAAGGAAATAAAATATAAAATAACAATCTTGGTTCAGGGCGTTTGTCAGTTCCTTTCTACCTAGTTTACAATCCATTTTATGCCCAGCAAAGTATTCATATTATATGGAGAAAAGGCTGAAGAAAACTCACATCACCATTTAGGATTTTTGAGATATGAAACAACTCCAACCTTTGATGCACAACCATACCTCATCATAGATTTCATTGAGAATGCTTTCCCCATCAAGAACTTCTGTTTGTCCTTCTCTTCTAGCAGTTAGCCAGGTAACATCATCAGGGGTCCTAACAGAAATGGCCTTGTACCTTGGACCTACCACTGAAACTCCATCTGATGTTGCCACATGAAATCTGATTTCACCAACACCTGCTCATTCAAACAAGGCATCAAAAAAGATCCAAACATTACCAAGACAAAGACAACAAAAAGTATATTGATGCCCAGTAGGACCGTGCAACAAGCTTGTCAATAATAGAAAGATTAGTGCGCCAGAATACCATGGACATGCTATATAACTTGACTATTTCTCAGGGGGCATACACTATACAATCAGGACCACGTGAACCACTAAATAAGCAAGGTAATGTGTGTTGACTTTGAGAGGGAAGGATTCACATGGTAAGCAAGACAAATAGGACGATCAAGCATATGAACCACATAAATAATGTTAGAAGGAAAGTGCGAGCAGTAGAAAGAGATGGCTAACGTGTGGAAACACTCTAGCCAAGAAGTATGGTTGCAAGACCTTACTCAAAGAGATTGATGAGTTTTGAGATGCAGAACTAAATAAGAATGGCTGGGCTGGACTCTCCATTCTACGAACTACTAGATGATTTTTGACGCACTAGAAGGAAAAGAAAGGAAAAAAAAGAGCTTTCATTAGAAATTAGTGAAAATCATGAAGAGGAGCGTGCAAAATGTTCTTGCCTAAGTTTTCTATCCCGCACCATTATGCGGATCAAACACAAAAAGTCCAAGGAAATACAACAGATTCAAAATTTTACGCAAAAAAATTCCACTTAGAAATGATGCATTCAGCTCCTACTGTATTGTTTGTGAAGGAATGAGATACTGCAAAACCCATATATAATCTCACAATTAGTCTTTCCCTTTATTCAATACAGCATAGTAAGGATAACCACAGCAGATAATCACTTATGCAACCAAAGCAAATGTCCACTGAAAGAAAAACTATCTTGGATGTTCATATCCTTCTCTGGCCACCAAAAAGATATACACAGGAGGAATGACTACCAGGAGCGCTATTCCTTTCTTTGGCAAATATAAGAGCAACAGCATCAGTGTAACATTCATGGCCCCCAGGGACATTTCTCAAATCATTTACACTTCTGTACAGAAATTCGCCTCTCTCATCACCCACAATTGCAGTTTCCACAGGCATTGCATTATCTGTGATGCACAATCATTCAAAACATCAGATGAAGAGAAGTCCAATCAACCTCCATGAGCAGATGAGCCAAAGTAGCAACTTATTGCCATGATGACATGCATTATAAATTCAGGCAACAATGTACCTTCATTTTTTACTAGCCATACAATACAAAAAAGCCAGTGGAGCATGATGAACACAAATAACAGTTGAGAGTAGATATACTGCTGCCTCACAAAAGGGAGGTAGTATACTGCAGGCACTCGTTACAAGCACAGTGAATGAAATTGCAAACTGCTGTATGAATAAGTCTTGTGCTATGAATGCACAAGCAGGTAAAGAGTACATGTGTCCTGAATTGCTATGTAAATTAAAATCGAGAAAAGGAAGTTTTCCATTCACTGACTCACAACTCATTGTCAAATCCCACTCAGTAGAATATGGAGGTACTTATGGCAGAATGAGTCGATCTAGCCTTTCACAATAAAGTAATAGAGGGAACAGCCGTTAAAAGACTTGTTAGCAGATTAATAGACCACTTCGGAATAGCATATACATCAGACATTCTGGATCAAGTAAAGACTCTGGGTTTCCAGCAAGCCACTACTACTACATCCATTTCATTAGGGATTGATAATCTTTTAATAATACCTTCTAAGGGATGGTTAGTACAAGATGCTGAACAAAAAAGTTTGCTTTTGGAAAAACACCACCAATATAGAATGTACATGCAGTAGAAAATTTATGCCAATCCATTGAGGTATGTTATGCTACATATCTGCGACAAGAAATCGATCCTAATTTAGGATGACAGAACCCTTTAATCCAGTCCATATAATGTCCAGATAACCCCCGTTTGAGTCGTTTGAAGTTCTCTAAACAGAAGACTGACAGATAAGACTGTCCCCCCAGATTTGGACAAAGGGAAGACCCTCTCTTTTAGGCTCAAATTAACTTCCTTCGTCACTGTCTCCCAGCATTAAAACCTTTACTTCTGTCCTACCATAGGAAAGGACTCGCACAAGAGTAAAAAGAAGAACTTCCTCTTCATTATCTATACAGCAAAGTCAGATAAGTTGGTTAGCTATTCCCCAACAACCCTTCTCCTTCTCAAAATATATCCAAATAAAGGCACATGGTATACAACGGCCACCTCCTTCTCTAAAGATTTTCAAATGTGCAGTAAAAATGCAATCATGACCTGGTTGAGCATAAGAAAACCATCTCTTGTATACAAATTGAGGTCTTTTTTTTTTACGCAGTAATGACGAGAAAGAAAAAAGCCAGGGAGAGATTCCTTTGTAGAAAAGATAGATAAGAATTCTTACCTAGTTTCTCTACAACACATTTGATATCAACACTTCCATCCTACAACCAGATAAACGCAGTCAAGCTATATGAGAAAAACAGCAGTTTTGATGAATAAATGTGCAAAGCCACAGAATAAATGAAGTTGAAAACATACTCCAAACATAATCAGTCCAACTGGTGATGCACAGCCGGATATAGAAGTCGAATATTCTCTTATGTCCATGATGAACTTGTCAACCATTGCAGGTCCCTGACATCGGCAAAAACTTTCCTATGTCATTTCGCAGATGGAATTCTAGATTATCAAAAAACGGTCCGAAGTACTATGAATTACAAGCCCCAGAAGTCACAACACTTTTTCAATTTCACCAGCTGCGTGACTTTGTGAATCTGTGTACTAAAAAAGTCAAATTGCCATACAATTCACGGGGTTGTGTTTCTAGTCCAATCCTGTTTACCTCCGCAAGCTGCACAAGTGGGATGCAATCGACTTTGAGTCCAGGTACAAATCCCACGGTCAGGACAATGCCATGTTTTCCGCTGATTTCAATTAAATTATCCTCACTATCATGTTCCCATTCGACCTGCAGTTTAGCAGTTACCGGAAAGAGAGCGACGAGGGTGCAAAAGAAAAGGAACGAAATAGTCTTTTGATTAGAAAAGGGAAAGGAAAGGAAATTTAAGATGATTCAAATGACCTCTTTCAATTCATTGGTAGTGGCATCTATTCCAATTATTCCAGCATCACGAGATACAATTACAGGAGTTCGAGCTCCCAACTTGCGACCAATCTAGATCATCAGCAAATTGATGAAGCCATACAAGGGAAACGCTAAGCTTATTTGGAATTGACGAGTACGCATTCATACATACATATTGAAGAGCATCCCCCAAGCTAAAACCTTGGCCCACGTGGACAATGGCAAAATGCGGGAATATGGGCTCAGACAGGACCTTATCGACAACTTCTTGCAAGGCAATCTGGCAAAAGGAGGAGGAAAGGCAGTAAAAGAGCGACCTTTGACATCAAACATATAGAATCGAAGAAGAAGAAGAAGAAGAAGAAGAAGTGGAAATGATATTGATAACGAGATGTACTGGAGCAGAAGGATTGAGGGATAGAGCAGAGGCGAGTTTGGGGCGAGAGAGGACTTGGGAGCAGACTCTCCGCCATGATGTGCAGACGCACGCCGCCGACGCGAAGGCGACCGCCGGCAACCTCCCGAATATGTTGGCCGCGAGATCTTCGCTCATCGACGCCATGCCACTCCGCTCTCTCCCTCTCCCACTCCCCATCCTCTCTCCTCTTCCTTCCTCCTATCGTTCGCCACGCCGTTTCCTGTTAACCATATGGGGTTAAGGAGGTAGCTTTCTATCGAGCTGAGAAATAGCGTAGCGGTTTTCTTTTGTCAAAGGATCTTCGAGCTGAGAAATAGCGGTTTTCTTTTGTCAATCTAAAGTGTTAACCTCCAAATTTACCATTATAAGATTGTTCTTCTCTTCTTTCTTGTGGGTTTATATACTTTTTTTCTAGAGAAACCCCGTTGCAAGACGAACAAAAAGATGGTGGATGAATGGATCGGTTTCATCCTGATTGTGCAATGCTTCTTCAATATTGAAATGGGATAATTAAATGGTTTCTAACTTTGGCCAAATGTGCAATTTATATTATGAATTTTCAATATGCTCAATGTGAATTCTCGAATTTTAATTTGATATATAATGTGACCTATAAACTTTTCATACGTACTATATATAAAATGTTCATAGGCTACATTTGAACATTTTCATATAGTTTATAGATTAATTTAAATATGTACTCAAAATTTAGAAACCACATTGAGTAAATAAAAAATTTAGGCACCACATTACATACGAGATTAATGGAACACGTTGCACACAAGGCCAAAATTTATGAATTGTTTTTGTCGTTTTTCCATATCCTAAGTGTTCAGATTCCTTTCTGTTCGGTGTTATTTCTCCTGCACATTTATCCTTCGGATGAGCTTCATGTCTCTTCATGGATTATTCCTGGAGTCGGCTTGAACTAACATACCAGAAAGAGGAATTTAAAACAAAAGAACGAAAAATCGATGAGATATTCACTGTGCAATGCCTCGTTACGGCCCCCCACGGTTGGTCTGAAAGGGAGAATGAGTGCGTCATAGAAAGGGTCACTCTTGCTAATGCCATTCATCTGTGCATATGCATGTATCTACTTCATAGCTACACTGCAGCTCACGGCTTCAGTTTCGTGTAGTTTCTCACAGCCCGATGCTCAGCACTTTCTGCTTATTTCCTGAGATTACTCACAATGATAAACTAAAAATGGGCCAACTGTATGTTTTGTTAAAAAGTCAAGACTCCCCAACAACTAAAACGCACAATAGTTACAGAAAACATCGATTAATAAGTTCCCTCAGGAAAACAATCAGTCACTTTGTCTTGGAATGCCATTCTGTTCTCGCACGAACGATCTCTGCCTTGTCTGCTTGCATCCGGAGAAGATGAGTGTATTCTAGCTCTGGACTGCGGCCGGTATTATGAGGAGGGTCAGTATCAGAGTCTCCGACGATGCTCGCAGTTGTGCTGGTTAGAGACTCCAGCAAATTTGACTGTCGGCATTCGCGCCGATATTCCAGTGTCATGCTTGTCAGACTGTAAGCCCCCAGTACATTAATTGGCACGCTCTGCAGAATATGACATGCCAGGGAGGATTAAGATCGTGTAAAAGACGGATATCTCGATTTTCAGGCGAGGAGCCAAATTTGCTTCTTGGCGTGGTAGTTCAGAAAAAGATGGAAAATCAAGTCTTCAGTTCTCCCCCTTTCTTGTTGTACATTATTAACCTTACCTAAACTTACTCTGATATAAGCTTCCGCAGATACTAAAAGTCATCATACAGTATAGTGCACGTAAAAGGAAATGCACGTCCTTTCTGTCTCCATACTCATGATTTACCGAGTTCACTAAATTAGGTTCATTATTATTAGGAAGGTTTAGATAAGTACCTCTAAAATCCAACCAATGTATTTTACATTGTTTACGTGCTGGTTGGCATCCATGTCATTCCATCTAGGCTGAAAGGCAAGGTTAAACATGAATGGAGGAACCAAAGTAAGAGAGAATTAGGATAATCAGAAAACTTACAGCTAAGCCTGAGCGAATTCTCTCCGCTGTTGCATCGGTGAGCTTGTCTATTTTATCAGTATCATTTTCTTCCATAGGAATTGCCAATTTGTTCAGGTAGAAGGGTATGACTTCTTGTCTGACTTGATCAGGGATCTTGGATAATCTTCTGGTCTCTCTGTTCATTATCACCCATGTGCTGCACAGTAACAATCAGCTTAGGCAATAATAAGGACAGAGGACATCCGAGCGTTTGAGCTACAAACCACGGAGATGCAGCACGCACCTGGTCGCTCTTGTTATGATCTCCTGAGTGTCGTAATCACGAATAATCCAGTCTCTCCTCATTCCATTCTTTCCTGCTGCATCAACCCAGGTGTCGATCTCGACGACATCCCCCCTGTCACAGATATTAATAGTTCTCCTCTTCAAAGCAAAAGGACGTTTCGGTCATAGAAATGAGTGCTAGACGCAAGAAGAGAAGATAACTTTTCATTATGACGGCTCATTTGAACTTTTATCAAATCGAAATTCTCTCTTGTCAGATTCTTCTGATAAAACATGGTGAAATGTGCAGGAAGAAAGTACAATAGGACTGGTTAAAAAAGTCTCTTGATGTCAGATGGAAATTTCTTTTCATAATCTATGAGAGAGATTGATTGATTGTGAAATAATACCAAGAACTGTATCTTTGTACTTGTACATGGATGCGGGTGACAACCCAAATCAGTTTCCGAAGACTCATCTCCCGAGTGGCGCCGAATCCATTGCCAGCAAGGCCGGAGCTGGTTACGTGGTTAAGGGCTGTCTCCTGCACCAACCATTGACAAGAAGTGAGCTGACAGAATCTTTTTAGGTCTCTTCCCTCCATCGGGTACAAGGTGGACGGGACTATCTGGGTCGTCAGTCTCGTTGGATCCATAAGATCCAACGCCTGAGACAATCCTATCCACCACGATCAAGGCGTAGCCAAGACCATTCCAATTCCATAATGCTAACCTATGCAATTGCTCCCCCTGGAACGCAATGCGAATTAAGCGAGGGACTGACCTGAAGGAGATTCATGAGGGTCTCCATGGTGGCAGTTTTGTCGGGTCCAATTTCATATGACCTGATAATGAAGGTCTGCCTGTACACAAATCGGTCATCAACAAACCTGCCAACCAGGCATGCATGCGGCGGTGAATCAGCCCCGCATTCTTTTACCAGCTTGTCCGAGTTGCCCGTTGTGGCAGTGTACAAAGGAGCTTCATTTATATAAACCCCATTGACATTCTTCCCATTGATCATCCCAACCATCTGATCTCTGTCCGTGACAGCGGTCACCAACAGTTTCTGAGGGGGCCTCGATGCATTGCGCCTGCACCTCCAAGAGCAAAATCCAATCTTTGCCATGACGACAAGATTGTTCTTCTCTCCTCTGCCCCCTACGGCTCCACCGAGAGGCCATGCAGGGAACTTACACGTCGCAGCCATGATATTCATCGACAGAGAGTCATTCATTTTGCAGGGAGAAGGGCGTTAATCAAACGATGCAAGGAAAAGGAGGGGGGGGGGGGTGAGAAAAGTATAAGCAGGCGTAGCTTGTAGCCCATGGTGGTACTGTCTCGAGGAAGAAATGAAGGCTCACTATAGTAGGTGCAACTAATAACACGCAATGATGAGGCACGAGAGAATTGCAGGGCGCGCAGGGAAGGACATCGTGGGTCGAAGGAAGGAAAAGATTTAACGTAGCTCAACCACTTTAATTGGGTGGGAGAGAAAATGGGGAGGGTCCCCAGATTGCACGCTAGCACGCAATTGTCGAGGCTTCCTCGGTCCTCCTCCGAATGGACTCTCCGGTTTTGCTAAATTTAGAATCAGATTTGCCCTCGTGACCAAGCTTTTACCTTAAATTAGACCCATCACTGTACCCCGGATAGGCGATCCTTGAAGGAGTCGGTGGGCATAAACTATATCTCCTCCACCCCAAGTCAGTTCCCCCCCAAACTCCCGATCTTGGAGAACCTGTCAGTTTCAGTAGGGACTCATAAGTCGTACTTTGGAGGGTTCATTGCCGTCAAATTCTTCTGCTCATGACTAGACTCCCTGGCACGCTCATCTCCGTTTGAAATGCTTCTTGAGTCTGAGATCAAAAGGGTGTTGGGGTCTGGATTTGCCCTTTTCGAAATTTAGGCTCAGGACGGGGTACGCTCTTCACAGGGACCCAACCAAGGACCAAGTGAGCGAGCTCATTGAGCAATTTCGGTCCTCATTCAATCCATCTCAACTTTTGTTGCCCGGGGGGGGGGGGGGGGGGGGGGCATGCATGCAGAAGCTCGGCCCGCGAACGCTCAAGCCCAATAAGAGAGAAATGCACCACCAAAAAAGGGCGGCTTGTCGTGTCGTCACGCCATCGCTGGGGACACGTGTCACCGACTACCCAGATATAATACTAAAGCTTCGAGAAATGGATGGATGAAAGCGAAGATAGAGTTGCCGACTGAACACAGAGATAGAACAGAGAGAGATGGAGAGAGAGAGAGAGAGCTCTCTCATCTCATCAGGTCGTATCGCATAACTAGGGGGATAGGAGTTGGACGGTGGTGATTAATCAAACTCTTTCGGCAAATGGGGCCCCGACACGTCGAACGCGGAGAAAGAATTTAAATCAAAAAAGGGACCGACAGTCATGGTGGGGAAGGAAATTAATCTATTGAATTCAGCTAGTGGCACATCAAGGCCTACAGGTAGCCTCGTCAGGAGCCCCTGGAACTTTCCACGTGCACCCCCTCCCGGGGGCGGGCCTTGGGCCTTTTTATAACGGATGTTTCTTCCTGCCGGCGGATCGCATCTTTTCTTTCTTTGTTCGTCCGAAAATCTCCCCCTCAATTCCTCTCTTACTCATCTCCATCGAAGTTTCCTCTGATAACCCACTTCCAACCCCATCCGATTCCACGAAGCCATGGGTAATCTGGGGACTCTCCTCACTCACGCTCACTCCCTCGCCGGGTGCTCCACCTCCTTCTCCTCCTCCTCCTCCTCTTCTTTTTCGTTAACATGTATTGAATGACTCGTGCCTTAACGATCTTGATTGGAATTCGCGCAGGCCGGTGCTTATGCTGCTCTATCCTCTGTAAGATTCCCGGTTCTTTCCTCTCATGATTCTTATTGTGCAGGTCGACGCAGGGGGAGATTCATGGTTGACGGCGTGGGTGCTTTGTTTGGGCAGGTACGCCTCGGTGATGGCCATAGAGAGCCCGTCCAAGATAGACGATGAGCAGTGGCTGGCTTACTGGATCCTCTACTCCTTCCTCACCCTTGTCGAGATGCTCCTTCAGCCTCTTCTTGAATGGTACGTCTCGTCCCCTGTTGGAATTGATGATCGAATCTATGGATTAGCGAAATGACGAATCGTCCCCTTCACCGGCAGGATACCCATATGGTACGACGTGAAGCTCATCTTGGTAGCGTGGCTGGTCCTCCCTCAGTTCAAAGGCGCGGCTTTCCTGTACGAGAGGTTCGTGCGTGAGCGCATCCTCACGAGGTACTCCTCCAAGTCCTCCTCCCCTACCTCATCCTCCTCCTCCCCCAATGGCAAACCCAAGGCCAAGAAGAAGTTCGTCGACTTCATCACCCCCAAGAAAGTAAGGTCTTTAGCATCATATGGTCGTTTGCCTCTTTTCTCTTTTTTACGCTCCTATATACAAAGCGCTCCTAACCGAAGTGCGTTACTTTGCCTTGGCCAGGGGGAGCACGAGGCGTATTGATCGGGGTAGAACCTCAGATTCTCAGCAATTCTCATCTCTTTTACACACATGTCGAAGATTGTCTTGCTTTTTATGTTATGGAATCTTGTGCACTGTACAGCTAGTGATCAAAGGGCTTTTAATAGTACCATGGCTTCTTCATCTTCATTCATCTTTTCTGCTTACCGAGAAAAGTTGCAGTCTTTGTGACTCACACGAGGTATTTCAAAACAGCAAAAACAATTCGCATGAACAGAGCAGTAGGTTATGATTTGGTGCCACTACGAACTCGATTATACGTGATGCTCGGTTCTCCGTGGCTGCAGCTCTCGACGTCAACGTCGAGGCGGAAAGATGATAGTAAGTGGGATTTAGACGAGCCACAGGGTTGGGAAAGTGCAAGATAATGAGAATGGTCCCCATACTGCTAAGTGCTTGTCCATTCTTGACAATGCATCACTCCCTACGTAGCTTCCTCCGATTAGTCAAAAGTAAATGGGGTAGCACAAGCTACACACTGATGTTGACTTATCTTTGTAGTCCCCAAATGGGAAAGCTAACTTCCGGGATTATGACCCTCTCAGCCAATATACTTATTATTGTTGACTTTATTTCTTGTTGACCCAAATCCTCGTGACGTGTTATATCTTGTGGCCATAGAAATTGGGGTCCTTCTCAATTGGTGAAATGCTTTTCACCAAAGGGTGATATTTGATTTTTTTTTTAAATTAAATGGGTGCAATATCAATTCGGACCAGAATTGAATATGTGTGACATGGACGAAGAAAAACAAGTCTGAACTGGAAAATGAATATGTATTGATGGATTACAGAGATAATGTGTGGATGGTCTTGCATCCTTTTACAACAGCTACACATTGCCTTTCGTAAACTGCAAATTATAGTTACAATCGCATCTTTGTAACTTTAGGCCCTATGATCATACATCCACCTTCTCCGCAAGTTACGATAACTCCTTAAATGCAACTAAATTTGGTTATTTGTCTTCAATGGGCATCTCCACTTCATCTTCTTCCTTTATCTCATTATATCCAACACAACAATTGCGCAATTCATTCTTTAACATCGACCGTGTTGGTTTCATCACCTAATTAAATATGTTCATCGGCCATTCACCATCATGCACCAAGTATTTCATGGTCATTGATACACTATAAGGGGTGAGCACAATGGACCGGCCAACTTGAGAACTGCCCGAACCGGACCGGACTGCCCCGGTTGGTCCAATTCTTGAAAGTTTTGGTCCGATTCATGATTCTAAAAAATGAAACCGGTTCCCGAGCGGTCTAGTTCCCAGTTCCTAGTATGGCGAAACCAGACTAGACCATTTGAACCGATCCCAAAAATTATAAAGACTTAGATCGAACATTCGGCAAAAAGTATGTTTCATTCAATTTTTCAAATACTACAAAGAAGAGAAAATAATTGAAGACTTGTTACTGCTCCTCCTCAAGCTCCTTGTCCCCATCACGGACCGCTCGTTAGTGGCGTTCATCTTGATCAAGCCCTACTCATGTGCAAGCTTGGAGTCCAGTGTGGGCTTCTAATCGCTGATGACAGGCTGCTGAGCAGACATGGAGTTGCGCTTGCGGCAAACGATGATGGGAGCTGAGGACTTGTGCTTGGCAAGTAAGGAATCCAACCTCTCTAGGGCATCAGGAGTGGAGGAAGATCTTTGTGAGAGGGATAGGGAATGGGAGGCGGGGGCGGGGGTTTTCCTGAAGTAGGAAGACACAAGGCATTGGAGATTGAGGGCGACGAGGGACTCGACCAAGGACTTGATGAGGGTGTGTTGAAGAGGAGGAGGTCTCGATAGAAGGGTAAGGAGGAGGAAGAGTAGGAACCTCTCTCCACCCTCGACTCTATTGCTTCCAAGTCCATGTGCTGCCTCACCATCCCCCTATATTTCTCGCTCTCCTGAGGGGAATAGAAAACGAGTGACCGACCAAAAAAGTCAAGTTTATGCCTGCTACTCCAAGCCTGCTTGCTTGGGTTCTTCACTCGTTTTCAACTCTGCACTTCTAGAAACCAATCAAAAGAGCTCACGACTGTCATTGTCTTGAGAAATTCTCTAGGTTTTTGTTTGAATTTTTCTCAATCCCATTGGACCGTCCAAGAACCGGACCGACGAGTCTAGTACGGTCCGGTCCAAAACTTTGGCGGTCCGGTTCACGGTCCTAGAGATCGGGAACCGATCCCATCGGTCAGGTTCCCGGTTCCCCCGATTTGAGGGGGGGAACTGGACCGGGGGGAACCGGACCGCCCGGGGAACCGATCACCCCTATACACTATCATGGTTGTCAACAAGTGATTTAATTATTGGCAACTTGCCAATAATCAAATCGAACTTAACACCAAGCTTTGTGCTAAAACCGACAAATGTTGATTGCAGGGGCTTGGTAATCTTTTGGTATGAACACATCTATAACGCCTATAGGATCATGTAGAGGTGAGCCTTTTACTTGTTCATTTATGCTCCTTTCGTTTCATGGAAAATATAGCATTATCAAAAAATATTTTCCAGAAAGTCATTTTCCGGTGTTCGCTTAAAATTTAAAAATGGGCCGGAAAATATTTTCCGCCGTTCGGTAAGAAATTATTTTCCAAACTTCCTTTATTGCCGAAGCAACAGCCACGTCGAGTTAAACTACGGCTGAACGAGGCAGAGGAGAGAGAGAGAGAGAGAGAGAGAGAGAGAGAGAGAGGAGTTCAGCTGGGAGGAGAGAGAAAGGAGTTCGGCTGGGAAGAGAGAGAAAAGGGAGAGAAGAATTCGGTTGGGAGGAGAGAGAAAAGGGAGAAAGAAGATGAAGATTGTTACGGTGGACTGAAACATGTTTTCCTCTTTTCGGGAAAAGAAAACTTTTTCCCCATTTTTAGAATGATATTTTTTATTGACTGGAAAATATTTTTTATGGTAAAACACTTTCCTGCCCCCGAACACCACAATTTAAGGAAAATATTTTCCGCGAAACGAACGGAGCCTTAGTCTGAAAATTTTCAGTATACCAATTTAGTTCTACATCTTTTGACGCTTTGTCAATGTAATCTCACAAATTGTTGACTTAGCGGTCTAGTTAATATTAATTATGGCAATGATCAACTCTAATACGGACAATTTTTGTAATTTTCTAAAAAATTTTGAATTTTTTTTGTTTTTTTTGTATATTTTATTTTAATCGTGTGAGGTCGTTGGCTAACCCTTGCCTAGTCTAGGTGAGGGCCTCAACCCCTCACCCAAAACCAAGCAAGAGTGCTGACACCCTCGCCGGTTGACTGGAGTTGACAAAAAAAGAAAAGAAAAAAGAGAAGAAAAATAAAAGCATGTTAAAAACTTACTAAATTACAAAAATTGTCTTTGAAAGTGCCAATTATGCCATGTCTAATAACCAACATTGATTGGATGGCCACTTTAGCGATTTTCAATCAAAATTAATTGGAACGTCTAAATTGGTAAACAGTAAAAAGATTTAAGACTACTTTAGTAAATTTTTAAAATGTTCAAGCTGAATAGTATAATTAAAAGATTTATAATTAAATTAATAAATCTTAAAAAATAAAAGTAAAATTGATAAGGCGTAAGAAAATTTAAAATTGACTTGATTGTCATTTTCGAGTGCTGCAGTGGTCGATCTATTTCATGAGGAGAGGGTTCTTATTTAAGCCTCAATTCTAGTGACACAGACAGGATATTGTGCAATTAAGGGAGGAGTGATCAAGGCGGTGGACAAAACAAACAAAAGGAAAAGATGAAAGGATACGAAGGGACAAGTGTAACCGTGCACCGGAGTTCAAGTGGAGCAACATTTACGTACGTGGCGTGTTCGCCCCATGCAGAAGCTGCCATCCCTCCACCTCCTCCTCCCTCCCTCATATCATCGCCTTCTCGCTCTCTCTTCTCGGGAACTCCCTGCAAAGGCAGGCAGCAAGCGAGCCAGAAGAGAAACTGGAATCAAGTGAAGCTACTAGACATGGATTTGATCCACAAGTTCCTCAACCTGGTGGCCCCTCCTTTCACTTTCTTTTCTCTCTGCCTCTTGTTGCCCCCTTTCTACGCTTTCAAGTTCTTCCTCTCCACCTTGAGCTCCGTCTTCAGTGAGAGTGTCGAAGGCAAGGTCGTCCTCATCACTGGTGCTTCCTCTGGCATTGGAGAGGTGCGCGTCGCGGTTGCTTTGTGACCATCTCATTCATCCGGAACGACTGACATGTGCTGTTTAGTTAACTTTTATGTTGCGTGCAGTACCTGGCTTATGAATATGCGAGGAGGGGTGCATGCTTGGCTCTGGTGGCCCGGCGGGAGGTGTCGCTGCGGGAAGTGGCTGATGGGGCGAGGGAGTTGGGCTCTCCAGATGTAATAGTCATTCAGGCCGATGTTTCTAAAGTTGACGACTGTAGGCGCCTTGTCAACGAGACCATGAATCACTTCCAAAGACGTACCTTGTTCTTGTTTCTCTGTTTTTCTCGTCTTGTTGCTTTGCATGAATGGCCTAAATAAGATTAGGTGATTTGATGCACGCATGTACTACGTTGTTTTGGCCCGCGATGGATTGCAGTGGACCATCTGGTCAACAACGCTGGGATTACTTCCATCTGCAAGTTCGAAGATGCAGGGGACATCACCAATTTTAGAGCTGTCATGGTAATTCGCCAGCACCCACTTTTCCTGAGATTAGATTTGTGGGGCATCGGCATTTAGAAGAGAGAGAATGGATCTGAATGGGTGGTGGCATGTGAGGAACATACTGTCAGATGAACTTGGTCGTTCCTTGGATGGAAGGGAACAGATGGGATTTAGAATCAGAAACTCGACTAGGTAGAGTACGGGTGTTGGCCAAGGTTTCTGACTATCGAATCGAATGATGCAGGACACTAACTACTGGGGTTCGGTCTATACCACCCGGTTCGCAGTTCCATACCTAAGGAACAGCAGAGGCAAGATCATAGTTCTTTCTTCGTCTGCCTCCTGGTTGCCCGAGCCCCGAATGAGTTTCTACAATGTAAGCTAGTGTTTTTTAATGAGCGCATATATTCAGCTCAGATTCAGTCTCACTCAGATATTCGAATCTCATGACAGGCAAGCAAGGCAGCCCTGCTGACCATGTTCGAGACATTGAGGGTGGAGCTGGGTCCTGACATTGGTATAACCATCGTCACGCCTGGCTTCATAGAATCGGAGCTGACTCAAGGGAAACACTTCACCAAGGAAGGCAAGCTGGAGGTGGATCAAGACTTGAGAGATGTAAGCTTCCGCATTTAGGGATACCAATAATAATAAAAACAAAAAAAACAGCACCGTGCGAGGAAAGTCGATAACTAGGCATATGATGATGATGATGAGGATGATGATGCAGGTCCAAGTGAGCTTGATCCCGGTAGAGTCAGTACAAGGATGTGCAAAAGCGATAGTGAATAGTGCATGTAGAGGAGACAGGTACTTGACCGAGCCGGCGTGGTTCAAGATGACCTACTTTTGGAAGGTATTCTGCCCCGAAATCATCGAGTGGTCGTACCGGCTCATGTATCTGGCCGGCCCTGGAGAACCCCCAACGGAAGCACCCAGCAAGAAGTTAGTGGATCTCACCGGCGCCAAGAGGCTGGTCTACCCGAGCACCATTCAGACGCCCCAAATCAAAACTGACTAAAGCCCCTTTTCCAGTTCCCCTCCTTTTCTATCAGACGCCAACATTCACATGGCCCGCTTTAAATGTTGGCGTCTGAATGTTGCCTTCCTTTTCTGTGCATACGTTGTCGCACAGGGGAAAGTTGCTCTTTTGTAAAAGGAATAGCAAATAAAAGGAATCACAGACCTTTCGTTGCTCTGATCTGGTCACAAATGGCCCGCTTATCCTTTCATTTTGTCACAAAGTCTCGCTATACTTTTGGGAAGGAGGTTATTGAATCTGCGCACTAGTCCTCCTCAGTACTGTTTTCAAAGATGTGCTCTTCTCAGTCCTCTACTTTCTTGATCTCACGTAACTTTCTTGGCCATTCTGCATGTTGACTATTATATGTCGCAAAATTAGTCTACCACCCATTTGAACCTAGTTGAGTGAGATTTAACGGGCCACATCACAGCCGGGTGAGTCAGTGAGTCGCTAGAACTTTACGACCGAGGAAACAAAACTGTAATAGGAAAAGACATGGCTTGTGATGGGCGTGGCCACTGAGCAGGTGCGCCAACGACCACCGCATCGGTGTCACCCTTATCAGGAGACTGGCCAGGATAGAGTGGGTGAGCGGGGGTGTGGCGAATCGATGAGCAGCGCCATGGTGGTCGCCAAAGCCCGTGACAATCCATGAGGGAATGGTCGCCGGATAGTTTGAAAGAACGACAATGCAAACTTGGCAATGCATTTCCAGATCCGCATCAACTCCTTTTATTATTAAGAAGAAGAAGAAGAAGCTTTTCCTTCCCTCATTTGCTGCCCAAGACAACGATTCAAAGGAGTGCATCGTCAAGCGACAGTTCCAGTCTTCTTCAGGGATAAAACCTTACGATGATTCGCGATGACCAACGCATGCCACAGGGGTTACCACAACGTCCAAGTATAGTACAATTCGCGCACACATTGTCGTGTGCAACGTGACCCGGTTGGACGGAACGGCCACTTGGATGTAAAAGCTCCAAGGAACATCTTGAAATGCATAGGCCATGAGATTCTTTCCCCTTGGTAAGATTAGCCAGATCTGAAGATTCAATATGGTGAAAATCGAGCCCAACCATATCCATTACAGAAGAAAAAGAAACTCATTTATCGTGAGACTTTCAACTTTTTAGCCAGAATACTTGAACGTCGGGTGTAACTAGACACTAGTTTAAAAAAACCGAACTCGAAAAATATATTCTAAAGCCAACATTCACATGCAACACTCGAGATGAATCTTTTCTTCGACTGAATGAAATCACAAGTGAAGGCAATAAGAGCATAAAAGAAACATCAGAAGGGGCACCGTGGAATAGTGATTTAGCCAATGTTGATGGAATCGAAAAAAAAAAATGCAGTCGTAATGATATGCTGAAGATTTACACATTTAGAGATTGTAACTACGTACTGATAACGATGGAGCCGATTTGCCCATTTCGCTTTTACTCTGCTTCAACAGGTCACTCTAAAAAATGTTCAACAATGAATAATTACTTACAATTGCATAAGCTCTCCTAAGTTTTCCTAGTTCTGCTGCATGTCTAATAATTAAAGATTGCGAAGAGGCAAGTTAAACAAAGGACTAGCATAAGAGATAAAGAGAGGAGTTTGAGAGCTAGCATAAACATCAAGAAGATTGATCCAGTCAGCCTCCTCACCTGGAAGAAAATCACTTCCTTTGTCTCCGTTTATTTCTTGTCCTCGGGACAGCAAACACCAACTTCTTCATTATGTCCCAAATCTTTTGCCTTCAAGATGGTAAATTTCAATATATTCCTTTCAAGAGTCATTCGACACCCCCAATATGACAAAATAATCTTCAAAGAGATCTCGAGGAGCTTGATCATCAATCAGGTTCTCCTTTCTTCTCTTGGCCTTTGTTTGGCACCACACTTGCACTCCCCAATCGAAAAGACATTTCCCTTTCCATCTTGCATTTCTGACCAAACAGGAAAACGTTCCTATTGAAAATGCTCTCATTTGAAATGTAATCGATCGAAGACTACTTGAAAATGGTTCTTCTGCTTAGAAACAAAGTGTTCTTTCTTGAGCTATAATCCCTCACATGGTGAATGCAAGTTCTTTGGACAGTCTGCACTGCCACTAGTCTTTCACCCAAGAAACACCTTTAAAATTAGCTCACACCTGGCACTTGAAGCAGTACCAGACACGCTTATCCAACTTCCCGGAACTTCATGCTTGAATCAAGTCCATCATGCCTGGACAACTAGTCTTTCTTTGGACTGTCTGCTCAATTTATCATTATTCGTTTTCAGAGCTTGGTACTTCCTTCGCCAAAAGGAAGTAATTCATGCGGACAATCAAGGGGATAAATCTATAGGATTTGATGATGAGCGCTGTTTCTGAGCCGAGGTGAAGGACTTTAGTCTTCTCAGGAGCTGCCATGCATCAGATGTATTACAACCTTCATCCATCTCAATGGCAATTGGAAGTGGAGAAGTTCCATTGATCTCCACAAACATAATTCCCTGACATACAGTGACGCCACAATATAAGCATAAAAGCTAGAAAACCTATTACTAGCAGTTGAGTTGCCATCAATGGCGAGCTGAAAATATTTACCTCAAAGTTCACTAGAAAATATTGAAATTTTCTTAGTGTCTCCTTCATAGCACTGACTATTGTCTTATCTCTAGAAGAAAGAGCTGCAGTGACCTCCTCTGGAGTATGCCCAATTCCCTTGAGCACAACCTGGTAGTATGCACAAATGGTCAGCATGTCCACTTCTTAGATAAAAGAAATAATTCTGCAAGAAGTTCAGGGATCAACAATCAATCGATACGCACGTCGTGACTGATCAGAATCTCAGATATGAGGCTTCCATCATCAACATAAACTTGAAGCTCGTATGTTGTCCTTTGCTTGTACTGGAATCCCTTCACACCAGTCAAAAAGCACTGCAATATATACATTCATTGAAAGAAGCATGTAAAGGAGTTCGTCAGAACCTACATTATGTTCCATGCTCACTAACAGCTACGGGTTCTTTAATTTTCAGCCAAGCTATGCAAGTTCACAAAAAAGTGTTACAATCACTGATAAATAAATAAAAATTGTCATGTAGCTCTTCCATGAGTAGGACAGAAAAGAAGAAAAAAGATGCAAACTGTAGAATGGAGATAAAAGGCAAAGCAAGGGTAAGAAGAACTTGTGAAAAATAGATGCAACTTGTGTCTTTACATTGAAGTAGATGACATTAGCTTATCCATTAACCTATCTGCTTTGATACAGCAAACTTCATTTGAAAGAGCAATTCTGCATGAAAATTCCACCTGTCTAAGTAGTAGTATTCCTTTCTGCTGTGAGCATGTCAGCGTGAGCTCTTTCATTGAAGGCTATTCCCTCTCCAGTTTACAAAACTATGATACCTGGTGATGCAGGTGGCATCTTTAACATTGGGAACTATATAGAATCCGCTTCCACAATCAGTGCCTCAGGGCAGGTCAAGATATTATTTCCACATTCTGGAGATTCATTTACTGATTCCAAGGGTAGCAACCGCATTTTGTGCAGCTATGTACCTTGAAACCAGAATCATCCGAGTATTTCTGTGCTTTAAAAGTGACAATGATGAAATTTGGAGAATAAGAAAGAGGAGGGCCATTAATCCGTACCTTGACTTTTCCTTTTATGGAAGATGCTTCCTCTTTCATTGCAGCCCACTTTGTGGATAAGATAGCTAAGTACGTGAATGGGCTTTCTCGGTCTCCAGATAGTATGAGAGGATGTTCAATCTCATCGACCATTTGAATGTCATCCACATATGATGCAATGTTTGAAGTAGGATTGGGTACAGCACCTGCTCTGTCCAATGTCTCAACATCAGGATTCAACTCCTCGACAGATGATGAAACCATGCCATGTGAGAAGTTAGAAACCGTGTATGGCGTTGCATTAGAAAAGGAATCTGTAGAGTTTGCAGCAACATTTGTTGAAGAACGCGAAGCAGTCTCCATGTTGCTCACTGGAACGGCATTCACATGCATTTCTTCAAATTCTGAGATGAAGCTTGATGATGGGCAAGGCACTGCATTCTGCACACTAGCAGGAACAGCATACTGCACTGAGCTCCTTATAACATTCCCCGATTCAGTTGGTGCCGAATTGATGCCTAAAGAACCCCAAAAAGCAAAACCAAATGTAAGGGAATCTTAGGGGGAAAAAATACAGAAACTGAAACTACATATTGGTTTACAATTTTCATATTCTCATTATGAATGCAAAAACATCAATGCCAGATTCCTGCAAAATTTTGACAAACTGACGACTACGACTAAATAAAATTGTCCACAGCAACATGTAAATCCTACCATCACCAGACAGATTTACATAAGAAATTCGGCCATACAGACAGTAAAGAAAAGATGGGAAAAAATGCGATCTAACCATTGTTACCTCATCAAACTTTTCATACTCAAGTTGAAAGAGAAAAGTAGGAGGAGTCTTTTAACATTTATGATGAATCTGGTCACCCCATTTTATCTTGGAAAAAAGTATTGAGAGCGGAAAAGAGACTTTTTGTGAAGCAGAAAAAGTAAAAAGAGATGCTTGAGCCAATTGAAATGAAGGATCATGCATCTTAAACATATTCTCATAGCGCTATATAACTAATGGAAAATTTGCATCTCATTCCAGGTTACCTCTGCTCGTCAAGGAAGTAGTTGAATCTTGTGCTGTAACACTACCATTTTGTGCCACACCATCAACATTAGGTGACCAGGCAGCAAGTGTTGCTCTGGTTGCTAATGAAGGAGTTGCTCCAGACCTTGTTCTGCGAAAGAATCCACAAATTTAAGCCAAATAATCAATAGCATTGACAAAAGCTGTGCAGTAAAAAATCAGTTGATATACATGAAAAGAAGCAAAGACACTACTTGAATGATAAAAGAGTACATAAGATGCAACCAAATTGTTAGACTCGTCTTTCTCAAATTGACACCACATTCTGAACTAAAGGAGGGAACCAGAAAAGCTAACTGGAAACAGCATGATATAAAGCTTTTGTAATTTCAGGTGACATTAAATCGAAACCAATAATGTTCTTGATGCAATAAAAGCATGAGCTGCAGGTGAAAGAAGAGTTCAGCAGACCTCTCAAATTAGGTGTCGGAATATACCTTTTCCCTCTCGGAGGTTTATTTACTTCTTGAGCAAGCCGCTGACGTGCTGCTTCCAACTCATCGACAACTCCTCCTAAGACCTCCAGAGCTTCAGGGACCAACATTAGAAGGCCGTGACGTATATGGATATTACAAAGAGCAATCTGCAGTGCAGGATAGCAAGATTCATCCGTCTTAGACTAAAGTAATTGCTAAACCAAGAAAATAAACTGATAATTGGGGTAATCTACATGTCCTGCACCCCCACATCGAAAGGAAAACAAAAAATGAACAGATCATCGAGCTCACTCCCGGATGACACTATTTTTTCAGTTCATCCGTGCAATGTAAAATTGATCAAAGACGGGAACTGAAAACCACTTATTCATGGAAAGCCACACACACACACACACACACACACACACACACACACACACACACACACACATATATATATATATATATATATATATATATAGAGAGAGAGAGAGAGAGAGAGAGAGAGACCTTAAACCCAGCAGGGGCCAAAGCGTGGAGATTTTGAAGTGGGCGGTATTCCATGCCGAAGACACGTTGAACACCGTCGGTCATGGACAGCTTGAGGCACCTCTTGAGGCCAGCAGGTGCATTCTGGTACCTGCCTCGAAGAGGACAACTGATATTAACAATCTCATCTACCTGGAGACAGTGAAGTCCAGCATGAGAAAAATTACAACATTGAAGAAGAAGCTTTACATTAGGTAAATGGAAGGAATCGACCTGCAAGACGAAAGGCCCGGGGAGATGAGCGAGGTGCATGTCATGGACATTCGGCGGAAGAACGCCAGCGCCGGAGGAGTTCATGTCGGAGAGCAAAAATTGTTGAAAGCAGAGCTTGGCAATAGAGGGAGGGTCAAGGGAAGAAAAATGGGGAAGGGAAGCGCGGAGGGCGTCCAAGCAAGAGTCCAGCCATTCTCTCCTCAACCTCAAACCCATCCCCTGCAGAAACTCCGCCACCGGAGCCGGAGGCGGCGGTGGCGGTGGGGAAAGAGATGGGGAGGAGAGGCTCTCGGAGACGTCGATGAAGGCTTCACCACCTTCGTCGTCGGATATCTCGACCGCGGCAGGCGGAATCAGAGGATCTGGCGTAGGGTTGGGAGCAGCAGCGGCTCCTCCATCTTCTTCTTCATCGTCGGAGGAACAGGCGAGTCTAAGGCGTCGCCTGCGCATCTTCTTGCTTTCGCCTGGAAAGTGTGGGACTTGCGGTTTGCCCCTCACATTGAGTGCGCGGGTGCTTTCAGGTTTCAATGTCGAGGAAGGAGATGAGCAAACGAGGCCCAAAGGTCCGAAACTACAGAGGCCCAGGACTACTGCTACAGATAGCGAAGGCCCATTTAATGGTTTTCTTCTGTGCATGCTGTTGCAGATTAGGAGCAAGAGGAGGTAGAGAGACGAGGGAGCTTCACGTCCAGACAGATGCTCTCGGCCTCGGCTGCTGCTAATCTTTAGATTAGATTGGCAAGAACATGAACACCTTGGCCAACTGCTCCCCGACGGCACAACACTTACCAAATTCTAACCGCTCTAGCTCTGGTCCGACTAGCAGTAACCCCGCCACATTATCAGGACCCCATCACCCTCTTCCTCCTCTGCTCGCTAAGTGCACCCGTCTCATCCATTTCAAGCAAATCCATGCCCACATTCTCAAGAAGCCCCATCATCAGCAACATGCAGACTCTGACCTCGCGCAGCTTGTTCAGTCACTGCTGGGTCCGGAGTCCCGCCACCCCCACCTGGATTATGCGTGCGCTGTGTTCGATCAGATAGCCCGTCCCTCTGCCTTCCTTTGCAACACTCTGTTGAGAGCCTGTGCTCTTCATGATTTGGGCAACCGAGGGATCCTTGTCTATCATCGAATGATGCTCCAGTACGTGGAGCCAGACGCTTACACTTACCCGTTTCTTCTTAAGGCTTGCTTCGATCTTGGTCAAGGGAAAGCAGTCCACTCGCTCGTCCTCAAACACGATGTGCTCAACGCCCACCTACATGCTTTGACTTCTTTGGTTGCTTTCTACTGCCGATGTGGTGATCTCGGCTCTGCACGTTCCCTGTTCGACAGAATGACCCACAAAAATCTGGTTTCGTGGACGGCCATGATTTCTGGCTATACCAAGCACATGAGGTATGAGGAGGGACTAGCCTTGTTTCGAGAAATGCTACTTTCTGGGGTAGAAATGAATGAGTTGACATTAGTCAGTGTACTGTCGGCTTGTGCTCATCTCGGAGTTCTTGACGTGGGTAGACGAGTGCATTGTTATATCCACCGGAATCATATTCCTCTTAACCCCTTGCTCGCTGCGGCACTTATTGACGTGTATGCCAAATGTGGGCACATGGACAAAGCATCACAAGTCTTCGAAGCGGCACCTGTAAAGTGCGTTTCTACTTGGAATTCTCTCATTGGCGGACTTGCTATTCATGGTAATGGAAGGGAAGCCTTGGAGAAGTTGCAGCAAATGCGAATAAATGGAACAAAACCGGATGACGTTACCTTCATTGCCTTGTTATCTGCTTGTAGCCACTCAGGATTGGTGGAGGAAGGCCAGGAGATATTCCATTCCATGAGAGTAGACTATGGGATTCAACCTAACATCAAGCATTTTGGGTGCTTGGTAGATCTCTTGTGCAGGGCAGGCCGAATAGAGGAGGCTCACCAGTTCATGATAGATATGCCCGTTGAACCCAATGAGTTCCTCTGGGGAGCTCTGCTTAATGCATGCGCTCGCAATGATAATGTTTTGTTAGCTGAGAGTGCCATGGAAAAGCTTGTTGAGTTGGAGCCATTCAATGATGGAAACTACGCTCTCATGTCGAATATTTACGCTGCCAACGGACAGTGGAATGATGTTCGCAAGGTCCGAAGACTCATGAAAGATATGCAGATCGTCAAGAACCCTGGTCTTAGTTTGATTGAGGTCGATAACATAGTGCATGAGTTCATGGCTGCATACATTAAGCACCCATTTCCAGGAGAGATCAATTCTCCAATAGAAGATTTGGCGATGACAATTGGCTAAACAACTCACAGTGATATTACATGGTGGTATGCTTCAGATAGTTTTTGATGTAGTTACATGGTGGGAGGTACAATTATCAGTCCCTGTTCTCAGTTGAAAACAGAAAATTATATCAAGGTCTTGATGGTAACAAGCAGGTATCATCTCTACCTTTGGTGATACGCAAGCCGCTGTAGCTCTTACAAAGACAGAGATATTTGCGGGTATGGGAATACTAAAAGCAAACGCATTACATGGGACCAAACTCAGGTGGTTATCAGTTCAGATATCATTTAAATGTTTGTTGTTTTTTGTGGGAAACTCAGTCCAAAGATTGAGGGGAAAACTTCAGGTTCAGAAAACAGAGGATCTCCTATGTAACATTACTTTTAGACAGATAGACAGAGAGTCAGAGAGAGTTTTGGTTAAAATGACACAAGTGATTTATAAACTTTGGTTCAGTGCGTAATATGGTCCATGAACTTTAAAATTATTTAATGTAGTCATACATATTTTAATTAGTCTTTACACTAAGTGAAAATGTTCAGTATTGTCTTTGAACTTGAAATAATGAGAATGACAACATTAAATATTCTCACATAGTTTATGGACTGAATTTTTAATTGGTATAACATGGTTTATTAACTTTAATCAAATGAACAATGTGATCCCTAGACTTTTTGTTCATGTTCAAATTAGTCCTTGGATTATAGGAAAATATTAAATGTTGTGCTCGAACTTGAAATAATAAAAAGATAATATTGAATATTTTCACATAATTCGATGACTAAATTTTAAACTTCCTCGGGTAGGAAAAGAAAGAGATAAAATTTGTTGAATATATGGTCTATGAATTTTCAATTTATTCAATATAATTTTTGGATTTTTGGGACGTGTTTAAATTAGTTCTTGAGTTATACAAAAATGTTCAATTTCGTTCAATGATTACAATGAAGAAATTAAAAAGGTAAGAACTACATTGCACATTAAGCCAAAGTTCGAGAATAATTTTTTTTTATTACCTCAAGAGTTTTAAAAAGAGGGAGAAAACAAAGGAATAGAAAGTGAAGGCTTGGAGATGAGGTTAGTCTTGTTATATTGTGGCGAAGCGTTGTGTATAAGTATACGATGGATTAGGGATAATATCCAACTAAAGTGATATGACTAATCAATTATCCAGCTTTTTGGGATTTGAACATTGTACAATAGACAAAATCATGGAAATGTAATACACTTAATGGACGAGTGATACATCGTCAAAACACCACATGATATTAGAATAATGGTGCAGGACATACTTCATTTAGTGCATGCGTTGGTGTTCCTTTCCGTCCCAATCGGTGTCCATGATATAGCCGTTCATTCAATTGCTCTAGATAGAGTCGGGGTACTTCTGATGGCAATTAGCATTAAATCCAAATGCAATGTTCTTGTTAAATATACATTTAGAATATTCTATATTTCGAACATCTTGACGATATTTTAGATATATTTAATGTTCTTGAATGTTTTTGTGATTGATTATGATTGATTTCGTAAAATTTAGCTACTGTAGATAGTCAATCTATAAAATCTATAAATAAATTCATGTATTATTTACTCTATAAATAAGCTCATGTATTCTTTACTCTCATATAGATTGAATGTACACAAATTTCTCTCTTTTGTCTTATAGTTAACTTTTCTTTTCCACTTCAAAACGAAATTCGATCTTCGAACCAACTACTAATAAAAGTGCTATATTTAAAACACTAGCTGTCCTGGATTGGACCATCTGAAAAAGAGGCCGCAAAAAGTCGCGCCATAGAGAAAGGATATGGCAAGGTTGTCAAATGGATTATTAAATGAATGTTGACGGAAAGACGTCAAATATTATCATGCTGCATCATGGCCCGGATCTGTCTTGGAAGGACCTTTGTTATTATGGTTGAGAAGAGCGGGAGAGAAGGGAAGGCCAAGAGAGATGAGCAAAGAAAAAATAAGGAGGATACCAACATCTCGTATTGTCTGTATAAACAATTTAATCTTTGTATTATTAGATCAAGAAACCAAGAATTGGACGCCTACCCCCACCAACCAAGCCTAAAAGGGTATCAAACTCAGTCACACGCTACCCTTTACTCGGCTGGTAGTGTTTTGGTAAAGCCCAATGGGCAGTGGCAGTAGCCTACCCCTTCTCCGAGTTCAACCCCACATCATCGCAATTCCAGAAGAAGACTCAATTTCATGTCGTCTTCCTTCACCTTGCCATTAATCCCTCCACTAGTACTGCTTTGCGTACAAGACAGCTCTATCAGCCGTCTCTTTCATGGCGATACATTTGTTTACCAACACGTTTGTCTGTCGAAATTTTGGGCCACCTCTTCTTCATATAGTTCCTGTCATCCTTGAGCACATGAATATTACGCACACCTCTGTTGCTCATCCCACTGCTTTCTGATTATCTCACAGGTAAATTTGCTTGGTTTTTTCATTTGTCTTCTTTTGTCTAAGTCTATTCGAAGAGACGAACAAAGCAAAATTCATTACAATTTCAGGTGCATATACAATGCATTAGTCCACGAGAAATTTTCTGCATCTGCTTTGAGAACCATGCATGACTTGATGAAGTTGTGACCAGGCTTTTCAATCTAATCTCAATGGCGGTTACTGTCAATAAAGGCGCCACCCTTGAACTCAGTGTAGAGAAACGAGAACCCATTCTGGTCCCCCCAGCTGAGGAGACTGAGAAGGGCCTCTATTACCTCTCAAACCTCGACCAGAACATTGCGGTGATCGTCCGCACCATCTACTGCTTCAAGTCCGATTCAAAAGGCAACGAGCAAGCTTTTGAGGTCATCAAGAATGGTCTCTCCAAGGTTCTTGTTCACTACTATCCGCTTTCAGGGAGGCTGACAATTAGCCCTGAAGGGAAGCTCATAGTGGATTGCACGGGGGAGGGTGCTGTTTTGGTTGAGGCCGAAGCTAACTGTGCCGTTGAGGAGATTGGAGACATTACCAAACCTGATCCGGTGACCCTTGGAAAGCTGGTTTACGACATTCCTGGTGCCAGTAACATCCTTGAGATACCTCTCGTAGTGGCTCAGGTTGGATAATAATTTCTTTAGTGGATGTCACGCGCCTTATTCTTTCGTCGAAAAGTTGTAAGTTGAATCTTCAGAGGTCGATTGAAATATATGGATACCTGTCCATTATTCATTTATCTTGCATTTTCTACCTAGGTGAAGCTCAGTTAGTCGATTTTATTTTATTTTTGCTGCATCTTAGCTACTTTTGTGTTTTTTCCCTTCGCTCGGATTGGAGAGTTAAATCCACCTCTGTAACTCATATGAACTCTACTCTTTGCTATGCAGGTGACAAGATTCAAGTGTGGAGGGTTTGTGGTGGGGCTATGCATGAACCACTGTATGTCTGATGGGATTGCTGCCATGAAATTTGTGAATTCCTGGGGTGAAACTGCCAGGGGATTGACTCTAGAAGTCCCTCCTTTCCTGGACAGAACCATTCTTAAAGCTCGAAATCCTCCAAAGGTAGAATTTAAACATCATGAATTTGACCAGATTGAAGATGTCTCAAACACTGGCAAACTATACGAAGACGAGGAAATGCACTATAGATCATTCTGTTTCAGCCCTGAAAAGCTTGAACAACTCAAGAAGAAAGCCGGGGAAGATGGAGTCCTGGGTAGATGCACAACTTTTGAAGCCTTGTCAGCATTCGTGTGGAGAGCCCGCACGAAAGCATTAAAAATGAAGCCTGACCAACAAACCAAGCTTCTCTTTGCAGTTGATGGACGGTCTCGCTTTGAGCCTCCGCTGCCTGAGGATTACTTTGGTAATGGTATAGTGTTGACAAACTCTCTGTGCAGTGCTGGTGATCTCCTGGAGAACCCCCTGTCTTTTGCAGTGAGGAAGGTCCAGGATGCGATTGAAATGGTCACGGACAGCTACATGAGGTCAGCAATAGACTACTTTGAAACAACAAGAGCAAGACCATCCCTGGCAGCGACACTTCTCATCACAACTTGGTCTAGGCTGTCCTTCCACACCACTGACTTTGGTTGGGGAGAGCCCATTCTGTCTGGCCCTGTGGCTTTGCCTGAGAAGGAAGTCATTCTTTTCCTATCTCATGGTAAAGAAAGGAAAAGCATAAATGTGCTACTTGGTTTGCCAGAGTCAGCCATGAATGTCTTTGAACAGCTGATGAACTACTGAAAATGATTTTTCTCTATCTTATCGTGCCCGCTCAAGAGTTTGTGTTAAATTATGTCATTTGTTGTGTAGAGAAAGATCATGATTTGGGCTCTACATGGTATCCCTGTAATGGTGCTTTGTAGTCTGCGCTAAGAGGTGAAGATGAAGCAACTCTGTAAAAGGAAGCGCAACTATATGCCTCTTGTAGTCCATCCCAGTATCATCATTTATCACCTCAAGTCCTTGTACTTCAATAAATCGAGGATGGCAAAGTCATGCCGCACCTCCTAATTGATGGAGTTCTGATTCAATATTGAACTGTGATGCTATATAGACAGCGATGATAAAAGCAACTGGCCTAAAATTTGCCACCACCATTGGTGCCCTTGTTTTCTCAGACAGATATTGTGCACATCATCCAGCAATTTTCAATGACTTTGCTTGCTTTTCGGGTCATTCTTCAGTCTCATCCTAATTAGACATGTTTCCATGACCGATGTATCAGAAACCAGCCTGTTCTAGCTACTGAGGTGACTCTTGGAATGACTGAATGGGCAATAACTTGAAACTTCTTTGGCAAGAAATATGGAGCTGTACTTAGAAAGGAGTCCTTTCCTATGCGAACTACCTTCGAAAATTGAACCTAGGACCATTTTACAGCATGAAACTGTGCGCTGAAGGTGAAGCAGATGATTTCTTTTTCTCAATGTCACACGATCAAAGTTATTGGGTGAATTATTGAGATTAAATCAATCTATGGCTGGAGCACATAACAACCACTTATGTCACCCTCTTGCAGCAGTTAGCTGGCGGGCGGTCTAGTCAATAGTAGACATTAGTGACAATGAGATGTCGACTACGTGGTTGTGCTAATCACTACATATTATCCGATGCTAGATTTGCAGTATATTCTGCCACAGCTCATCAACATTTAATGAGCATGAAAGCAATTCGAAAATCAGTTTTGATACACGAACCGAACTTCCGTCAGGTCAGAGAAATGAAGATGACTTTGACATCTTAGTCTCACCTGGAATGCTCCGTATCCAGATTAGATTTGAAGATCATGTCGAACTGTTTGGCAGCATACAAACAGAGAGAATAAGACACAAGCTAAATGGTCCCGTTCTTGCAGTCAATTGGACCCCAGAATTCTGCCCTGGGTTGTCTAAAGGGAAACCAAAGAACAAAGAACACAATCCCAGGACGTGTTAAGACAGTAACGATAGAGCGGGAAGGAGGGTGAAAAATAGAAGACAGACGTCCTATTCTGGTTGGTTATTCGAACAGGGAAAGACAAACGGAATCATAGTCAGAGAAGAGACCAAGTCAAAACACGAGCATTTGGCAGTCCACGATCGCCAATCAGGAGGGGAATAAATGCAAAGACGGGTTAGTTTGAACTGGAGGGCCAAAGCTAAGCGGATCGGACCAAAGCAACAGCCGAACATCTGGCCTTCTTTGATTCATTATCCCTTTGACAACCGATTCCTAAACAAATTGACAGGTGAGCTGCCCAAAGACCGCAGATTACAAACTGGCCTTGTCACCCATAATGCAACCACTCAAGCATCCTTTGTCATGTACAAATGACTTCAACTTCAAATTCAACAAATGGAGTTATTAGAAGAAGGATAACGACTTCTACTAGTGACTTCAGGACAAGACGATCGAACTTTGTTTCTTCTTTATTTAATTTCACGCTCTTTTTGGAATAAGTAAAGGTTGATATTATCGACACCTAATTTTTGCCAATTTGGTAATTCACTTTTGGCTTAGTTATGAGGAAATTGTTATTAGTTAGAAATTTGAAATTCCTTTTATTTTCTTTAGAAAATGAAAAAAAGAAAAGAAAAGAAAAGGGGGAAGACCTCGGATTGGGCCTAGCGATCCAGCCCGAACCCGCTCCCACGTGGGCTTCGTTCTCTGCTCGGCCCGCTCGCCCACCCCTAAGCAGGCCCAGTCTACCTTGTCGACGCGAGCACAGCTTCTTTTCTTGTCAGCCCTTTTCCCGTTGGGCCATCACGCTCTGCCCGCGCGAAGAAGCTTCCTCTTGTCTCTCTTCCCGCCCGCCGCCCGATCAGCAGCTGCAGAGAATCCGCTTAGGGGCCTGCTCCTCGGGATTTTCTGGAGCCACCAGCGGGGGGGGGGGGGGGGGGAGGGGGGGGGGGGGGGGGGGGCTGCACACGCCATCAGAAAGAGAGCAGGGGGAGCAGAAGGGAAAACAAGAAGACAGAGAAAGAGAAGGGGGTCTTCGGGCAAAGAAAAAAAGGAGAAGAAGGGCAGAAGAAAAGGAGGCAGGTAGAGGTCAAAGGCGAAGCAAAAAGGGTAGCAGGGGTCTTCGAAGGGGAGGACCGGAGAGTGAGATCGCACCGAAAATAAATACAATTGATGTTTGGTTTAGAATAGCCAGTTTAGCTTGAAAAGTTAAATTATAACATTAAAACGTGCCTAGCTTAATTAGTTGACACTAGTTTTCAAAAAAAAAAGTTTGTTCTCAATGGGCAACTAAGCGATTTCTTGGTACTTGTTAGCCTAAATTACATGTCTTATCAACTTTATCCCTGGATGTTTGAATATATGATTAGACTTTATGCATGATTTAATGGATAGTTTATGGAAATGATTTGAGTTAATTAAATTGTATGAGTAAATTTCATATTAATTGTGAAACCATCTATTTAATATAATATGCTCATCGCTAATGATTTACTTGACTAAATATATTGAATGATTATTTGAATGCTGAAATTGAGACCCATTGGATTATGGCTTGTGGTAATGACAAGGAGGTGGCTTAAACTGAGTCGAGGTCATTAGGCCGATGTTCATTCCGGCCTTAGTCTTGTAGAGGTTTATAAAGAAACATTGTATTCTTAATTACCTGACGAGTTGCGGGTTTTTAAATTCTTGTAGTTATATTCAATTGTTTAAGTGTTGATTATCGCATCCCATTTCAATACTTTAAATATTTATTTTCATGTTAATTTCTTTTCTAGGATAGTTTAGTGCTGGCTTAGATCCGCATGAAAATGATCCTACAAAAATAATTGCATGGACATTTAGAGACTTTGAACGATATTTTAGGGTATTAAAATAAGAGTAACTTTAGATTAAACAACAAATTAGTTAGGTTTTAAAAGGGCACTAATAGAAATATTAGTGTAAACAAGTCCCTGAATTTAGAATCTCTAGTTTCGAATGGCTCCCTTGTCTTGATCGGTTTTTAGCCAACTCCAACAGACTAGTGACGACTCCTAAAAATATTTTAGGTTGTCAAAGAATTTTTAATATCAAAATACATAAACATCACGTGAGGTATGAATTTAGGAGAGTCTGAGCTTAAAATTGAGGAATTGAGAGTGAATACCTCTAAATTTACCTCAGTACATCCCCTCATCGGGAGGCTCGGGTAGGTCGCGATAGATATGTTGTGTTTTATACTATTTGACTGCTTACATTTTGAAGACACGCACTCTCACAAAAGAGTCGGATTATTCAATTTACAAAATTCTACCAAGATCAGAAGACAGGTCCAAATAAGAGTTGATGAATATTAGGACTGTTTTTTTTTTTGCAAATGAAATTGGATATTGGGAAGGTCTGTGTATGAAATTACATAGTTCCTGAGGATAAAATCAGAAAACAAACAATCTTCTGAAATGAAACTTCCACCCAACCCTATTTATACCATCCTGCAGATTATCAATTTAAGTTTGCTTGCATGATAATTGCTTTCTAAAATTTATTTAGTAGCAAACCAGATGATGTGAGAGACTATATGAATGGATTTTTCTTTTCCAATTTTTCAGTTAATTGGCTGTATTTTAGCTTTTGACATTTTTATAAGTAGTAGGTCACTTCGAATTCCTAAAACTACATAACCACGAAGGCTTGGGGTCTCCTAAGGTCATTTGAAGTTCTTCGTAATTTATAAATCACACCGTTTTCATAAAATTCATGGGAAAGAATTTTTTTTTTACTTGGCCACTTTATATTTAGCCAATTTCTCTTAATTTTCATTTACGAAAGAATGGCTCGAACAAAAAAATATAATTCCATAGTTGGACATGTTCTTTTCGTATGTGTCGTCGAGTAGGACACGTGTCATTCAAAGAGAGGACCCCGTGCCGATCGTGGATACCTCTGCTTTTGCAACAAAATGCATGTGAAGTACCATATTAGAGTCACATTCCCTTTATTTACCCCGTTGATTTCACACCTAACCTGTCGCCTCCTACACTGCCTTCTTCATATGCCACAAGACATCATCAAATCTGTGCTGTCATCTCCATACATTACACATTCTTGGACATTAGAGGGGTGCACTTCCAAGATCGATCTAAGTTACAACAGAGAAAGAGGTTTCACTCTCCCCGTTGGAACTGGTTCCTTAGCTTTTGGAACTTTACATATCCTAAAACCTTCTCTTTCAAATGGTTTCGAGGTCAATTGTTTTGTTTTGTTTTTCTTTTCTTTTCTAGTTAAGCAAAAAAATAAAAATGAACACAATAATAAATATCGCCATTTAACAATAGCAACAATTCATAAAAGATGAACACGAAAATAAATTAAACAATAAAAAGTTCAACATACACAATCGCAGTTCATCGGTTCTCAGTTCCTAATCCGGTTCTTTAGTTTATGGTTCCTTCGAATCACATAGTCTCTATTCCACTTTTTCAGAAACCGGTAGCCGCAAGAACGTAGGATCAGACCGGTTTCCATGGCAAATTTGGTCCGATTGCTGGTTTTCTTCTGGACCAATGCACATCTCTATTGGACATAACCTTAAGCAATGTAATTATGAGGAGTCTACAGCTGCTTCTTCCTAGACAGAATCACTGAATAAAACCAACTGTGCAAATCAATCTTAAATTACTTATCACCATTCTAATTTTATTTATAAAGGGGCAACCAATTGTCCCAACGGGGCCCAAAACTACCCCCTTTAAGGAAACATAGGGGATGTCCAGGTAATTTGCTCGAATCTGGAGAGTATAATTTGAATATACTCTTAAATAAGGAATGAAAAAACTGGTGCTACCAAAAGCCCACAAGAAATGGAGTCTTACTTTCATAGTAATAGTCACGATCTTCAAAACCACAACGTACCGAATTCGCTGAAGCATCTTCTTTGTCTTTCAAGGGTTGATTATGAATCTTAACCCAAATTCCAACCCGAATCGCTAGATTGCAATTAGCAGGACATGAGCATGCCACACTCACGACGTGATGCTGAACAGATGGATGGATAGATATTGTAGAAAATCAAACAATCACACAAAGACACAGATGGTTAACGAGGTTCGGCAATCTACCTAAGTCCTCGGACAAAAGCCCTTTCTCTTTTTTTTTTTTTTTTTTTTGTGTTTTCTCATCTGCCATTGTTCAACCATATGTATAGAAAAGATCGCTACAACAAAGGAAGGACGAGCAATCCAAAAATGAAAGATAACTGGAAAAGGGAAGACATCCTAGAATTATAGGAATACAATATTGACAAATCTCTTTTCCTAAGATATGAGAGAAAATCATGCCAACACTCCCCCTCAAGTTGGGTGGAAGACCTCATCGGAAGTCAACTTGCTTATCATTTCTTGAAATATTCCCTTGGGTAATGCTTTGGTAAAAACATCGGCCAGTTGATCCTCACTTCGAATGTATGGGGTTTCAATTGTCTTGTCTTGCACCTTTTCTCTCACAAAATTGGCAGTCCATCTTTATATGTTTGGTCCTCTCATGAAACACTGGATTTGAAGCTAATGAGTTGTAGCTTGATTATCACAAAATAACTTCGTAGGCTTCGTCATTTAATTACAACCCAATTCCTGAAGTAGTAGTCTCAGCCAAACAATTGCACTGGTAGTAGTAGCCATGGCTCGATATTCTGCCTCTGCGCTCAAACGAGCAAATACAGTTTGCTTTTTTACTTTTCCAAGTGATGATATTTCCTCCTACAAAAGTACATAATCCTATAGTAGATTTCCTATCCATAGGGCTCCCAACTCAATCTACATTAGTGTAGCCAACAAGTTATGTGTGGTAATTATTTTTCATTAGAATTCCCTTCCCAGGTGTGGCCTTCAAATACCGCAGCAAATGATTGATTAGCTCCATATGCCCTGAGTTGCTGCATAAATTGACTTACATAACTGACAGTATATGCTATATTATGTCTAGTGATAGTCAGATAAATCAACCATCCAACAAGTCATTGAAACTGCCCAACTTAATGTAATGTAGTGTCATCTGAAATGAACTTACTATTATACTCCATGGGAATATTGGCCGGTCTAACTCCTAACTTTCCAGTCTCTTTCAGAAAATCCAAAATATATTTTCTCTAAGATAAAAATAATCCCTTGTGAGATCTCGCCACCACAATACTGAAAAATTACCTCAATTTGCCAAGGCCTTTGATATCAAAATCCTTGCTCAAATGCCGCTTAAGAGCTTCAATTCCAGGTTGATTGCCGCCTGTAATAACAATATCATCAACATAAACAAGTATAATGACTATACCTTTGCCATCAGCCTTGGTGAACATTGATGTGTCTACAACCCCCCTTTTGAATCCAACCTTGATGAGTGCAGTGCTGAGTTTGCTATACCAAGCTCTAGGTGATTGCTTGAGACCATATATGGCCTTCTTCAACCTGCAAACAATTCCATCACTATTCTGCAAGGGATGATCGGGTGGAAGATTCATATAAACCTCATCCTCCAAATCTCTATGGAGAAATGCATTCTTTATGTTGAACAAGGGCCATCCACAATTAGACATAAGAACACACACAATGTTCATTTTAACCACAGATGCAAAGGACTCTTATAGTCTATACCATATATTTGAGTGTATCCTTTTGCCACCAGCCTCGCTTTATACCTTTCAATTGATCCATCACTGTTGTATTTGATCTTATAGATCCATCAGCAACCGATTGTCTTCTTCCCTCTAGGAAGTTGTACCAGTTCCCATGTACAATTTTGATCTAAAGCCTGACGTTCATCCTTCATTGCACCAACCTAGATGGCTTTTTCCTTTGCTTCCTTTTAGTTGTGAGGTTCTTGTTGCTCTTCAATGGTACATAAGAAACTCAAGAAATTGTGAGAAATTATGTTATAGCTAACAAATTCTTGAATAGGATGTTGAACTAAATAATAAGTAGTAAAATCCCGAAGACGAGTTGAGGGTTTGGTGACACAAGATGACATTTGTAATGGAATTGCATCTGCTGGCCTTTCGTTTGTGAACCCCTCGGTGTCAATTCCGGGTATAACTTCCGGAACATGAGCTGCCTCAATCTCTTAGACCACTTTTGAATTTTCTTGAACTACAGATTTGTGACCCAAAGTATTTTGTTCTGCACATTCATGACACAATGTAGAACTCCCATTGTTGACTTCGACGCCTCCATTACTAACTTCAGCTTCACCAATCCCATTGGCATCCATAGGAATATGAGTAAGTTCATAAGAAAACTCCTTATAATAATTTGTACGCTCCTCTTGAATGTGGCTCCTATCAATAAAAAACATGAGTTTTATAGACATGTTTGTTGCAAGGGTCATAACACTTGTAGCCTTTCTTGACAGATGAATAACCAACAAAAACACATTTTTGGCACGGGGATCTACCTTTCCACCAGTTTGAGAGTGAACATAGCAAACACACCCAAAAATTCTGAAGTGAGATATATCAAATTTCCGCCCATACAACACTTCCATCGGTGTTATATGACCTAATAGTCGATTAGGGAGTTTGATCCGCTAGTAAGAACTGCATCTGCCTAATAGGATTTAGGCAAATTCCTCGAGAATAACAAAGCTCGGGTGACTTCTAGTAGATGACAATTCTTCATTTTAACTACTCCATTCTATTGAGGAGTACTCACATATGATAACCACTGCCAACTGTTCTAAAAGCTTAAGCTTTTAGATGAAAGTGTAGATTACTATTTAATAACTTTAACACTTTACCTCACGTTTAGTCTGATTTTTTTTCTTAGTATTAAGCATGAAAATATATAATTAAGGAGGCAAATAAAGGTCTGGAAAAATTTGAACTCATTACCTCTTTCTCTAATATCATGTAGAGAATCAATCAATCACACAAAGACACATATGGTTAATGAGATTCGACAATGTGCCTACTTCCTCGGATAAAAACTCTTTCTCTGTTTTTATTGTGTTTTCTCATTTGCCATTGTTCAATCATATATAATAGAAAAGATTGCTACGGCAAAGGAAGGACGAGCAATCCAAAAATGGAAGATGACTGAAAAAGAGGAAGACATCCCAGAATTATAGGAATATAATATTAAGAAACTCCTTTCCTAAGATAGGAGAGAAAATCACGCCAAACAACAGATAATCGACAGAAATTTGTCATGCTCCAAAAGTGCAATCTGCTTTTATTGCGTGTGACCTTGGATGATCCCGGCATGCTCCTCTCCTCCGGCACTTAATTATTCTCAACTAGAGATTATGTGACGTCAGCGTACACGTGTGGTCAATAATTTCGATATCGACTCGCCCGCCGGCGGATCATAACCATTCAATAGTCCTACGGGAACGCTAATCCTTTACAGACCGTTCCCACCTATTTTTTCCTTTTGAAACCAGCCAGCACAACAGCGGACTACAGGGCAACCTTATAATTGTAAACGCCATTTGCAGCCCTGGATGATACTTTTGAAGTCTTATTATTCTGAGCACGTGCGTGTCGTGAGAGGCTGCAGGGAGTAATAGACATCTCGAGAATTCACGTCGGAACCGGTCAATCAAATGGACGCGTGTATTTACAAGTACGTCTTTTATTATATACGTGGCTCGGATCCAACCGAGGCTTGACCACGCTCCTCCCGTTAAAGCTCTCAACTCAACATGGGTTGGTCCATCTCGTTTGGCTGATCGTCCAAAGGACGTAAGGGTGGACCATTTAATGTGCCCCCGAGCGGGAAGTCTACGGTCCTTCATCATGTCAGCGCTGTCAATATTAAGAATCCGTTCTCAATTGGCGACAGGAATTTCCTTGAACGACATTGAAAGTCAACCGACTTCGGATTGCGTCCACACTTCTTTCTCTCCAACATGCAGGTGAGTATATATATCCATATGCGGATCCTCAGCTCTATCCTGCCAACGGATTCTCCCAGACACATATCTCCCGAGGTTATATCTTCGTTCCATAAGAGGAAAATCGTGGGAGCTGCGATGGAGATGTCGAATGTCGATGGGATTAAGAAGAGCTGGAGGGTCAACGTGGTGATGAAGAGGTTTGTTAGGAAATGGCTGAAGATGAATACGGCGGACGCGGCAACACCGGCTCCGGTTCCGGCAGGATGCTTCCCAGTGTACGTGGGAGAAGGGGACCGGAAAGAGAGGTTCGTGGTGACGACGGAGCACGTGAACCACCCCCTCTTCAAGTCCTTGCTGGAGGATGCGGAGTCGGAGTATGGATTCAGCAGCCAAGGCCCTCTGTCGCTTCCCTGCCACCCTGATTTCTTCTTAGAAGCCCTTGCCGAGATGGAATATTCCCATCGGGATCATTGCTCTTGCAGCGACTACGACGATGGCGATGATTTATTTCCCAATAGTAATACTCCATGCAGCGACTGCACGCGTAGATACTGGTGGTTCCCGTTTCGGATAACTCCTAAGAATAACCCGAACGGCCGATGGTTTACGAGCAAGTCGGATGACGGAGAGAAGCAGTGCCGCCATGCATCTCCGTACCGCCTCCTCACTCCACCCAACTCATTGCTCAAGCTGAACCCGCGCATCCTAAGTAGCTACAGAAACCAGAAATTCGATCCATTCATGTAGTAACCCCCCATGTCACTCGGTGCAGCATACCCTGTATTAACGTTTCGATGCATATCTGTGCATTTTCATGAGATCAAGAAGATCGAATTGTTCACTCCGCATGGAGCAGCTTGCTTTTGATTCCCATCAAGTGACAACCAACAGATTTTCGAATCCTTCAAGGAATGAGCTCGAGCAAATCTTAAACGAATCATCTTGGATTAAATGTCACCCATGTTTTAATGACATTAAAGCTCCGTTCATTTCATGAAAAATAATTTCCAAAAAAAAAATTTCAAAATTTTCCGGCGTTCATTTCACGGAAAATTAAATAGTCAATAAAAATACACCTTCAAAATGTTTTCCCCTTTCAAAAAGGAAAAAAAGCATTTTACGCGTTTTTTGTTTACCTTTAAATATCACGGCCTCTAATAACGTGTCTCGATCTCACTCGAGGTCGGTGAGCCGGTGGTTTTTGACAAACGAACACAGGAAAATATTATCATTTTCCTAGAAAATGATTTCTTGAAAAATATTTTCCAGAAATATTATATTTTCTGTGAAACGAATGGAGCCTAAAATCACACCCACTTAGCTCGGTCCAGCTCCCTCTTGCAGCTACCCTTGAAATTGAGTTATGGCCTTATGCAGGTGCTTAAAAGACTCATGCATGGAGAATAGTAATTACATAGCGTAGATGCAGTTAAATAGGAGGTCGGTCACATTTAATTGCAAAATAAAGAGTTTCTCCATCATCAAAATAGCTATTTCTGGTTTTTGTTGGATGATGTGTGTATGGAGCTGAGTTCATGTCAATGGCAATTCAGTGAGAAATTGTCCACATCAACACCGGTCATACCACATCAGACGGCTAGTGCTAATTAAACCACATGTTGGCAATTTCTCACCAAAGTTGGCTAGGAGGAGTAAATTAGTAAATTAGTCAAAAATGTTAGGATTAAATTAACAAATCGTCCAAATATTTATAATTGACTTGCACAATTGGAAGGTTTATGAGTAAATTGACAAATTTTCGAAAGGTTTGTAATTGAATTGATTAAATTAAAATGTTTAAAATTGAATTATCACAAATACAATAACTTTAGGACTTTTTTGGTAATATCCTTGATGGGTGTGTGTTTATACCATCAAAAGCTCATTCCTTTAGTCTTACTCAATTTCGCAACACAAGTTCATTGGAGATTTATTCATGGTAATACTAGTTCTTCAAATGCTGAAAAGCCTTAGACAAGCTATTGAAATGTTTATTTGTCGGAGAAATTCCAATTAAACGTTGAACTTTAATTTTCATTCGCCGCCCTAATATAGCTTTTAAAATCATCATCTGTTAGCGGGATGCTTAGGGTATGTTTGAGCCGAACGAAGCCTGCCAAGATCGAGCTCAAGCTCGACTCGACTCGCATACTCTATACTCGAAATTGAAATTGATTTGAGCTCGATTGGGCAGTGTAGTTTCTTCTTAGAGCTTGACTGGAATTCCTTGTCCAAAGAAAATTGTATTCTTTGCTAGAAAATGTAAGGAAGTATATAGATTTTGTAGCAAAGCGAATCGAAGCAGAGCAAAACCAAGAATACTACAAAGCAAAGCCAATTGAAAAAAGCAAAAGCAAAAACAAAAAAGGATCAATAGAATACTAGCAAGATTAAGCATATCTCCTTCTATAAAAACGAATCTATCAAGCAAAATAATTGACGGCTAATCACTACAAAACAAATCGAAGAAGAGCAAAACCAAGAATACTATAAAGCAAAGCCAAATTCAGAAAACAAGGAGGATCAATAGAATACTAGCAGGATTAACCATATATCGTCAAGCAACATAATCGGCAACTGATCACTAAATCTCGTATCACTGTCAGTGATGAGTACAACTATAAATTCCTTTTTCAGTAGCTATAATATTGTGGTGCACTCTTAAAATTGGGTTCCTTCGCACCATTGTCATATAGTGACAACCAAAACAACATAAACAAATATAGTTCTAACTTTTGGAAAAACAATCTTTGTTGTTTGGAAAAAAAACAATTTTCAGGTGTTCGGAAAGATGCTAGAGTTCTTGTGAACATTATTGAAGCTGGAGATAGAGGATTTGTACACGGATAGAGCATAGGGGTATCGATTTCCCAAAAATATACTTATTGAACTTCCAAATTTAGATTGGGAGATAATATCTTAGAAAAAGATATGGAGGACTTAAACTCTCATGTAGAATTAGGCCTGAAGAAGAGAGCTCCCAGATTTAGATGGGGGAAAAAAGGAAAAAAAAAAACAGGAAGAGGACAAGAATATACAGACAAAGCCAACAAGAGAGGGAGAGGGGGGCGATACCAGTTCAAACCCTGACTATTACAATATACAGAACATGACTTTTTAGCATCTTAATTAAATAGAATTAATAAACTTGACTTGATTTTGTCTCAATTGTACTTAGCTCATAAATGATTCCCGAGTTTGAGCTTAAGCTTCAATAATAGATCAACCTATTCGCCACGGGGCCTAAAAGGTTTCTCCTTTGCGAGAACAAAAGAAATAAAAGAGACAATAATCATTTACGATCATCTTATGGGAAGAAGGCCGCGAGAGAGTGGGGAAGAGAGGAGAGATACAGAGACAGAGACAGAGACAGAGACACAGATAGAGACACAGAGGATGGAGATTGTATGGCAGACCCCGGCGAACCCACCGGAGCGTCAAGATTACATATTTCACAAGGGTATGATCGATTCAGGACCGACCCACTTCTTGATATTGTGAACAATTGAAGTTCTGATTGTTGCGGCGATTTTGTGCCAGGCAGACGTCTCGTCAGGCCCTACTACTTCGAATTCATCTCTCATGTCCGTCTTCCTCCTCCACTCCCCATCTCTCTCCCCACGCCTACTGTTCACAGTATTCTCAGCTGAACTTCTGATTACCCACAGGTCAAGAATCGATGGGCAGGCAAAACCATTGTTGATTTCTTCGCCCAAGAGTTCAAAGGCAGACATTACGAGTACTATGTACTTCCTTAGATCTCTCTCCGTTTGATTCTGCATTCAGTTATCCCATGCCACCGTTTCTTAGTCACGGTTCGGTTGTGTTTGTGTCTGTACCTGCCCACCATCTCATTAAGGTGAGCGCTGTTCAATGCGGGCGCATTCAAGTTGATGGAGAGACTGTACCTGTTTCTTACATTCTCAAACCTTCCCAGAAGATTAGCCACTTCTTACACAGGTTGCTTCCAATTCTATCGTCTTCTTTCTTCTGCATCAAGCGTTGAATCCTATCGACCTTCATCTTCTTCTGTCATGTTTTCCTCCTTCCTTTTGCTGCTTTTGGAGTTCATCTGGCTAGCTGTGTAATTTATGCGACAAAGGTTGTAGGCATGAACCTCCTGTAATGGCCTCTGATGTTACTGTGCTTGTCGAAGAGCCTGACGTTGTGACTGTCTGCAAGCCCGCCTCTGTCCCAGTAAGTCGCCTGCTATTCACTGATGTTTTGTCCCTGCTAAATGCTGATGAGTGAGGATACTAGTCTCTGTGCTCCTCTGTGCCTATGTCACCTTAAAATATTGCATTTTGCCCCTCCTTTGGCATGGATGTGGATGTGAAAGAGTGTCATGTTGTACTTTATAACTCATCATGAGGTTATAAGTACAATTTAGCTACTCTGCTAGCATTGCTATCCACTGCAACGAACTGCTATATTCTTTTGATGTGGATCGTGTCTGTTATAGGAGATCTGTTGCCTTCAATTTTTTGATCTCTTGCTTTACTCTTCAATCTTAAAGTCTTGGTATGCAATCTTGCCTCCAGGAGATGTATTCACTGGTATGGACTCATCTCCTTTTCTTTAACATTGCATTTGATGTGACTTCTTTCACTTATTTTTAGGTGCACCCATGTGGCCAGTATCGCAAGAATACAGTCATAGGCATACTTCAAGCCGAGCATGGATTGGCTCCTTTGTTTCGTATCCATGTAGAGCCCTTTGAAAGCATTTAGATAATCCTGCCACGACATTAATATTGATGGATTTTAATGTTTTTATATGATGAACTGCCTTTTACCTTTCTCTTAAATGACGTTCTGGTTATCCAACAATGTCATATCTGTTGCATTTTATCTAGAAACTTCGGCTACACATCTTTTCTTTGACATGATAGCGGTTCATAGATTGGATCGCCTTGTCTCAGGGCTCCTTATCTTGGCCCGAAATGCCACAAAAGCTGATCTTTTCAGGCAACAGGTGGGAGTCACTTTGCACTTTTGGCTACATTGAATTTGAGTGGTGACCCTTTATCTTTGTGGCATGTTAGTGTTGCATCTGTGGAAGTGTAGGAGAGTATTTCTTCATGTGTCGATTATATGTTATGGTCTTCATTATGTATCTAAAGCTTGTTTTACTAGAAAACAGATTCCTAAATTCTCATCGGAGAGAATTTCTTCATGTGTGCATAATGTGTATAGGCATCATTGTGTATCTAAAGCTTCTTTTACCAGAAAAATAGTTACCACAGGCTTGAGGTCCTTGGAATACAGTGTTCTGTGGTTTGTCTTTGAACTGACAAATTTTATATCTGTGAACAGTAACATTACATTGTCACTCCTTGATGCTTATAGCTTTTGCCACAATCTGAAATGCTTCTTGCCAAAACTATTTGCGACATTGGGATTCATTAGGGACTACAAAGATCATATTATAAATATACAAAATGGAGTGATTGTCTGGGAACTTAATTATTGCAGATTGAGGGTGGAACGGTGCAGAAACAGTATATTGCAAAGGTGGTTGGGATATTTCCAGAGAAAGAGGTATAATTTCTTAAGTTGGTAAGGAAGTGTGCAGAGCAAACAGGAAAAGCAGTGAGCTAGGCATATACAAGGGCCTTTTAGTTCCTTTTAAGATCTAGTCACACTAACATGTGGCAATCAGAGCAGGGTTGAATATTTCACATTAACAAGTATCCACTTCATATTGTTAATAGAATATGTCCAGTATGCGTGATTATTGTACTTCATTTGATTGTTTTCCATGCATGAAAGACATTCATCACTCTGAAAAATTCACCTACAACTTGGATTAATTAATTTCGAGAAACCTTAGTTTAGTCCCATTAGAAATTAGTCGGCTCACTATTCTTGGGTATTGTACATTACAGTTTGAGTTGCAAGTCCTGTAACATTTGATTATTTTTTTCCTCCAGCTGCTAGTTGATGTTAGCATATATTATAATCCTCGGGAAGGAAGAAGCACAGTCGAGGTGAGTTTTAGTTAATTGTCAGTGTCTATCCTGAAAGAACTAAACATTGTTGTAGATTAGTACCTCATTGCTTCATTAAATAGGAGAAGTCAGTCCCAATGTTGAATTTGGTTGGGCAGGCGGGGGACTCTTTTCACGATACACCTTCAAAAGGAAAGTCAGCTTCTACAAAATTTACAAGGATTAGCAGCAATGGGACTCACAGTATTGTCTTGTGTGAACCAGTTACCGGACGGACTCATCAAGTAAGAATGTCTAGAAACTATGTGAAAGGAGATAATGTTTAGCTTATGGAAAGAATGGATGCATGTTTTGCTATTCATAGTTTTCGCATCATATGGTAGCTATTTGCTCAGTCTGTTCTTTTTGGGCAGCTTTGGCTTATAATGAGCTTCTCCTCGTTTCTAACATGTACAACATCTTGTTTGTTTGTTTGTTTAAGTGGAGAACTGGGAACAATCAGACTAAGCATGTATTTCCCTCTTTCTGGTCTCTAACTATGATAGTCTTTTTTTAGCTATGTCCATATTATTAAGGGTTTGTGCCACCCATCTTTTCATTATTTCAGCTGAATGGTTATAGGTCTTCATTGGAATGATAGATATAAGAGGCCTTTAGGACTTTTTTCTTTCCTTATCATTTAATTTTAACTGTTCTTCATTATTTAATGCTCTCCCTCCCCACTCTGTTCACTTTGCTGTGGTGTAGATACGAGTACACTTGCAGTATACAGGACATCCAATTGCCAACGACATCCTTTACTTGTCTGAATATGTTGATAATCGCTCAGACGTAGGCATGAGTGCCGATAGAGCTGCTGGGAAGTCATTAACTCCAGAAATGAACAATACATATTTTGATGATTGTGAAGAGACTTGCTGCAAAAATTTCAGCATTGATCCCATGTGCACACATTGTCCAAATTTGGCTCCAACAGGGTAATGACAATTCGCTTCTCTTTTCGGGTCTAATTGCCATTTTTTTTCTCTGAACTTGTTGTGATTTTTCCTCAAATTGAATTTGTTTGAATTGGGCTCTTAAATCTTTTGAGTTTATTGATCTGGAAGACTGGCAGGTTTTCTTTAGTTGAATTGGACCCATATTGGTAGAGATCATCCCCTGCAGGAGGCATTCTACAGTTCGTTAACAAAAATTTGAAATGAAAGAAAAAACAAGGAGAAACAGAGAAACATTTGTAATTCAATCTGCTAGCTCCCCTGGTGTCAGCATAAGTTAAAACATAAACTCAGAGAAAAATGACGAGTTTGGGGGCCAAATGATGGTGCCTATTCTTTAGATGGTACAAGGTAAGATTGTTATAGATGGCTCAGCATGAGCTCGAGAAGGCAACTTTTATTTCAACAGGGACATTCTCTCCTTGATATTCTCTGTTTTGGTGCTTGTCTTACTCTAGACACTGAACTGCTATTGACCGTACATCCCTGCATAATGTGCCATGTGATAAAAATGGAAAGAGACATTGGAATAGGGGTCTTATGAAGGCGCCTTTTAAATATTTTCCCCCTTAATCTTTGCATTAAATGCCTTCAGGATTTGGTCTTTCTCTTTTGTATACCTTATTATCGTAAATGATCTATCTGATTATATAGGGAATTTGCTTGTGTACCAATGATTTACATCACATGTCTAGTCCTTCCCATATTTTGACACTTTTTTGTTGTTTCTCTCCCATGATCAATTCTTGAATGTCAGATATGAGGAGCATGAAGTGGGGTTATGGTTACATTGTTTAAAATACTCTGGACCTGGATGGAAATATGAGTGCCCATATCCAGGTTGGGCATTTTTGAGCTAAAGGAGAAGCCTGTGAGATGGAGCTTCTTTCAATCATTTCTTTTTTAGGGGTGATGAAGTGCTAATCCCACCATGGAAAAAGGGCGGTCCTCCATTCGATTGATTCCAGTGCATATTATGCATTTGCGATTGTCAAATGGGGAAACATGTGTTGACACTTTAATTAATGTGATTTAACCTTGATGTAGTTTAATGAAGGTCTCTTTGGTTGCAATGTGTTCCACCTTCATGAAGATATGTGAAAGGTGGAATTGTGGTCTGGGGGGCTTATCTCCAGATGCTTGCTGCTTTTCATTTATTTCTAAGCTGCACTTAGTCGTATCATTGCCAAGGCCGGGCTTTCTTGTTGCTGACTGCAAGTTCGTGTTAACAAACATACGGTGCATTTAGCCAGACTAGTCCTGTTTAGACTAGACAGGGCATTGGAGATCATTTATTACGATTTTTACAAGATGTGATGCTTCCCCCCCCCCCCCCCCCCCCCCCCCTCCCCCTTTGAAACAGCTGCAACTGTGGGCTCGAATCTGTGATCTAGATGTATGTGATACACCTCTTTCGTGGTTTGTCTATTCAGCCGAGCTACTACTGTCTCAAAACTGCGATCCTCACATATCTGTGGCTTCAAACTGACAATTCTTTTAGATGCCCTTTGGATGTTTTGTCTTACTATATGGGTCTACTTCATGTCTTTTTTCTTGCTAGCGTCGGATATGGAGAATTATCTTGGCCCACTTAATTCACAAACTAAGATCGCATATTTTTTATTGCTTCAGCCATCTCCAACATAGACCGAAAAAGTTGCAGAATATGTTTCTGAGAATGATCTTGGTGAATCTGAGCACTAAGTGCTTACGAAGTATGAAGAAAGATTTCGTCACCTGCCCATCTTGGCAGTTGATTTTGGTGAAGTGGCAGGATTCGGCCAATATTGAGGTACAATCAAAACTCATATAGGAGGAACACACCAAAAGTTGTCTTGGAATGGACTGATGGGGTTTCTAGTGTTGCTCCAGAGGAAAAGAACATCTTCTACCCCTCCTAAATGTTAAACATCGGGCGCACTGTGTGGTATTAATGTAATTTATTCGCTTGATATCAACTACTGTAGGTGATACATGCAGCCCTGGATTCTTTTGGTGGGCGAGAGAGGAGATAATTGACTAAACAATACAAATATACTGGTATCATAAAGTTAGGAATGGTACTTGACCAAGGACATTGCAGTGGTGAAGCTTTTGTCGATAAGCAGCAATTCATGCCTTGATCGCTATGGAAGGGATCTCGGCGATTTGGTCATCTTCACCAACACTTTCTTTGAGGACGTCCTTCAACTGAGCAGCTAACACTGGGTTAAGTTCATGACACACCGCTGCACTCAGCTTCATGACGTCGATGATCTCTTCCCTTAATTCCTGAAGCTGCAAGCTAGGCTCCACTAACACTTTCTTTGCGTTCTTCCTGTATATTGCATAAAGCATCATCTGAACCACACCCAATAGAAATCCCAACACGTTTGGCACCTGTGTCGTGTATAGATACATTAAGCAGATACAAAGCAAGGCTTGTTGGAATAAAATAAGTATGTTGGGGTTTACAGGTTTCCACTTACAGCAATGAAGTAGTCTTTGTGGAGAAAGCCATAGAAGAACCACACGATTGCACCAATCGTGAGGAAGAATGATAGAGTTATTGGCATGAACTCCACGCTCTTGGTTTCTATGACTTTTCTCTGTCATCCATATGTTTTCATTCTATTTCAGTAACCAACTTAGGGAATGGAATCGATAATAGTACCAAGCGCAAAACATAAAGACAAACAGAGAAAAAACGATCGTCTGCTAAACTATAACAAAATCATTGCATCTGGATTCAAGCTGATAAAGTGAGTCCATCACCATTTGCCAGCACTAAAAAGCTGGGATATATCTACGCTGCTATGGCTCCACTAACGATTTCTACCTAGTGGTGGAATTAGCATATGATTATGTATGTCAACGCGTGAACTGTCTATAAAATGTACATGCTTACAAATTTCATCAGATTTAACTAATTTCTTACCCACCAGGATGCAAAGAGGAGCGACAAATACACCTAGAGAGAATGCCATGCAAATCCATCCAATAATCCGTACACGATTTGCTCCTTTTGATAGGAAGAAAGTGGTGGAGAGTACCGCACCATACCCCAATATGTTCATGCTCAGGAAAAGCTTAAGGGTCATCATCTGCAGAATTACGGTTTACTCTGTTAAGCATAAGAGAATACCAACTCGTTCCTTCGTCTAATTAACGATAAGGCAAAAGCAAACCCTAGCATTCTTTGAGGCATAGATGAGGTAGGCAGCCACATAAGCAGTCTCAATGACGCAGCCGATTCCATTGATGGTAATGAGGAGAGTATCCTTCTTAACCAGTCCATAGTACAACAGAAGCATTGCACTCAAAAGTGACACCACATATGGAATTGACTGAAACCCTTGCGTCGATTTTCTCTTGTAAATTCCATAGAAAGTGGGCCTGCCACACATACCATCGAACCAAGTAGCTTGGTGTGATATGATATTGTTTTCTATCTCAGATTTGATATTGTAAGTGAACAAAGGCAGATGATATTACTTACAGAGGAGCAAGAAAGGTTATGAAGGACACGATGTTGCCTGCAAAACAATTGAAAGAAGATAAAAGTCATCTTCTTTCTGGGTAAGCTGTTGGGCTTGTGCTCTAAGCTTTTGTTTGGTTAACCAAAGCAAATGCAAACACTGCCAAGTATTTATAGAACGTCATTGGCAAGTTGCCGTAACCAGCTAGTATGGAACCCCTCATTTCCTTGAGGTATTAGTATTCTACTCGCCAGCTTGAGACTGATAGTCCCTTTCCAACTCGTGTATGAAAGAGGTGAAGGAAGAAAACTGTAGTTTATCAACTAGCTTGATAAGATTTGGGAACACTTGAAAGATTAAGGAGCGCATGCAACAGTATCGAGAAGTGTACATTTCAAAAGTAGCTTGTGAAAAGACTGAGAATGGAGATGATAGGAGGACGATGAGAGCGAGTACGCACCCAGAAGGCCGAAAGCAAAAGCCGCCGTGGGGACGTGGTGCATGGCCATCTCTCTGAAGGACACACGTACGAAATGCTTGCCTTTTGGATTATGCCTAATGATTTACGTACTTCACACACACTTCCCTGATCACACTTCCCACTTTCTCTAGATGCTCTCTATCTCATAATGGGTGTAATTTCGATTGAGGCTCCTTGAGAATGGAGATATGAAGCGAAGGGAGAAGGTTATTTATAGCTGAGAGCGCAGGTGCCCAATTCAGTCAAATTTTGCATGGGGAACAGTCGTGTAGTACGGTACAAGGTTGAGAAAAAATCAATAAGATGATCCCTTTCCAGTTGTTCACACTCGCACACTGATCCAACTTTCTTTTTGCCTATGTTGACACGATCCAAGCAGCTTTCTCCCCCTACTTCTGCATTTGGCCTCATTTAACCAAATTTAGATTGCCCTCCCGGAAGAGCTGAGCACCCTCTCTCACTCCCCCTCTTCAGTACCAAGTCCAAGTACATAGCGCAAATCCTCCCACTCGGGTCCCACCAAATCTCCTTTCTGATGTGTCGTCCACCAAGTGGTCTTTGAGGCTTACAACTCATGTTTTGGTCGCCCGGATGACTTCCCAATTCCCTTCTCCTTCCATTCCTTTGCATTGCCACTTTCTTTCTCCCTCATCTTGCTATTACTGTCCTAACCACCCCAAATTCTCTCTCTCACCAAATATCTCGAGCCAGTCCTTGCGTTTTTCTGCTATAAGCCAAATCTCAAACATTACTCGAAGCACAGGTGTAACCACGTCTTGTAACAAACTTACAAACGAATCCTAGACTTATAGAGGTTACAACTACATATATTCGGAGCTAGCTAATGAATTTAATCGAATGCCAAAGACGTGGTAAGATTGTATTTAAATAAGAGAGGTCCACTAAAGTGTTGACGTTCCTCTTGGCACCCCTACTTGAGTTCCACCTTGATTGGAAGAAGAGGTATCTTGCCAGGTATTCCTTAATCTTTGAACTAAACTAGAAACCCTAGCGCAAACGGAAAAGAATACGCATTGCTTTTTGAATTAATTATGTAATTCAAGTGAAATTCTAGCTATTTTTCTACTAGCAATGCCAGGAACTCTAGAAACCTTGTTATCTGTAACGATGTCTACTCATTGATTGGGAAACATCATACTGAAAACTTAACCAAGGGAGCTCTATATTTGTTAAAATGAGTAGCTCCTCAAATCACTTACAAAAAAAAAAATTGCCATATTTAGCATTTCTCTTTGCCTGTTCATGAAAAGTATTGCTGGGACCGAGTGTGGTATTCTATTTAAGTGTCCAAGTATATAACTTTAAAGCCTTATATGTGGAGAAACACAAAAAAAAAATTATGAAACGTAATTAGATATAGCACGCATAGTTCAAAACCGAGTTCTAAACAATTCATTCCAATTTATGGCTCTGCATAGGTAGGACCTTATCAACAATTGCTAATGTACATGTCGAAGGGGACTGAAAATTAAATCGAAAGCCTATTTGTTTATAAATGATCATTGGTGATAGGAGCTAGGTATCCCTAGATGTTAGGCCCATTAATTGGGCGGGCTGGGTTTAGTTTGAGTTAATTCAAAAATGATCTTGCTTAAACCACTTTAACTTATATTGACCCAACTCGACTTCAATTTGATCTTAACAATTTTTCTCCTCAAATTGTTGCCTCTAAACAATGAGTGACTCCATGAACCAACTCCTCAAGCCGGTAAGGGAGCTTGGGTACTCGAGTAAAATTAATATTGAGAAATATTGGAAAAAAATAAATTTAAAAGCAAATTTTGAAAATCTTAACAATAGAAATTTATAAAAAGAAAAAAAGGCATCAAGGCCATCCTTATTTGTTTTCGATGGGGGAGAAGAACATAAAGAATACCAAAATTTATGTACGATGTTTACTTTAATGTTAAAACTTCTAGTCGAATAACTTAAATGCTAATTCTAATTTGTTTAGTTGGAAATTTGACATAATATTTTTTATTAATATTTTGAACCAATGTGACTTGTCCGATCTAGTTAGCATTTAAGATATTAAAGAAATTCAAAAAACATAAACTTAGTTAGGTTGAAAAACAAAAAATAAAAAAAGAGAGAAAAGAGAGCAAGCGATGATGGCTTGTAGTCCTCGTTGCCATCGCCCCACCATTACTAGAATGGCCATCGAGGGTGGGGATGGCTGTTGGGGGTCATCGCCATCCCCACCCTCATTGGTCCTTCCCGTTGATGGTGCGAGCAGTCACAACGGCAAATTAAAAGGCCATGTGGACTAATTTTTTTGAAAAAAAAAATTATACCATATGATAATATAATTTTAATTATAAATGCTACGTAAGTAAAATGATTAGAATTTCTCATCATTGTTGCACTCAAGTAATCGTATTTTCTCCGATTTAGCATTAAAGTGATTTGGCCGAAAATTTGACACTAAAACGAGTGCCGAATAAAATTTTTGACACTTCTAATGTCTTTCTTAAAATCGTGTGATGGCTTTCTTCTTTTCTTGGATGACAACAAACGGACCCCCATTTCACTCTTTTTACCGAACTGGGTTAGCAAAAAATATTTAGGCCTACGACCCCATATTTGCCATTCCTGCTAGATGGAGGCAGATATCCTCGTATCAACATCTCATTTTCCTCTAGATTCTTGACAATTATATTCCTCAATTACATATGCTATTTCCGATCATTTCTATTCAAATTCCAATTTGGACGTGAAAGAGGATGTGACAGCAGCAACAATCGTTCTGTTCATGGGGATTTTTTCGACTTTATATATACACATGCCCCTATCTAACAATGGCTTTTAAGTTAGTTCCTTCAAGATGCTAAGAGATCCGAAATCTCATGTTTGAATTATATGCTCGATGCCTTTTATCATCCTATTGTAACGGTCCAAGCGGGGCGGTGCATGAGGAGGAGAAATGGCGGTGCGTCTGCACCTCGATCCCCGGACACGCGTAGGGAGGGGCAGGTCTCTTATCCCACACTATGTAGCATCGATACGGACAGGCGACATGTGACACAACATTCCGACACGTCATTTATAAAAAAAGTAGATAATTTCGACATATTCTGACACGATATTTTATATATATATATACATAAATAACTAAATAATAATAATAAGAGTTTAGAATTAATCTATACTAAAAAAATTAATCTTACATTTGTTAATATCATTCATTGTTTTAATTTGACAAATTCAACTATCTTTCATTGTAACAATTCATAAAACTCAAAGGAAAAAACAAGTAATCCACATTTGACTATTAAATTTATAATATAACAATAAGAAAAAAAATCAACATTCCATCATCAAATATAACAAATCATTCATCCTCATTATCCGCTTCTTCTGGAAAAAAAAAATAGGCTTCATCTCCGACTCATCAAGTGAAAGATTTGCAACTTCAAGCACCCCAACATCTTCAAACGAGTCAAATGCATCTCTGCCAATATCCCACATTTTGGTCTCTCCTTCTACGTAATATGGGCTTTACGAAGGTTGCTATGAATAAAAACCAAATCTTTTGCACGTTTTGGGTCATCTTATTTCTTTTTAACGAGTGCACAAATGAGTAAGTACTCCAATTTCTCTTAGCACATGATGAAGAAGAATGTTGTGCGAACTGCAAGAAGCTTTAAGGCTAGGGGTGATCGGTTTCCGGGCGATTCCCGGCACCGGACTGGTGAAACCGGTTCCCTATTATTTGGAATCGGGAACCAGACCATACCATATTGGGAGGTCCGGTCCGGTTCCCGCCGGGTCCGATTCAGTTTCCGGGTAGGTAATTATTAATTACCGGTGATGTGTTAGCTCTATTTTTATTTTTTAACTATTCTCGCTCAGTCCGGTCTGGTTCCGGTTTTGTTTTCTAGAGAGTGGAGTGGAAGGGAAGGTGAAGAAAAAAAAAGAGGCAGAATCGTGGAGGGTTAGGTTTTAGGTGAGCCGATCAACCAAAAACTAAAGATATGATATATAATTTTTTATATTTTAATAAATACAAAAATTTGGTCCGGTCCAAGTGGGCGGTTTCACCCCTGGAACCGGGAACTGGACTGGAAATTCCCGGTTCCATTTATGTGGAATTGGGAACTGGACCATTACCACCGACCGGTCCGGGCGGTTCCCGGCTGTGCGCTATTTTATGCTCACCCCTATTTAAGGCTATGCTTTGAAGCATGCACATGCACCATGATTAACCTACCAAGCCTTAGGATCCATAGAATATCGATTTTGAATGGAATCAAAATCTTTAAAATTTTTATTTATACTCGCACAGTCTACATACTCCAAATTCCCCTTGTTGCGATCTTCCGAGTTAGGAAAGTATTTCTTAAAGCATTTCTGTCTTTCTTGGTTGATCTCCTTATTCTTATATGGAGAAATTCAAGTAGAATCTTCATCAAGCCATTGATCACTATAGTACCTTTATTTAATAAAATAAAATAATATTATATTATCATGTTAAAGAAAGAATAACTACTAAAGCGTCGGAGTGTCGGACACGACATCGTACACTACACGAAAAGTCCCGAAGAGTGTCAGTACTTCTTAGATCCCACATCGCCTAGGAATGGTCTGGGTTGCTTTATAAGACAATGAGTCATCTAACTGTACATACATGTTTTGTTTTGGATAGTTTGGGCTGCCCTAAAAAGAACAAAATCGTGAGGACTTAGACAATATGTGTACGGTGGAGATCTAAGGTATTACAAATTTACAAGGGCCTTCTCTCGCGAGTGTTGAATACAAAGTCACATAAGAAACTCTTAACTCGCTAGGGCAAAAATAAAGTCTCTAGCGCGAGGCAGGTTCCACAATCTCTTCCACCCATTTGTTAAGCGATTTGTCCACATCATCAATCTCTTTACTACTTAAGATTTTAGAACATTTGGAAGTAGACATCACTAGTCATGTACGACCGAGCAAATCTCATGCGGCCCAGGCAATTTTGCCCTCTGCCGACTAATCAACGTCAAGTAAAATCGATCCCCAAGCTTGATAGCCCAGTTGTTAAAGGGGTGATCCATAAGGCCACAAGTTCAAATTACGTAGGGGCGGAGCGAACCTTTTATCAACTTGTGTATTGGGCGATCTTTCCCTCGTATGTAGAGGTTTTCTGGCTTTCGTTAACCCAAGGGTTACGTTAAGAGGCTCGTCAACATCATGACAATGATCATATGGGGTAATTATGCCGTCACCCTCCCCACCCTTCCAATTATGAAAAAGATTTAAGTACTCATGCATGGACAATTAATTGGGATGGCCATTGTCCTGACCGATTAGTTTCACGAACACACCCTCAAGTCCAAACCCAGCTCAACTCAAGCTTGAATGTCTCATCTGATCTTCAATTATCAAATCAAGTTGATTTAAGGTCTTACATATCAAGCGCTATGCATCTGATTGCACTTAAGCTCAAGAATATCCTGAAACCTCCACTACCATGAAGTAGAGTAAAATGTTTTAGAAATATCATAGAACTGACTCATATCGAGCTCAGTAAGACCAGCATGAATCTATGGCAGCTCAGAAAATCTTCAAAGCAAATAACGAACTACTCCTCCAATCATTTGAAACAGGTATCACCTCATTCCACGAGTGATGTGTTTCCCCTTGCTAAAAGGCTAGTCCATTTCATTTAGGAGCTTTCAAAGATGGCCACTCTATTAGGTATGCCTGGTAAGATCTTGGACTATAAACACCAACCGCCAGGGGAGATGTTCATTTACATTATCTGATGATGGCTGGGAGGTCTCATTATAAGCGGACACGAGATAATTTGCCACATGCCTGTAATTATTCTCAAGGTGACTTCACATTACTAAACATCAGGAAAGAAGCACACAGGCGCATTTCAAAGGAGGGGACTGCAAATGAGGTGGTGACAAAAAAACAGAAGCTGCTAAAATACAAGAGAATGGCTCCTCAGAACTTCGGAAAAAAAAGCATTGCTAAGTCCCAAAAATGCTGATACTCTCAATCATAAATTGCTAAAACAACAAAGTTGCTTTGACATGTGGATTATACTGCAATTTCTTTTCCACGTCCGCGATTCTACTGCATTGACTGAAAGCGTTTCATGATAATTATGCTCATATCCATGTAGCGCTGGGCACAATTAGCGAGGCAAGTTGATTCGCTAGAACTGAACTTACTTCCAGGTGTCCCCGTGATACATTTGTCCCAGCATGCACTAGTAAGCTTAGCCACCATCTCATTGACCATAGCCCTTTCTTTTTCTTGCTGCACATGACCAAATTTTTTTTTTAAAGCAAGATCTATAAATCATAAACAGGTCATGTTAACTGTCATGGGACTGGTTAGGCAAACTTAATTATAACAATTCAGCATTTCGAAGCATTTGTTAAATCTGATGTAAGAAGAGTCAATGCATTGTCTACATAATTTTACATGGTAACAGAATGATTAGACCAAAAATATTGCCTAGAGAACATGACATTTTCAATCTGAAGGAACCTGATTTGATTACAATAATTTATACGCAAAAACATAATAAAGTGTAAAGCATATAATTACATAACATGCACAGATGAGGAACATCATGGTACAAGATGTTTCCCCAAAAGGAGGAAACGTAGAGAAATGACCAGAAATGGCAGCTCACTAGATAGGACAAACAGAGAGAATGCCAGAGAAAATTCTTCAGCAGGTCATTATTCGATCAGGCGGATATAAATAAAGGTTAAAACTTCTCTAACAAGGAAGATGGTACAATAAATGCTTACCAACGTACAAAACCAAACCAAAGGTTCTCTAACAAGGAAGATGGTACAATAAATGCTTACCAACGTACTAAACCAAACCAAAGGTTACAGACACAACCATCCTTCTGCTGTTTAGGGAGACCCTTCGGTTAGAATCTCTTTACTAAACAAAGACTGACCTGTACATCGTAAATTCGAGCGTACCGGAGAGAACATACAAAGTGATCGAGCATAAGAGATATAGACCAAAGAGACTGCATTCACATTACAATTCCAGCAACCGTTCTTTTACTGTAGTGAACTTTGTCCTAAGACACCTCACATTCCAAGAATTGAGCTCAGACAAGGGATGAGAAGCAACTAGAATTACGGCACAAACACTCAATGCTTGCAAGTGTAAGGCCGGAAACAAAATAAACAAAAAGCACACGACTTTCCAGATTATATTCATAGAAGAATTAATGCACCGAAAAAGGTTCCTGATTGCTTCAATACTATCGAATAAATAGGTAGCGATTCTGCTGAAGCATCGACTTATACAGCGCCGAGGAACAGAAGGGGAGAGACCCAGATAGAGCGAGAGAAAGGAAAAAGGCTTACGGAGATAAGTCGTTGCAATTCAGCAGAATTAAGGCCTGAAGCGTCCATGGAGTCTTGTTGTTTACCGGAATGAAAGGGGGTGAAATCGGTGAATGGAATGCCTCCGTCCAACCAAAACCCTAGAAGAGGCACAGGGACGAGTTGGAGGAGGAAAGGGCTTGAGAGAGAGAGAGAGAGAGAGAGAGAGAGAGTTGGGGGGAGGAGGTGGCATCGAACTCTGGGAAGCCCAGTCATTAGTAATGGGCCAAAAGCCCAAGCCTAGAATTTCATCAATTTGGGCCCACGTCTTTCGAATTAGTTAGGCTGAACCGGCATAGTTTTTTTTAGTTTTCAAGCCATATTGATACAGGACTCGTATCGTCTAATTACCCTCACATTCTCCCCAACATTATTCGACTTTGTGGATGGAATTGCATCCAACACTCACAACTGAAAAACATAAGTTCAGGGTGTTGGGATGAGTAGGAATAATGTAGGATGTCGTCAAAGACAACCTGGGATTGGAAGTCGGTGGCAATTTTTGGTTGCTACATGGACCCCAAATATAGACTGGTTCTGTTGGAGACCTGCGTCTATCTAAATGTGACGTCGTCGTTACTATGAAGTGGGCGTCGAGATGATGGGATGGTTTACACTGCTAAATTTGAACCAACCTAGAAGACAAACAAAAGGGGTACGGTTTCTCCTCTGCCGGGTGTTGTCTAATGTTCGTTCCGCTTCCCCTTTACAAATCTCCCAGATCTCCTATAATTCCTCATTTCTCCACCTGCCACTGCTCTTTTCAAGAAGAAAAGAACTGAAATGGGATGTGGGAGTTCGAAAGTCGGGATCGATAATGGGGATCGTTTGGTGTCTTTGGGGATCCTTCCTCTGCTTCAACATCGGATACACAATAACATTAGGATCAGGAAGCGGCCGAGCGAACGCTCCTCCACCCTCTCCACGATGCAGCTCCTCCCCAAGGGTAGCTTAGAATCCACAGAGGGAACTTCTTCCCCCAATTCTTCAAGCGCCAACACTCATGATCATCGTCATGTGGTAGAAGATAAGATGGTAGCTGAAGCCAATTATCACGACAATTCTGCAAACGCAAACGGCGTCAAAAATTCGAGTACGACATTAACGAGGAGAGAAGAAGAAGACAACATGACAGAAGACAAGACGGTGGTGGAGGCAGTGACTGCAGCCATAGAGGAGGCCATCATGGTTGATGCGGAGGTGGAGCTGGAGGAGGATGATTACATCATTGAGGTACTTGAAGAAGGAAGAGGAAGTCTCATCGGCTATGCAGAGCTCGATGCCTATCCCAGCTCTCCAAGTTTTCGAATTTACTGTATCTCATCGATATTGGAAGATGACATTGAACAATGTGAGTTCGCCGGATGTAACGTACATCTTATATGCTATGCATTGCAAAACAAGGGACAATTAAGCACATCCGTTTCTTCAGTTAAATGCATGGTTCTTGGGTTTTGAACAGTACAAATCATTATTCTCATTGAACCTCGCTGATATCAAATTGTTCTCATACCTATTGATTGGTTTTGCATGCATGCAGCAAAGGATGAAGAAACGGATGAGGACACAGCATGTCAGGCAGCCGACGGCAATGCTAAGGAGACTTCAATCGACGGTATTAGCAAGGAGGTAAATTATATGGGAAACACATACCAGCTTCGTCTCCCAAACTAAACTTTATATACATGATGAGTAAGAGGATTAATGTGTGGCAAAACGATGATTGTATGACTCTTGGTATTGTGGACACGATCAGGGCAGCGGCACGGCCAGCAAGGGCAAGAGGAGGAACAAGATGAAGAAGGTGGTGACAATAATAGGCAGGAAAAAGGGGTCATCAGGGACAGGGAGGCGACAGAGGAAAGTGATTGGGAAGAAAGTGGGGTCGGGAGTGATGAGTGTGAAGGAGTTCTTGTCCTTGCGCGTTAAATCCTGTTACATCCCGACATGCTCCACAACACGAACTGACCATAGCACTCGTCTCCTTCCGAATAATCCCAACACGATAACCCCACATCCTTCGTGATCTTCTTATTCTTCTTCTCCGTTTTGTCAGCCCCACATTATTGTTTCCAAAGGGAGGGAAACGCGTTGCACCTCCTGTGGAACCGCTCACTCACGCTGCCGTTTGCTGTTCAATACTGACCACCTAGATGCATGATCTGCCTGCGTATATATATATATATGTACCAGGTAAAGCCACCCAACACCAGAAAAAGAAATAAGACTACAGCCGGCAGTCAAGACTCGTCCCAAGCCCTAGTGTCATCTCTGGGGACAGCAGAATTCCCGCTGGCGAACGGCCTTTTCACCGGCATCTCTGTACAGTCCTGCTTTTGCTACATGCCAAGCATTTATTAAGGAAAAGAAACGCCACAGCATGATTTTGTGATGTTTAGGAGGATATGGTTTACTGGGAGTCAGGAGGTAGACTTAATTTTCATTTCTGGATAGAAATATCACACTGATCAAACTATGACATATTAGCATTGTATATTACAATTTGTAATGTATTACTGCCGTTGGTTTCGAGTCTTTCATCTTTTTTATCTTCCTCTGAATTCATGGTATTAAAATTACATATCAAATTTGTTCCCCTATTTCTGCTTTCCCATTTTCTTTTCGTTTCCTTTGTATTTCTTTTTCACCATTTTTCTTCTCTCTTTTTCCCTGCTCCTGTCCTCTTCCCTGTGGCGATGGCAAAGCCCCCCATGCACCTACTCGTCACCGCCAGAGTCCCCCGTCGACATGCCTTCAACCCCCACCAACGCCAACAACCTCATCTTCCCACCCTCGTTGTAGTGCCCCTCTGCTGCATCTGTGCGCGTGTGGAGCTCCTGACATATTTGGAAGTTGCCAGCTCAAATCTGCCCACCTTGCGTAGCCATGGGTCGAGAGAGGGAAGAAGGTGAGGGCATGCGAAAGGGCGATGGATGTGGGATAGTCTCCTCTAATCTAAATTCTCAATTGGATTGCTGATTTTTTACTTATTGGATGAGTTCCCTAGACGAAGAGAATCTTGATTTTTAAGTAAGAAAGGGCATTCAGAATACTCGAATTGTTTAATACGGATTTATTTTTTTAGAAAGGACAAAGACGAAATCATGGATTCCCGGGAAAATCCCATATTTTGAGTTAATGAATAGGGTAGTTTCAGGAGTAAGTAAATGTCAAGGAGTAACCGGCTGCATACAGAAAATGCCAAACTTCAATTTGGAGCTATGTAAATCATGTGAGATGCCCATGCTGAAGCCGTTCTCCTCAAAGAGTCGCTAAGCTCAACCGAAGGTGAAGTAAAGAGCAGTGCACTCACATTCGGCCAATAGCACAGGCATGGAAGTTAGCCTGTCATTAATAGATTTCATTTTCCCATGCTAGTCTGTTACTTCACAGATTCAACCCAAATCAAAAGTTAATCAGATATGAAATCGTGTGATTATGATACAATTTCTGTTGGACTCCGAATCAGAGAGCTGATATGAACCTTTGAGTTTAATAGCATCACATGTGCACCTAAATAGCGAGGAACGACACTTTTAAGCAAACTTCTACTCCAATTTAAAAATAAACAAGCTGCTTCAATAATTACACAATCGCCATGAAATAGGCATAACTGAAGCTTATACACGAGACCTTAAGCACGAGATTCTTTTTCACTTAATTACATGAGAACCCCAAGTTTCCCCTGTTTGGTTTCAGCAAGCTTCCCTTATCCCAGCCCTTTCAACTCATGAGGCCTCCTCAACCTTTTCATCCTATAAATGAGCCCGCTAGGATTTCCCCGGCTTTACCATCCAAGCATCCATTACCAGCATGGCGATCCCAGAGATCAAAGTCAACGAGCAGAATTTAACAGGGAAGTCAACAAGTGTGAGCTACGGAGCCCAGATTTGCTCAAGGATTTTGTCAATCGCGACTACATTGGCTGCAACTTCGCTGATGGTCACATGCCGGCAGTCTATCACAGTATTTGGGACCAGGATTGATGCCCGATTTAGCTATTCTTCAGCTTTCAAGTAACCACTTAATTAATCGTGCTAGCTAGTAGCAATTAGTGTAAGGCAATGCCTTCTCTTAAAGTTGTAAACTTTTGCTGCTAACAACGACAGGTCTTTCCACAGGTTCTTTGCATTTGCAAATGCAATTGCTTGTGCTTTCTCCATGACGTCTTTATTCCTTCTCATCATCTTCAGTCATCCTAGAGGCCTGCAGAAACCCTCCAACTTCTTCTTCTTCTTCTTGTTCCTCCACGACTTGGTATGCTCGGTTTGGATCCACATTCATCAAGCTCTGTCAACAAACTCTAGTTTCTTACGTTTTTTGCGGACAGGAGAAGAATTTTTATATTTGCTGAAAAATTTTCAATGACAGTGGATGATGTCTCTAGTACTGGCGGGATGTGCGGCTGCAACAGCAGTCGGTTATGTTGGGAAGTATGGGAATAACCACACTGGTTGGATGCCGATATGCGATCACCTGGGAAAGTTCTGCAGCAAAGCAACAACTTCCATGTCATTCACTTATGTATCGCTGCTGCTACTGATGTTGCTTGCCATCCTCATCGCATGGAACATCCAGCAACATTCAAGCACAGCCCTTGCTAGTTAACATTCAGTTGTTAGTCTTTGTTGTGCAAATTCAAATGCACTGCTTACGGATGATAATAGCTCATGTCATCCGTTCCCTTCAACGGATTGGCAAGTCTAATATAGGCCTACCTTTTTTAAAGCCCTTTCTTTCTTTGGTGTTAACCAACATAACATGGATCACTACTTTTTCCTCCATTTCCTCGTGTTGCTGTTACTTATGAGTATTCGCATGCTGTAGTAGTGATATCGGTAAAGATATAACCTTATCACAGAAGCCGGATTCATAAGTGGCATGTCACCCCGGTGTAATTCAGAAGGTTAAATTCGAGACAAAAGACGGGATGATGACTATTACTGGAGGCGGGTCAATTAACAGCAGCAGTTCAGTCCAGTTGCAACTTAAAAGATAGAACCACCCTGCAATTCTCTATATCCTGGCCAGATCACCCAAGCCAAGCTCCCTATGCAACCCTAACTACCACAGACAAGTCTGTCCTGATCATAAGATCCGAAAAGACCCTTCTCAAGCTCTCCACTTTTACATGTTCAACCGTTTATGCAATAATGAGGGACACTATACTTTTATTTATATCAGATCAATACAGAAACCAACAGCCGTCAAAGAAAGCTTTCACATCTTACAATGAATTTTCTTTCGGTATTGTACAGTTTTCACAGCTCTTGATACTACAAAATTCGAATATCTTGCAGATACACAAGAATGGCACTTTATGTGGCGAAGCAATATAAACAAAAGAAAGCTTGACTCGAAAGGACTATAAATCAACAACAAATGAAAAAACTAATTGACAAGTGGATCATGATAACTCGTTACATTACTCATGAGAGATCTCTGAGTCTGCTCCCTCGTTGTGGTTGCCTGCTGAGAGAGGAGAGGGATTGTCGATTTCTTTGCGAGACGCTTCCCAAAGTTGCTGCTCTATGCCCAGTTTTCTAAGCTCCAACAGTCCCCGTTCAACTGTCTCGTAACAAGAAGGAAAAAAATTAACTTGCACGTTGCTGGCGATCACAACAACACCAGACTCGAAATTTATTTTTCTGAACTCTACAAATGAGTATATTTCCTAAGAAAGCCACTCATACTCTATCCTCCTTATCTGCAGATTCAAAAAGTTCTTTTCTTCTTGCATTCAGAATTGAATTAAACATGTAGACCATACTAAGATATACTTCCCCTACATGCTAAGAGAGCTGACACATAAGAAATCTCCTCAAGGACCCCCCAAGGGTCAATGTCCAAATGCCAATAAATTTCAGTAGAATCCAGTCCTAAATTCATCAATTACATGAAGAAAAACACTGTTTCAATGCCTACTTCAGCGTTTTTCCCTTTTTATCTGAACAAGAAATGTGCATGCATTATCTTAAGATATTGCCAGCAGAAGCATATCACAAGCTAACAAATGTACAGTAAGAGATTAGAAAATTGTTGCACTATACTCCATGCTATTTTGACTAGACAAAGTTAATTATCATATAGACAAATTTTTCCCTGTAAGTATAAAACATTTCAAATTGATGTTGTTGAAAGCTATGACCTAGTAATTAAAGTCTTAACAAGAAAGAGTAAGTGCCTATACTTATCACCTTAAAACATGGTCAAGACCACATCCACATCGCCTCCTTATACTACCATTTAAATTAGATTCAAATCTCCTCCATGTCATCACATGCCATCAAACAGGGAGACTCTTTAAGCATGACATGATTGTGAGTGTGCCGAAATTCAAAGCGTGCAACAACCATTGGAGGTCTTGCATTGACATTGGTAGGAAATACACTCATGAGAAAGGCCAATATCACCTGTGTTGAATCAGATACAGGTAACAACTTACAAGACTGATCACATTATTGAACAGGATCCAATGACAAGAATCTTCTCTATAACTATCAAAGAATCTTCAAATGATAACAATGCTCTCCAAGTGTACTCGAATGTGGTGTGGGGTGGGGGGAGGGAGGGAGGGAGGGAGAGAGAGAGAGAGAGAGAGAGAGAGAGAGAGAGAGAGAGAAGGATTTACCGTCCACGGCATCATGTGAGGTCGGTGCCTGGCCACTACGGCTGATCCAAAACTGAAGCCTTTCTTCTGCAATGTCCTCCTCGACGCCATGAGTCAATGCTCTTCTCCAAAAGTATGTAAGCCAAGCCTGCATGTGTACGTAAATTTGTAAGACCGGATTCACTGAATACTTGATGAACGAAGACTGTTGTAATAGCATCAAGAAAGCAAGTTGAACAACTTGTGTGAACCAGCTATAATTTTGAATTTTTCCCACTCCTTCCGACTATGACAAAGAACGAAAAAGGGAGGGAAAACAAATAGATAAGAAGTATTTCAGAGAGCCAAAACAATGGCTAATCAAGGCACAAGGTAAAAGAAACTAACGTACTTCTTTGAAAAGAACATCCTCAGCCTCTTCCTCACTTAGTTCTGCAAAGAGGATAAGAAATTATAGATGAAGCAATTCTTAAATTAATGAAGATCCATCCACATTAAAAGATGCAGATTATCTATCTTCCTTTTGCCCTTTCATCTAAAAAACAATAAAACCAATTTTGCAAGGCATGCTGAACCACAAAGCAACTAGGAAACAGCTCAGATGAACTAGGGTTCTTGAATTTCGACCAAAAAAGAAAAGCTAGGGTTCTTGAATTCTGACCAAAAAAAGAAAAACTAGGGTTCTTGAACAGAATTGCACCTATTATCGCAAGAAAGGCTTCTACTAATATAGGAAAAAACAACAACAGAGTATTTGAAACAAGGTATTAAATGATAAGTTCTCAAATGCTCCCAGCTTATCATATCTTATTTACACATTAAATGAAAATAAACCAAGAGACCAACATCATACTATTTGCAGACTCCATCTTCAAATAGCAAAGAAAACAAAAACTAACATGTGTGATCAGTTACATGGGGATCTCTGTTGGAGCACATAAGGCACCAACACTACATAACACATAATGGTAGTATTTTCCAAATTTCATCATCAGACAACATATGATAGTAAGACAGAGAAGACTGAATGAGGACAATATCCTCCTTACCATAAGCCTCCACAAACTTGGGATCAACGTTCGATTTTGAATCTGAAAAATTCACAAGATACCACGTCATCCCACTCTTTTAGCAAGAGAAGACTAACACAAAAGGACCAAATCAAGTAGGAAGCTCAAAAAGCAAACAAGTAATGAAGTACATGAAAGATTGCTCATCCAACATACCAGACCTAACCAAATTTGGTCGTCTGTGCCGCACAAGTGCAAGAACGACTGCATCCTCAACCTTGAGACATCCATTAAAGATACATAAGCATTTACAAAATTTCCTCCAACTTAGATCAATAGACTCCACCGCCACATAAGTAGCAGTCGTCTACATGGATCTTTTATCAACCAACAAATGAATTATGAGAGCAGTAGATCGTCCATTTATATTGTAAGGGGGAGAGAAGTTTGAAACTTAATAGGAGGAAACAAGAGAAATCTAAATGAATAGAAAGTGAACAAAGCCACGAGTTAAAAAACTAAAGGGTTACCTTCAAAGAAGCAAGTTCACGCAAAGCCATTGCAACAGAAAGCATGCTCTCAATATTCCCTTCTCCAGTTAGATCACTCAAATCTCGAACATGCTTCCTTTCTTGATCACTGCCTCCTGTTCAATGGCATCAGAACAAAAGGACAAGAAGTAAGAAACCACTAAATTGTCCAGATAGACTAATTAAAAATTAAATAAATAAGACGGACTTTCGTTTTTAGACTCCTTAGCCTTTTGTCCTGCAGAAATGACAACTTCAAATGGAAGAGGAGCAAAAGATGACCAATGCTCATGTTTTGATGCTGCTATATCAGCACAAACACCTGGGAAAGCATAAACCAAAAACAAAAAGCCTGTAAGTAGTGTTGTCAATTTCAAAAGAAGGATAAAAGAACATCTAGATGATAATTTGTTGAATTAAATAGAACAAGCCACTCTCCCATGGGAAATTAACAGACAGCACAGTCTTCTAACAATGGCATTTATACAAAGAAAATTTATTAAAGAGTTATTACAATAATGCAAATCTTCTTCCTTACCAACAAATGAACATCAACAATCCAGAACACAGGGGAGTACTTCCTATAGGTAATGCATTGAAAATTGCAGAATGTCCTTAATAGATTACTTAGGTCATTGAGTACACAACCAGCTGCGAAAATGAGATTATTTTTATGCTTTCTTTTATAGTCAACCACCTAGTCCAAACACTATGTTTGACTGGCTGGAAAAACACTAAGAAATGTTAGAACAGACAGAGCACTATTTATCTTGATCTAAACTCTGATTAATGTCCATAATCATTGGATTTACATAAAGCAGAGTTTGTGTGTTGTTTTTATGGATATTGCTGATCAATTTTAGTCTTTTTGTTCTGTTTGGTAGTTGTGTTGCTTTAGTAACATTAGTTAGGGATAAAAAATTTTGTGTTAAAAACAGTTTGACTCCTCCATGACTAGACATTAGTTTAGTAAGAATGCAACCCAGACACTCTTTTTCAGATACAGGATTCAGTTTTCAGATGTTTAAATACTGAATAAGCAAAGAGTTAGGTTGTGAAAAAGTAACATCTTGCTGAATTAGTAATCTCAATATAGATGAGGTAGAGAAAGACATGTACATAGGCCTTTCTAAACACTGTACACAAAGTTGCTTCAGATTCTGTAGCTCCTTGAAAATAGATTGCAATAGCAAAACCAGATTATTGCTTTGTGGGTGTGATTCTTTAACTGTAATGATGCACTTGATGTCAAAAGATCAGTAAACATCAATGTGTGCAATTCATTTTTATTCACTTTGCTCAAGCAGCCGAAGGAACAGACAGTTGACAGAGACAAGGTCTCATTGTCCGATTCCCACATCTTTTTAACCCTCAAATCATGAAATCTCCATGAGTAGCATGTCAAAGAGGCGACCATCAATAAAGGGTAACAAGTATGAGGCTGTCCCTTTCACCACATACATATTCTTTTTTATTCTTCCTGTATCACTCCTATCACCTCTCTCACCAGACTCGTCCATTGTTTTCTTGTCCATTTACTCATAATGTTCGTTGAATCACGCATTATGAAGGTTAACCAATACTTTAAGGTACATACAGAGTTTCTACTATAAGATCTCCATCCTGTTCCTCACTGAACAATGACGTACACTTTCCCTTATAGATATCTTATCACTAAACAAGTAAATGTATACATTTGAGCTCCCTAGAGATGTATTCACTTCATGCAACCAAGAAACTCATTCAGATTCTGAGATGCAAGTGACCATTCTCCTTTTTTCTTTTATTTATTATTTCTCGTTAAGGACTGAAAAATCAAATATAGGATGCCCAGGTATACTTTGTTTCTTTTTCAGCCCGTAACTCTTACTCAGCCAAGCTTGGTCAAAATAGCAGTTTGGAAGGAGAATTATGGAACTCTAAATTACCATGCTGCACTGCTAAACCCCAATATCGAGCGAGCCAACATCTTTTCAAGACAACTTCCTCCTGAAAGAAATTGACAATTAATCAGGTACCAAACATTAACATTTGATCATTATCTAACTGACTACAGAACATACCATCTCTTCTTGAGTCAAAACCATCCTGTGAGTCATTGAACGTAAAGCCTTGGCCTCATATTCTGCTACTCGGAGTTGTTCGACAGATGCTGCTGCCTCATCTTTTAAACTCTACATAGATGAACAGTTTAACACCAATTTCAATTTGAAAACAGATCATAAGCTAAAAAAAAAAAACATTATAACCATATTAGCTTAGAGATTTTTACCTCTATTTCTGAACGAAGGGATGCAATATCCTCATCTCTTCCGTCATTTGTCTGCTTTGCAGCCTTGAGTGCAGCCTGTGAAATTATGGAGAGGGGGCATTGTAGTATAACATTGCATAACAAATATTCCCGGCCCAGAACTGGAATAATCTAAAATTACCTCTCTTTGGCGTAGTGCTGCTTCTTTCCTATAAAAAGAAAATTTAGAAAACAGTAAAAAAGAAGGTATGCATCTCCAAAACAACACAGTCAAGAAGGTTAAATGTACCTGCTCAACAGTTTAGCTTCAAGTGATACACCTTCACCCAAGGCAGCAACCTGACAATGTGGATTTGTTTGATTAACCATACATGCTAGTATAGATTCCTGAAAAACAATTATCAACACATTCTCCAAAGCAACCATGGGATGCTGCACCAAGAGATCTCTGCCCCAGTGGACAGCCAGCTATCATACGAACCGATCACATGACAGAGTAGGAGAGAGCTATTTATTTCCTGTTCAATATCCCCAAGCCATCTATCTGAAGTTTGACTTATCACATTCTTACCAATTAGTATATTAAATATACTATAAGGAAAAGTGCCTATTGCTATGTTTTTCTTTTTAAAATCCTACTTGCTACCTTTTCGAGTTATTGTGCTCACTACTTTAGACTCCACAACAGACACATCTTACAAAAGCATTGTAGATACACTGCCGCATGTTCTGTGGAAATGTTTTCACAACTGGACATGTCATAAAACCAGCGTGGTGTCTTGGTCATGGTTCAACCAGATTAACCCAATTGAATGGCCGTCAATGCTAGCTCACTGCACATGTTCAATTTGTGTAACTGAGATAATAGATGTCATTAAAAATCGAAAGTCCCCTGTTCACTTATGATAGAATGCAAGGTCACTAGCTTGACAATCGCATTGCTTTAAGTTCTGATTTTTGCTTCAAACTGACTACAACTACAAAGGCTGGACCACATTATTTTGAGGAAAGGCTGCATAGTAAGCCCAAGCCTCATGCCCACAGCAAAAAAAAAAAGCAAAGGCTATGCTATTTTTGAACAAGTTGGCCCTTCAGGTCCACTGATTCAACCTTAGGTTAAAACAGTTCAGTTTGGAATTTTTTACCAAACTGTGTTTAATGAAGAACTGGACTGTACAAAGGCCCGAATCAACTGGTAGAACCAGCCAGTCCTGTCTAATTAAGAACATCATTATGGAAAAGAGTGTTTCCTTCTAACTTCCCATTTCATCCAAAACAATCAATGAACAAGAACAATGGGAAAAGGCGATGCTTTAGATGTTACCTAGGACCTCTAGTCAATGCAAAAAGTTGTAGGAAAACCCATAATTTCAGGAATCATAGACACCAAGTCTAATCTCCCATGGTAGTGGGAAAGGCCATGTGCTATTCCACCAAAGTGACACAAGGTTTGTTTGCCCTTGCATGTAGTGGCAGCAGGATACAATGTAATGATCCCACCATGTAAACCACCAAATTACTATGAGTCAAGAAAGAAAAACCATTGGCAACCTGTTTTTCAAGTTCCCTAGATCTGGCCTCTACTTCCTCACGTCTTTCTTCAGCACGTCGTAGCTGCAAGCAGTAGAGAGCTTCAACATTAAAATAAAAACCATGAATAGTGTGAAAAAGTTAGCTTTATTTTGGTCATGGGAAAACCTTGTCAAGTATCACTTCATTTTCTTCTTGCAACATATCGAGCTGTACAAGTAAAATAGTATGCATTAGCTTCATGCAGATTATCTCATAACTTCTAAAATGTAGTCGATCAATGAAAAGACAGAATTTGATGGAGAATGATGTACTTCATCTCGAAGAGCAGAAGCTTCACGCTGATCTCCCGTATCCTTTAAGTTCTTTTGTCCCACATCAGAAGCAAACCTGCAATCATTGTCCAACACAAGAAATAAAAACAAAACTCAAATAATCAAACACAATGGGAACATGCTTTAAGCTAGCTGCGGAATTACTTACTATATTGATACAGCTAGGGCATCGGAAACTTATTGATGATCATATTTATCTACAATAAATTCTACTGGGAATATGCATGCAGGGCAGGAACTGATTCAGAATTGACTCCCACCTAATTTGAGTTAGAGAAAGACATGCAGTTGAGAGAACTCGGTTTAATACAGCAAAGGACAAGAGATATAATTGCAGGTGAAAGAGCCTTTTTTTTTTGTGCGTGCATGGGGGGAGCCATAGGAAATGAATCCAGGCGCCATTGGATTGTATCTAGGTGAAGTAGATTACCACCAAGCCAGACCGTAGTTCTTGAGGTGAACTCATAGATGAGTTCTTTTGGAATTTACCTTTCATTCAGTGATAGAAGAGAATTGCTCATTTAAAACAACCAGATGAATTTCACAAGCATAACTCCTTTTGAAATGGTAAAATTTAACAAGAAATGCATCCTCCTCCAGAGATTTTGAAATCGAATGGATGAACCTCAAAACTGCTGTTACGACAGCGTTGTAAAGGACACCAGAAAGGACATTAATAGCAAACAATTATGCATAATTCATAGAGACTCTTGAGCAGTTTTTCTATAGTGGTAAGCAAAACATAATGTTACTTAGATATGGCTTCAGGACATTATTAGGTACCCTGAAGTCTCATTTTGAAGGACAATCGAGACTGAGAACCTCCGGTCCCCACAGTTAGGGTTGATGTTAACATCATAAGCTACAAAAGTTTGGTCATAGATGAATGTAAGGAAATCAATTCTTCCTTGTGATGTGATCTCATGCATTTAGGTCAGACGGCAGATCTTTTGTGAGGTTTTGAACTCCTATTAACGTTATACGTGGGACATAATGGGAGGTGAACATTAAGTACACAAACACGATGGTCTGACTGAAGTAGCAATTCCTGGGGTAATCATTTCTCATCACAATTGAGGGCGTGTAAGGGTACTATAGCTGTGTATTCATACATAAGAAGTCCGTGAACATAACACATAATTGTTCTAAAGCGAAAGTCCAAATGGGATCAACAACAACAAACGCAAATGGCAGATAAGGAGCCTTTGCTCATAACTTTAACGAAGTGACAACTCTCGACCCACTCAAACGGTACTATTAAGAGAAGCTACTGCGATCTGGACTGCTGTCAAAAGATCCGAGTTCTAGATATGAAGAAGTTGCTTTACCTTCTACTCTCTCTGCTACTTCTGATAGGAGGTTCGACAGGAGGAACAGGAACAGGAGTCCTGAGGGTTGATTTGCTAGGCGGCACCAATGGAGTGGAACGAACAGACATGGATGATCTTCCAGCTGAAGTGGACCTGACCGATGTAGCATGATCTACAAAGTTCCGACCTAACTAAGTCGGATAGAAAAAAATCCGATCAGCGTCTCCGAAACTCGCCGAGCAACCGGAATAGAACAAAGGCAGATCAGCTGATGTGAGGAAGCAGGACCAAATGATGCGGGCAGGCGGAATCGGAGGTTGGGAAGAATACATACCGCAGGGGAAGGAGATCTATTAGCCCTGGTGGCCGGAATCGCAGGTAAGGCGGCGCTGCTGGAGTAGGCAGCAGCAGGAAGCGGGGGAGCTCTGAACCGAAGGCCGAGGTCCTCGTCGTCGTCCTCGTCCTCGTCGTCGTCGCCGGAGACGGATTGAGAGGCCATGACTTGGGCGAGACGCTGGGCAGCGGCCTTGGCGGCGACGTTCTGGGTGCGCTTGATGGTGGAGTGAGAATGGGGGTAGCGAGAGTGGGGATGCGCCGGGGACATCGCGGGGGATGAGGAGCCGGTGCTGCTGGAGCCGCCGCTCCACTGCCGGGAGTAGACGGGACTATCAGTTCTCCTCCGATCCATCCGATGATGCTCTCTCTGGCCCCGGTGGCTGGAGGCACCGTGGAATTCGGTTAAAAATTTGGTGGCGGCGTTGAAAATGATACGACGCCGTGTCGATCGCTTTTCCTCCTCCTCTTCCAGGAGTCAGTCAGACCCACCACCACGTCGTCCTCTGAAATTCTCATTCTGATGGTGCGCTGCGCGTGCTCCGGCAATTTGTTTTTGTGTGTGTGTCTGGTTTTCTTTTCTTTTTTTCTATTTTTGGGGATATTTTCGCGGGCAATCCCCTTCTTTCTTTTTTTTTTATAAAGGATTATTTACAAAGAAAAAGAAAAAGTCATAGTGATTATTGGAGTAGAAAAGCAAAAACAACACAAATAATCCTTGAATTTTTAATTTATTTAATATAATTTATAAATTTTGTCCCAATATGTAACATGATTTTCAAATTTTTAAACTGTTTAATATGAAATCTGAACTTTTAAATATGCATGCGTTTAATCTTGTAATTCTGTCAATTTAGTTTAGGGGTGGAAATTCAACATTTTCATACAATTTATAGACTAAACTGAATATGTACTAAAAGTTCAGGACTGCATTGAACAAATTAGAAGTTTATGGATCATATCGCATATTGCAGTAGAGTTCGTGGATCATATTGAACGAATTTCAAGTTCAAAAATCACATTACATGTTTTTATCTAAACTCAATGATCATTTGTAGCATTATCCTAAGTAAAAACCATTAATGAATAAAAAAGCCTAGCAAACCAGGCTAAAAGGGATCCAGTTTTTATGACTACGAAATTATGTTATTAGTCACTTGGTCATCTCATGTCGATGTGGGGCGTTTTTCTCCTATACTCAACTTGAAATTAAAATTGGGTATACAAATTTCATGCTATAAACTCAATGCTTTCTATGAAAGCAAGGAATGTTCGGTGATAGTTGTAGAGTTATATCTCGTTCGATTAATTCATCCCCAATTCAACGTTAACTCAATAAAATTAATGAGATTAAGAGTGCATATAATCATTCTATTTATGGTATAATACTATTTTTTCTATTTTTCAAATAGGTTTGGAACAAAGGTCTATTGATAATGCAATTTCAATTTTCTATTTTTGTAGCAAATTTTAATCCAAAGATAGGTTTGAAACATAAATGAAAAGTAAAAAATTTATACTATGAAAGAAATAGTTCTAATCTTGACTCTCTCTTTTCTCACATTTTCTTCAACTCACCTCCCACCCGCTGGTTCCGCCACAAGCCACTGTCTACCACTACCACCACTGCCCCCCACTAGCCATCACTCCCCGGCGGCTGTTACTCCCTTGCTGAACAGCCCCTGCCTTTGCCATCGACAACAACCAATCACCCTTGGCCACCACTTGCCACCGATGCCGATCACCAACCTCTATCACCATCATTTGCAGGTTGCCATGGCCACTGCCCATCCTTTGTTGGGCACCATTGGCAATGCCAATCCCCACCCTCGGCCGTTGCCCGCCAACGATAGAGATAGAACTATAAATTTTGCCAAAAGCTTGCATAGAAAATAATATATATATATATATATATAGGATAGAATGATCATCATACGTGCTTTAAAAAAACTTTTCTTCTTTTCTTATATGAGAAACCTAATTTTTTAAAAAATATTATATTGTGATAAATGATATTTTAATAGAAATTAGAAAGATGCGGAGAAATTAATTACAAAAATGAAAAAGAAAGGAGAGTTTTCAGGGACATGACGTGGGACACCTCGCTTGAGACAATGTTGTCCCAAGCATTGCAGAGTCAGGGCCACGTTAATCCTTGCGGGGCAACATCTTGGTCGTGTGACTGTAGCAACTTATCACTAGAGACCGACGATCTTGAGGTTTTTGAATACTTGGAAAGTGCATTGCGACCACAATGTGTCATCAGGTTTGCTCACCCCCAATGGTCTCATTAGTTGGGGGTAGTGATTGTGGGGGCGACTAGCACTACCACTGCTTCTCTCTCTCTATATATATCTATCTTTCTATCTTTCTTTAAACCTTTAAAAGGGGGGGGGGGGGGGGGGGGGGGGGGGGGGCTGAGGTTGGGTAAAATACTGAGTTATCATTATCTGTGATGTTGGTTGTGACCAACGTTGTAATTGATGACCACGCTACTTGGCCGTGGCAGCCGCAACATTATCTTTATTGTTGAGACTTTAGTTAGTTGGATTGAGTTAAAATTGAAACTTGAAGAAGGTATTGAAGCGAAATAGGTGATTTTCTTATTCATGGGGTGGGGGTTTTCAAAAATGCTCCAAACCCAAAACAAGGAGGTAGTCTTGGATTTTGAGCTTCGTCAAAGCAATTTTTTAAGTCAAATTTGTCTAAAAGGATTTTACTGGACGTGATAACTTACATTCGAGAGAGTTCAAAAGTTCAAAACAATCTTGTTTAGTATTCACAATACCAGAAATATACTCTCTTTTGAAAGCTAGATCCACATTTGAGTGCTCTTCTATTCCTATGTAGTTATATATATGGGATTTACAAAGCGTTTTTTTTTTTGGTGATCTTTTAAGTTGTTAGTGTTATTGTTGTCTCTATAATGTGATAGTATTAGGAACATGGAACCTAGGTGCCCATTGTCCTTGACATGTACCCAACACTAATTATGATGCAAGATTTGTTGATTGGCCATCAGATATGTTCATTGCTATGATAGACTCATCTTTGTGGAATAGTGGAGCCTCTGTAGGCTGCACCACGTTGATTTATTTTTCATAATTTACCTACTTTGTTGGATTTACATCCTCATCTTCGAGATATGTATATTTGTTTAATGCACAAATGGCAATTTTCCCTTCTAAACAAATATACCAAACGCACCTAAAAAAAATAAGTTTTACATGCATTCAATTCACCCACAAAGAATATCATCGAATGTGGCTCAAAAGTGTTATATTATCTCCATAGATGGCTTTGTTTTTCTAAAGTAGTAACTTGTATTAAAAGTCGACCAAAAGTAATCAAACCTAAAAAAAAAAATAATTGGATGGTCAACGTGCCTGAAGATCGCCTGTGCAAGTTGTGCCATCCATACTGAAATCCCTAATAAAGTAATGTCCTATATCGTGGCCCTGAAGGATGTGCTTTTTAGGTTGAGCTTTTGTGACTACAAGCTTATTCAATAACTTAGGTTATCCGCCTTTATAGCCCATTAATTATGACCGGTCACAATTAGTTATTATCCTAAGTACAATTATAAGTAGTCCCGAGATTTTCAGCTCCTATTCGCACACCAATCTCATCCCCAAAAGCGAGTACAAACTCCCAAGGGATACAGTGTCATTTTGCCATCGCTCGTAGTCCTCACGGTCTCCTCTCCATCCAAAACTTGGCCAAATTTAGGTGGCCAACTCGTTCCGCTCAACGTCGACGTCTTGCTGATTCCCCTTGACTGCCTCTCAATGTCGATGCTGTCTTGCTTGATGACTACATCGCCAATGTTGATATTCATGCCATACAATTAAGACCATTTTCGATAGACCAGTCTGAACTATACGTTGATTACGGTGTAATTTCCTTTTTCTTTTTGTAAACAAGTATAGATGAGTTTCATCATGAGATTTTTTAACCAAAAAAAGAAAAAAAAAAGGTAGAGATGTAGATGTAATAGAGGTGGGACAATTTTGAAATTCTAAGAATATTAGCATTCAATGGAAAATGGACGACATTATGCAATTTAAAGACTTGTGTTGCCAAAACATTTTCCAATAGGGTTAAATCATTCTTAAAACGAACGGGTCATAAAAAATTGTGATCTTTTACGCGTTTCGTCTCATCTAAGTGATCACTCATTTAAAAAGGAACATACAATTAAGAGTCTTCTTTAGTATTTTACTAGTATTACACATCGAACGTTGACTTTAAATTTCTTTCTCTTAAAAATAAAAATTTCTTTCTACCTTTTGTTTGTCGAATCTATGATTCGATAAATCTATCGGATTCAAAAGCAATGTGTTTAGCCATCCGTCAATCATTTGAGAAACAAATAGAAAAAAGTTATGGATTTTTACGTGGTATCTAAGAAAATATAATTCCAACTCTTGACTTAAATGTCACAATTCGATTGTTAAATCTTCATACATAATTCCTACGTTAAAGCAATTAGCTACTTTTCCTTTTCTAGAGTTTGATATAATTTTGTTAAAAGAGAATTCGCTGTTCTAAGTTTCCAATTTAGCCGTCCTCGGGGTCCAATGAAGGTGAAGGCTACTAGCATCAAAATTGCCATTGAGATGTGCATTTTACCTAAATACTCCCTTACTATCCTTGTGAGGCTACTCAGGCGAAGAGAAACAGAGGAGAGAGTAAAGTAGGGAGGGCCGCGCGCCCAACGGGGCAGAGCACGCCGTCCATCTCCATCAGTCGCGTGCAGAATGGTACGTCCGCAGCAACGTATGAATAAAAGAAGGGGAGTGCCTGGTTGGCTCTCTCCTTCGAAAGAGAAAAGAGACACGCAAAAGGAAAACCATCCTGAGCGACATCACCCGAGCAAAAGTAGGTGGTGGGACTGAAGCGCAGGCATGTCTAAAGAGAAGACGGAAAGCCATCTTCAGCGACAGCATGTCCAGGTATACTCCCACTCCCCTCCCCTCCCCTCCGGTCGCCCCGCCTTACTTCGTATCCCTCTTCCTCTGATGCATACCTAAGAACTTAGGTTGTGGCTTTGATCTTGCTCTGTCAGCCCATGCGGGATTCAGAGGAGAAAGAGGAGGACAAGGAGCTGGATCTGGGAGCTGAGGAGCCCGAGGCTCCACTCCCCCTCACCGTCACTTCTCGGGTAACTGTTCTTCTACCCTCCGCATTCCCACATGCTGAATCCAAATCCACCCCCCCCCAATGTCCAACCCGGTTTTCTCCTTGCAGTTGTTGTATATGTTGGGCGATATAACGACGGGTCCGGCTCACAGGTTCAGCCAGTGGCTGGAATTGGTGCGCAAGCGCAGTGGCCGTTGCCGGTCTTCTGGCTTCCCCCATCGCACCCACCGTGTCCATGATAACATGCCACTCTCTGGGTATTCGCATTGCTCCCTTTCGCTTATTTATGTTTCCAGTAATGGACAAACGAGTGTTTCTCGCTAACACGTTGGGACGAATGTAAAGGCATTGCCAGTGGGTATCAGTCTCAGACCGAGAGCTTCCGATGTGTTAAGTAACGAACTGCTAGATCATGCAGGCCTGAAGCTTCGACTATTGATTTAAAATCTAGTCTGTCCCCCGAGCAGTTCTCAGAAATTAGTTTGTGGGAAAGACTCGGGAAAGCTGCAATGCTTAATGTCGAGTCGAGCTCTTTCTCATGGGCCATGCTTTCCTCTCTTCACCACACTGAACACAGCAGTAGCACTGAACATTCCGAGGATGAATTGAATAAAGCTCTCGAGGTACTGCTTTCCTCGTCTTGAGAGATGTTCTTTTACTGTGGATGTTATCTCATTTGCAATGTCAGTATCATAAGCATGACAGGATGATCACTAGTACTTGGGGACATTTAAACTAAATGCATGAGTTACTTGATTTTTGAATTTGAAAGAGATGAGTCCCTGTGAATGGTTCTGCCATCCTATGAAAGTCGCTTCATTGCAATAATTACATATGAAGAATACAATTGTTGGTGATCATGGATTTGTGTAACGTCATCAGGGTGAGGTGGCAATCTTTACGGGGTACTTCTGTTTATAGAGTGGACGAACAATTTGATATAGTTTGTGGGTGGGCCCTGTTGGCAGATGGCTATCTCATGCCTTTAATAGTGAGAAATGAGATGGTCAAAATAAATAAAGTTGGACAATCTTTGCATGGTCTTTGGTTAATTTCACAGTAATGATCCATCATCAATTTCCAATGGACAGAAGGTTGATGATTAGATTAAGGATTGTCTGCATTTCTCATTCTGAATAATTACTGTCTAAAGCACATGATGAGCACAAGCTGTGCTCCTCTTGATGAGTAGTGTTTTTAACGGTAGAATTTTGACTTCACTGTCTTCAGCACTCTTCTACCAATTTCCAAGACACAGTCAAGTCTTTTTTCATAGACCTCTCATATTGGAGTGCCCTTTTGTTACGCATATGTGAATTTTATCCATGGATACATTAGTGGAACTACAGAGTTCCTCTGTTTGTTTCTTATATGTTGGACTGTGGATGCATTCATGCCTTTTTCCTGGCTTCATTTCGAACTGATCCTCTAGTCGATCCAGTTGATGATAACAAGGCTGAACTGGGAAATTTTGTGTGTTTAGGAGAAGCTTTCTGGGCCTTTTCACAGAGAATAATTCCTTCTTTTCTCTTTGTAAAACCCAACCTGCTCCCTTGCTCTGTCGTCTGCTATTCTAAAAAATTTAACACTTTTTGCGGCAGGTGACTGTCAATTCTGGGGGAGTTGTCTTCTTTGGGCTATTTAATCTGCCTTGTATTGGTGATGCATTTCCGAAGGAAGCTGTTGCTGTTATAAAGATATCATCATCTAGGATGGCCACGCAATCTGAACGCCTTGGCTATGAATTTGCAAAGTGGTTGGGCATCCAAACTCCACAGGTTGTTTTGTAGGATAAAACATGTCCCCTGGGCAATGAGTCCATCTCTTCCAATCTCTAGGCAGCTTTATCTATTCTAACCTTTCCTCTTGCTGGAATTTACCATGTCGTAGTATTGCAGGCCAGAGTCATCCATAATTCTAGCTCCGAATGGCTTCAAATTAAGGAAGCTGCAGAGAAAGCAAAAATGACAGCTATTTCGGAGGGAGATGAAATTGGTGAAGTGACATGTGCAGAACTCTTGGAAGCTCTTGAGCTCAGTCGATGCCTTCTTCTGATGAGGTGTGCCTTTCACTGAATTTGAGTCTTTAATTAGGTTCCTCCCTGCTGTTCCATGGAATATTCTTTCATTGGCTTACCTCACATGATTGGATATTTTGCTAGATTGGATATATATTTTATCATATGAGTCTCAGTTGTTCTGATTCTTACACCAGATTATGGTCTCCGTCATACCTTGGCAGTTGCACCCATGGCCATGAGAGAAAGCATGAGATAACATGAAATTTCTCCTGAATTACTCCATCATTAAAATTTTGCCCCTTAAATTGATGCGGATGCTTGTTTTGAACAGTTATGTACATGGGTCTCCGTTATTGGAGAGTTCGGCTGCATTTGAGTCTCGGGAAGCTGCAGAAAAGACAGCAGCAGCTCTTGGCAGGGTGTTGATGCTGGACCTTGTCATCAGAAATGAAGACAGACTTCCTTGTCGTCAACTACGGTGGCGTGGAAATCCAGCCAATCTATTATGTGCTGACAATATGCCTTCCTCAGGGGCAGATGCATTGGAGGAGGCTTTTGATTCTGCGGTCCAGAGGTATAGACCAAGGGTCCTTAGAGCTCTTCATAAGGAAAGGAGGGCAACATCTGTTGATAGTAGATTGAGTGCTCATAATTCTGCTCTCATATCACAGACTTCTGACCTTTCTGACGTCACTGAATCACCGAAATCAGGCAATATGAGTCAAAAGAGTGGGATGTCAAATGGGTCAACATCATCTGCTTTTCACATTGTGGCAATTGACTCTGGTGTGCCACGTCGACCTCCACATGGAAAACGAGCAAATGACCAAGCGAATTATCCCAAGTTGGTTGAGCTGCTTCTCAATAGTTGTGACTATGCTTCGAACTTGTTGCATGAAATAAGTGGTGGCAGGCTAGGATCACCTCCTTTGCAGGATGGTGAAAATATGGATGACATGTGTCTTGCTGAGGTTGCCTCTGTTGTCCATGAATTTCGTAATGGATTCCGTGCTGCTCTCAGGGACCTGCAAGGCTTCCATATTTTTTTACTAGCTCTTCACCAAAAACTGGATTTCTTATCACGATCATTTGTTAACATAATTAACAAGACATCTTTGGGGGATTCTGACAAAGAGGACCTGATGGTCCCTGAGTCACCCTCAGCAGTTGCTGGTGTTCCTATCTCTTCACCTAGTAAGGAACGGGGTACTGCTCTCTATACAGATTTAAGTGATTCAGAGTTGCACAGAGCTGCACTGAGGTCATCTTCAGGAAATAAAGAAAGCTCGGATTCTAGTTGTCCTCTTTTGCGAGAAAATTGGCATGGGAAATTCTGCAAGGGGAGTGCAGAGTCCTTTCGTAGCCTGCGCTTGACGGCAAAATTACGTGACTTTCACAAGTATGCTAAGGTTGGTTTGCGTTTAACCTTGTCCTTGCTCTATAATGAACTTGGTCCAAGCACAATGGCGACAGTTCTTTAGCTCCTGCTGAAATGTTCAATTCTCAATGGGATAAAATTGATTATAATTCATGAATACCACCTGCCAGTAATGTTGAGTAGGTCCACGCTCTGGGGCTAAATGGATTGATCCTGTCTTATTACTGCGTCTTTAGTTTCAAAACATTGAGCTCACAAGTCAGAGTCTTTCAGGTTGATGCTGAATCTAGTAAGGATTTGGAGCAGTGGAACGAGATGCTTAAGAATGATGCTGTAAAACTTTGTCAGGAAAACAATTTCAATACAGGATTTTTTGAGGGGAATGATAATAATAGTGTTGTTGATGCTTATGAATTGAAGGTATACAAAACAATCACCTTATTCCTCGCAGAGATGTAATTCGATTCCAGTCAATTTCCTGATGCATATTATTCTTTCTGACACATTCAATTGTACTCCTAGGTTAGACTGGAACACATTCTTGAAAGGATCGCATTAATTTCTGAGGCAGCAAATACTGAGAGGCCATCTTCAATTACAAGTAGCTTGTTTATTGGTGGGGCTTTGGCAGCAAGATCAGTATTTACGCTGCAGCATTTAGGCATCACCCATGTCTTATGTTTGTGTTCCAATGAAATTGGACAATCAGATTCTCAGTATCCCGATCTGTTTAAGTACAAGAACTTCTCTGTGAGTATATAATTTGTTTACTCAAAGTCTCAACGAGTATTTCATCTCTGGGTCACTACTACACTGTGATATTATCACTTATTATCAAATTACTTAATTTCCTACTGTCAAGTGGTTATCATATCCTGAGAAGTTTACTTCATGCACTGTATCAAGTTTTTTCCTAAACTTCATTCTGGCCTTGATCTTTCTCTGTATGAATCAAATGTACACTCTCTATACCTTCTATAACAAAAAATGACTAGATTAAAATGTTCTTTTTTGTTAAGCTTTCTTCTTTCTGGCAATATTTGCCTGTTGTCCAAATGGCCTTGATTTTTCTCTGTATGAATCAAATGTAAACTCTCTATACCTTCTATTAGAAAAAATGACTAGATTAAATGTTCTTTTTTGTTAAGCTTTCTTGTTTCTGGCAATATTTGCCTGTCGTCCAACTGCAGGACAATGACTGTTTATTCCTACACGCTCAAGCACTGAGGACAAGCACTTTTCCATCATGATGGCTTGCTTTTGTTTGCATCCCTTTGGATTTCTCACGAGTTCTAAATTTCGCCTTCTCACAACACACTGCTTACCCTACTTCGACAGATAAGTGATGATGAAGAGACAAATATCAGCAGTATTTTCACTGAAGCTTGTGAATTCATTGATCATGTGGAGCAGATAGGCGGGAAGGTGCTCGTTCATTGCTTTGAAGGCAGAAGCAGAAGTGCCACAATGGTGATTGCTTACTTGATGCTCAGAAAGTAAGTGGTGCCTTTTAACACAAGTGGAATAGGGGAACATAAAACTGTTGCTTTTGTCAAGTGAAGTCTGCATCTCAGCATTTGACTCAGGAAAGAATTAAAGAATGTCCATATCTGAAATGGAGCTGATTGTAGTGTAGAAATCTTAACTTCTTAACACAAACATTAGCTTATATGGTGTAAAATAGACATTGATTTGAAACTGGAAACCAGTCAAGTTACAGGCTTTTTCTTTTTCGGTGCAACTTACACTTGTTTCAATACTGCTTTACTGTTATCTGAGTGCTTGACTATCAAACTAGTAACTATTACAATTTTTGTTCGGCTTACAAGTCTAGGTTCGGATGTGAGGTCTATAACTATAGTAAGATACAGATTAGCATTTTTAATAAAGAAAAACGTGCATCTCTACTGTGAATAGATTTTCACCTTTGCACGGTGTGGTACGTAGTGGTCTTCTAAAATCCCAACAATAGCAAATGATCAAGCTTTCAGCATTTGTTTCTATGCTCATGTTCATTGTTTTAAAGGGGAATCCTTGTGCAAATTTTCTCTTGTTATGTAGAAATTTCACTCTGTTAGAAGCATGGAATATCCTAAAACGAGCTCATCGGCGAGCACAGCCAAATGATGGGTTTGCTAGAATCCTTCTGGATCTTGACCAGAAGTTGCATGGGAAGGTCTCTATGGAATGGCAACAAAGAAAACCGGTCATTAAAGTTTGCTCCATCTGTGGGAAGAATGCGGGTCTCAGCAGCAGCTCACTTAAACTTCATATGCAAAAGGCTCACAAGAAGCTATCTTCTGGGAGTGTGGATAGTGCAATGACAATGGAAATACAAAAAGCGCTGACAGCACTTAAAATAAATCGAGGTGGAAGTGTTAGTCCCACAAGCAGACGATCTCATGCAGTGATGGATGAGGAGTAAAAGCTATCTCCTCTGCCCGCAAGATTATGCCCACCCCTTTTCCTTATCCCAAAGGTACTCTTGAAGCGATGCATTGGCAATTGAAGCTTGCTTCTGGAGCCATCAGTAGGCTGGTGTGTTTTCTTTGCGTCTAGTATCTATAGATGTTTATTTTGTCATGATATCATGATTAATGATTATGCATATATGTTTTATTATTCTTCATTATAACTTTACAAATTACTTGGGCTGATGTCATAGATCTAATGTAGGTATGCTTCATGCAACTGGAACCCTACACGATCTTTGTAGCGTTAACTTTGGGTCTAACGTTGTTTATTTGGGGCTATATAGAGAGTTTTGCCTCAATATGGTGGGAGTGGGGCTCGTTAGAGAAGACCTGATGATCTTCCTCTAACCCTTTTTCACGGGTGTCACTTAACCCTATTTTGCATCGTTTTGACACGAAGTAAAACATCATCAGTCAGATTGCCATACATAAAGATCCCGTTCACTGGCCATTATTTACCCTCGTTCCATGTATCCGCCAGACCCATCTTTGAGGGTTAGAAATTGGCGACAATTAATAGTTAAGAGCGGCTTATCAATGTCTAGGCTTTTCAATCTACCACTTGTTGACATCTGAATTTTAGTCTACACATAACGTGTGCATTTAAATAAATAAAATTTAATATAATAACAATAAATAAATAAAACAAAGGAGGGCTTAACTCGGTCTTAGTCTTTTTTACGCAGCCCACGAAAGCTATCCTCAGTGCAGTCGGGCCCAAATCCACTAACATCAGAAGTCGTCCAATGGGTTGAAAAGAATCCGCCACATAAATAGACCCAAAAACTTATAACTGCAGATCTCCCTCAGCCCATTAATCAAGCTTCATAAGAGCGTGAGAAGCAATTTCTGAGTCATGAGAACCGGCTAACGGATTTTGGCTGCTCCTGTGAGGTGGATGCATCTCTGGAGGAAATTTCCATCATGATGGCTTGCTTTTGTTTGCATGCCTTTGGATTTCTCATGAGTTTTGGATTTCGCCTTTTCACAACACACTGCTTACCCTACTTCGACAGATGAGTGATGATGAAGAGACCAATATCAGCAGTATTTTCACTGAAGCGTGCAATTTCATTGATCATGTGGATAGGTGGGAAGGTGCGCTTTCATTGCTTTGAAGGCAGAAGTAGAAGTGCCACAATAGTGATTGCTTACTTGATGCTCATAAAGTAAGTGGTGCCTTTGAACACTAGTGGAATAGGGGAACATGAAACTGTTGCTTTTGTGAAGTGAAGTCTGCATCTCAGCATTTGACTTGGGAAGAATTAAAGAAATGTCCATCTCGGCTGTCTGTGGAATCGTTCTCTTGGTTGCATGGATCAGTTGTGGGATCACATGACTAAATGGATTGACTATGGGATTGCTCGTGTTGTTCATGGAGATCGATATCAGGATCATTCGGATTTGTCAAATGAAATTGATCATGGGACTGCTTGGGTTGATTGTAGAGATCGACTATGGGATTGTTTATAATGGATATGAGTTTTGATCCTGAGATGTTTAGAATTGGCCGAGAGAATCGGTCATAAGGTCACTTGTATGAGTCGTGAGGATTGACCATAGGATCATTCGGAACGGTTGTATGAATTGGCCGTGGAATCAATGATTTGGTCGTGGAAAGTAGCCAAGGAATTGGTTGAACTGATCTTTAGGATCAACATGTGGATTGCTTGGATTAATTATGCATTAGCCATGAATCATCCTTTGATTGATCGAGGATCAACTAAGGATTAGTAGTGGATCAGTCATGGATTGATTAGGGATAGACCATGGATCAATTGTAGATCAGTTAGGGTTTAATCTAGGATCAACCATGAGTCAGTATAGGGATTATCTGAGGGTGTTGGTGCATTGTGCATGGAGGCTGGGATTGTCACACTCTGAACCTTGAGAACGCGCACATTTCTAAGTGGTCGACTAGATTGCGACGTTCCCAGAACGCATCACTGACCCTATTGATTATGCACATGCGAAAACGAATTAAACAATCTCCAAACAACAATCAAACATGGGATATGAAAGCATCACAACCAATTTACACAAAACATATTTTGTAAACAGCCTTGGGTTTATATACACAAGAGACTAAAACAAAAAGGGGTTATCGAGCTATCTAAACGTGGCTCGAGGTCTACCAAAAAAGTATGTTCAAAATCCATCACCTGCGGGACCCCATATCACATGTGATGCACCTCTATCGAGGGAAATGTAAAATTGTAAACCATAACGAGTTGAGACAATGTCTCAGCGAGTCTACCCCTTAAGCTCCGATTAGGAAGAAATTCACCTAGAGATAGACTAACACACATCAAATAATCCTTACCTCGCTTCAGTACCTCCCTGCATATCAGTACAGTTCATATACAAATGCATATAGCAAATATCTTTAACAACTAGGACACTAAATATCAATCATCAAATACTTACAGAGGTCCTGACTATGAGGCCAAATCATTATGACATGTCCCATTTCATGTCACACAATTTCGTCGCGTAATGATTCAATCAACACTCAATATTCAAACTCAAGGTTCTAGAGGTGGCTCAAATGAAGTTACGTTATAGTGTAACACTTAGCTTTTGGACTCAAATAAGAATTGTACAAAGCTTTAGAGGTGGCTCACAGGAAGTTTCGTTATCGTATAACACTTAGCCTTTGACCATACAAAGCAATAGCTCAAGGTTCTAGAGCTAGCTTCCACGAAGTTACGTTATCGTGTACCACTTAGTCATTTACTCGCTCGCCACACATTTGATTCTCTCAACACAATCAATAGTCATCACATAATCACATAATCACATATCATCACACATAATTTCTAAGCAAACCACAAATCAACCATATCACCAAATATACACTATCTATCAAGCACTACACCAGAAACAACAACAAAACCTTAAATCGGCCCTAACCAGCAAAGCGCGCATCTCCAATTTAAATCTAGAAATCTAATGAAACAAGTTCGGAAAATTCTCAAATTTTAATATGTTATAAATGACACTTAAGAAACATTTTTCGTGAAGACATCTCGACCTAGATCCTTCTAAATTGAGAGCAATAAATCGCTCAAACCGTTACAAAATTTGTGTTCGTCTACAGAAATCACGTTTTCCAAAATCAGTGTGGTTCGAGATCCAAAACTCATCCGTTTGATCTGAAATTTGATTATGTTAAACTACAAGATGTGATAATTTTTTTTTGAGGGAACTCTTTCGAAATTAGGACATTAAGAGTTGATAAAAATCCATAAAATCTTAGGTAAAATATATATTATAGCTGAAGATGTCTAGAACATTTTTTAAGAAGGAATTGACCTCATAATCTTATCATATTTTGATCCACGAAAATAGCAAACAACAAGGGTCTAGTTGTCAAATTCAAGAGAAAACCACTAAATTAAACTAAACCATCGTCACTAGTGTTAATCTAACCTAAAAATATTCTAATCAAGTTAATCAACACCAATCTAACCTCCTAAGTGTAATTAACCACCTAAGTAAGGATTATGGAGTTAACTCACCTAATTAGTGAGTCGCCGGGTCCATGACAATGGCGGCGCGAAGGCGACTTAAACCCGAGCCTATGGCGACTCCAAAGGAGACTCGAAAGAGACTAAAAAATTTTTGCAAGTCATTGCTTGAGTTGCCGGTTGGAAAGCTCCGTGTCTCAATCGGAGGAATTGAGGTGGAAGGGAGTGAAAGAAGAAGAAGAAGAAGAAGAAGAAGAAGAAGAAGTTGCTTCTGCTAGAAAAGGGGACAAGAAGCCCTCAAAGTCTACCAAAATATCCTAATCACTTGAGTATATGCCTCATAAGTCTTCAACTCTTATCCAATAGCAATTTCCCCTCCCAATCTTCTCAATCAAGCCAAGAATAAAGGCCAAATTACATCATCCCCTCCTTCCTACGAATTTTGCATCCATTCCTCTCAAGTTCCATTCAAACGCTCACCAATTCAAGCCCAA